>NW_017566833.1:868008-1005112 GCF_001854935.1 Bemisia tabaci
AGAAAATCGACTTGGGGAGAGCACCATTTATCGGTGGCATGCAGCTTTTTCCGAGGGTCGCGAGTCGGCAGCTTTGATTCCGCATGGCGGCCGGCCGTCAACTTCTGCGGCGGAGGAAGAAAGTGTCGTTAACGCTGGACAATGTTGGCTTCCCTGAGCTGGAAAGTTGAAGAAAACTCTGATATGCAATGAAAGCACATGCAAACATGTTAGAACTTGCATCTAGACCAGTGCCAACGTGATCCGCAAAGTTGCGATCTCGGAACAACAGTTCAGACAAGGAAAAAAATACTCAAAAATCCTGTAGGGTTATATTTTACACGGCTCCAAAAAATTGTTGTAACTCAGCGAAATTTTGACCAAAATAGCAAATCTTGGGGTCGTTGGATAGCTAAGGATATGAGCTACAACCTCTCACAGACCGCGTTTCAATATCTATTATTGTTTCTGAAATACAGACTTACTCTCAGTTGTTTTGGGACAGCCTATGTATTATTGAACTTAACTCCAAGTGAGCGGCCCATTTCTGATGGAGCAGAGAAACTTTTGTAGAAATGACCCATGATAAGTTCATGGTATCGTAATGATTTCATGGAGACCCTTGCAATGAAGAAAAAGACGGCACCTCTAAGTAAAAAGAGGTAATTGCTAACCTTTGACGCATTATCACTAGGTGTGTCTGTTGTCAAGATTGCAATAGTAGAGGTTTAGGTCGAAAATATATTTCCAATGAAATGCACAAAATTGATCTCAGGACTCAGTTAAGAAATGCATGAGCTTGTAATTTGAAGAAAGGCGACGATGATAGAAACAAATAAAACCTGGTTTTCTACACTTCTGAATAATCTGCTTGCAATGTCAGTTTTTTTTCAAATTTTCTGAATTTCATTCACTTATTTGAAAATATTTCAAGAGGATACGTTAATGGGTGTTTCTTTTCTCTCTCTCTAATATCTAACTTTAAATTATCAGTTTGGGGTTTTCCTGACTATTTTTTTTCCCCAGTAAATAAAAAGGTAACACTAGTTGTTACGGGTCCTTAGAGACCAACGTCTAGAATTTTATTGTATTCAACTTCTTTATCCATCATGTACAAATTAATATCCTTTTAACTTGGATATTGCTGTAAGTTACACCTCCATTTAAACTACCATGTTCACTTTATGTGTTTTTGGAAAATAAAGTATGTATGTATATTCTCTCTCTCATACAGCATAATTAAGAAATTTTTAAATTTTGCAATGGAGATAACGTTTTTTTTTTTTTTTACCAAATTCATCGATGGATGTTTAGATCCTTTGAACTGCGAGTTGAAAGTAAGTGAAATTTCCAGAAATGGGCGCTGTTCCCTCTTTATATGAAAAATTAAATTGTCTCTAATTATTCAGCCAAACAATCGGTTCTAAAAGTTGTTTCGACCAATAAAAAGGGGGAAATAAAATAAAATAGCATAATGTCCATCATTACCTCAGGAGCTGTCGAACATTGTAACATCATGAGCAAAATCACTAACACAATCGTTACGTAGCACCGCTCGACTTGCATGACGGAATGGAGAGATACAACTGCAGGAAACATGAACCTAAAACTTTTGCACGTAAAATCATAGTTTTTTCGCAATGGAAGGTCCTTTCTCCACATTTTCCATTATCTTTCCCTGAAAAAAGTGTTGCCACCTTTAGTGGAAACTGTCAGTGTCTGGAATGTTCAACGCGAATATTGACTGTGAAACTGCAATGCTTCATATCTCGGTTTCATTGTCTCAAAATCTCGCACGGCTCTTATTTCATTCTTTAAACGGAGACTGGACCATCACTGAGGCTCGAAAATTTCCACAAAATTTTTTTCCCATCGAGAACAAAAACGACCGAGGTTTTTCAAGAAATGAAATTCATTGCTTTTGGACGTAAAATATAAAGCATGATAGAAAGTTTGCAATTCCGCAGTTTTGCCATCAATATGGAAAGTAGTGTGGGTAAGCATTACGTATTGGAATACCATTAGTTTTTTTAGCCCTAGGGTTTTCATTAATTTTTTACCTTCCCCTTTACCTCTCCAGTCGCTGAATATTGCTTTCACACCTTTTTCTCTGACGCAATACTGTCAGTCACTGCTAGAAGTTGCGAAAATAGAACGAGAGTAGGTACAAGTTCAAACATGACGGCAGTGGGGATTTAGTGAGAAGGATAACGACTCTTCCATTTCATAGAAAATTGCTCTGAATGTGAGGCCGCCTTAAATCACGTGACGTTGTAAACTATAGAGCGGTCCCCCTCAGGGCCGGATTAGGGGGGTGGCCACATGGGCCGCAGCCCATGGCGGCAAATCAAGGGGGCGGCAAATTTTGCAATTTTATAAAAAAAAAATCGAATTTTGAAAAAAAATTACAAACGAGAAAAGGTGACAAAATCTCTCATTTCCTGAGAGTATAGTGATTTCTAATTTTGTTGTCTTTTAGTGATGAAAGAGACAGCACCTTTCATTAATCGAGTTAAGAGAGAAACCAGACACGCAATTTGGCCTGGAACGGCGCGACTTAGAGAAATGATGACGAGGACTTGAGATGAAAAGGAGAAGCCCTCGGCGCGGCGGTCGGCATGTAACATATATTAGCGCCAAGAATGCATGAATACTTCACGCATTGCACCAAAGACAGTGCGGTCAGCGTGAAACGCTTAGCGCCTACAAGACTGCGTGAATACCTCACGCATTGCGTCAAACATGCACAGTACAGTCTGCGCGGCGCGGCGGCGGAAGTTAAAATCATTAAACTACATCTATGTTTGTTCTTTCATAATTTGTTCGTCCATTTCTTATGAATGGAAGGCTTTGTCCACACAGAGATAGGTTTACGGAACTTAACTTTCGCGCCAAGTTCCGTGAACTTTTGCTAGTAGTATTAACAGGGCTTTCCCAAAAAATATGTCCGACAAGACGATTCTTATGCACCCCTCCCCCGCTGGCACGCTTACTTGATGGTTTTTATTGGTATTCCAAAACGAATGAGAAGGGGGCGGCAAGTAGGTAAATCCGGCCCTGGTCCCCCTCCTCCTTTCGCAACATTATATTCACCATATTTGAGGTTTTCCTATTTCCTCGCGAGCTTTGCTGTGTAGAACCCTAAAGTTTGGAGCGCGTCCGAAAATTTTTTGGAATTTTAAATGTATTTGGACCCATACGACGAAGGTTTTTTCCCTCCATCCAGAATATCCGGAGGAGGCTGATGATACTACTTTCAATTAATATATTTTCAGGGGGGCCAGGCCCCCCTGGCCCCCTTCGTACGTCCATAAGTAGTAGTTCCTTATTATAAAATGTATGTCAAATATCTCATAGATCCTGCAATCATAGACAGTATACAAGGCTCATGAGACAATAACGCTAATTTGACCATAAGTTCCTTGATTTTGGAGGCATTATCTTGAGCATTTGGTGGCTTTCAAAAACATGATATTAGCGGGCTGAGTTTAGTTGTGAGAAACCATTTACATTTTTGGCGAACAAGGGTCTGCTTTTTTCCTTATTTATTGACTGGAAAGACTAAAAAAGCATCACGATGTAGGTGGTCCCTTTCTTTGAATTAATTTCATAATTATAATAATTAGGGAATCGGTGAGAGAGCCAAGGGATCACCACGGCACCTGGTTCCTCTCTTTGCATTGATTTGGCTCGTTTTACATTTGGGAGAAGGGAACCACGCTCTTGAAATGTAAGAGGAAATAATGATTTACGTCCTAAAGACTACTTTGATCTGGTATATACGAATTATCACGATTTATTCATCCAGCAAGAGTTGGCAAATGTGAAAACCACCCTGCATCATAACTCCAGACCTTGAGCTTTACTTGGGCCGCCCTAAGCAGAAAAGCAGAAACCAAATCACATCAGCCTTTGCCAAGTTTTGTCGGACGGTGTACTATTTTACAGGAGAACGGTAATGTAAATTCTGTCGTAAATTTCAGAGGATTTTCTCTGCGACGTGAAGCAAATTCCATGATATTTTCAAAATAATCCATGCACTCGCTCTTCTGTAAAAAATAAATTGCTCCATGAAGTTTGGTAATGACTGATGTGAATAGTTCCTTTCCGAGGAACACGGTATTTTTATTCTAAATTTAAACCGCGTAGAGTCCACGCAAAATGATTTTACGCATTTCATGACTGCGACAGAAGATCTGCCATCTTAATTCTTTCAGTTACTTTCAATGTTAAAGTGACGTCAGATAGTCTTCAGTCGCAGTCTAAAAGTTTGAAAATTTATTTGGCGCGGAGCCTTACCTGACTTGAGCAACGCCTGACTTTTTCTTTTCTTTTTTTTTTTTTTGCAAAAATCACCGAAATGAAATTAAGAAGTAGAACAAAACATAAAAGTGCATCTCATATCCGAGGCATTCAAGCAAAGTAAAATGTCCTGACATCTTGTAATTTCAATACATTTTGCTTTCAGTCGTACCTTCTAATTTGTATTTGGCCTACAATGGGCAAATTTTAAGTGTCAGGTCTCGCCGAAGCTACTTTGAAAATGGCCGACGAAGACTCTCTCCGGTGCATTTTTACGCTAGTGTGGACGGTGGGCAAGGTTCACTTATAGATGTGCTCACGTAATGTATTTTTGCAGAAAGCGTTTCATTTCAAACCATATTCAAATATTGAATAAAGGTATAATCACCTTTATATATAATTCAAAAACATATTTTCCTAAAAAGTTTTATATACCCACGTATAAAGATTGACTATACAAATGACCTGAAATCTCTCATTGTATTTTAATGGCTTTTAAAATATTTAAAACCTTTTTTTTCAGTGATCTACAAATTGACTTCAAAATACATTGAAAACGCATTGATGTCATCAAAACTTTTTTTCTAAAAGATTCAAAGCAGCGGCGTGCGGTGGGTTTAGTGACAGGGCAAGCTCCAGCGTTCGCCATCCGGGGGGGGGGGGGGGGGNTTAACGTAGTCTCTTTCCCCTCCTCAGAGAGCCTCCCTAGAAAATTGTTAAAATTTTACGGTATTTACTCTATTTTTCGGATGAAATCTGATGGAACGTCTTGAAAAACTGTGGTTTTATTACTTTCTCTCTTATTTATGATTTCGTTTACTCAACTTGTTTCGAATGTTATTGAGCATTAGAGGACGGCTCCATGCTCTTAACTCCTAATTTTGCCACTAATTTGAGGTATTGTAGTCTTTATTCTACATTATTTAGAATTTTTTGAGTTTAAAATTAGAAAAATAAGTCAGAAAATTAGAATTTTCTGCATGTAAAACATGATTGAGAATTTTCTAATTCATCACTAATTAGATCAAGTGAGCGAAATTTTATAGAATTTAAGGGCTTTTGCTCCGAAGGAGCAATTACAACCGCGACGGAAAGAGGGAGCAAGATACCGCATCGGAGGCAGAAGCAGCGCGCTGCGGTGACTGGCCAAGAGATGGCAAAGAGAGGCGAGCTGCGATCGCGCAGCGAAGGGCTCGGACTCGAAACGTACCGCTCCACCCGCCCGCTCTACTGCTTTCCTATACTATAGTGGCACTATACGTATTTCTGTCTCTCTCTCTTTCTGTTTTCAATGCAATTTACATACTGAACACCTTTTATAAATTATATTTGCTAAAATGTAAAACATGCATGCAACAGGTGTAATTTTCTTCTTTCTTTTGAAATCTTTGGGCAAGCAGTGCTTGCCTTGTTTATCCGGACCGCACGCCACTGATTCAAAGTAGTTTTCGAAATGTTTCATCGACATTTTTGAAAAAAAACACGTACGAAAGTTTTTAAGTTTTTCGATAATTTTTTTTTTTTTTTTTTTTTTTTTTTTTTTTTTTTTTTTTTTTTTTTTTTTTTTNTTTTTTTTTTTTTTTTTTTTTTAATTCATCGATATCAGGGTACACAATAAACAAAGGAGTATCATAACATTCAAGTCATCTATCTCGTTGATTTAAGCAAGTACGAGGCACTAATACTAACAAAATTAAAGCATTTAGAGTTATTTTAACAGCTTTTTAGCGTCATTGCCCTCTTATCGATTTCATACAGTCTTTGAGAGCGACCAACTTCTTCGTCCCGGTAGAAAAAGTGACCTCGGCGGTGCATTTGTGATAAACATATAAGCACCCTACTGTCTTTCGACACGCAGAATACTTCGCACTCTTGCAGTGCCCGTGGACATTCCCTGCTCCCGCCTGGGCTAGCGTGATGATGGACGAGAATGCCTCATCGCATTCTTGGAAAGAAAATTCTGGAGGCTCGAGACATGATGATCCGCGGCCTCCGCGACACGGATCCGACTGTAAATATTTATTCAAGATCTCCCGTGGTGTTTGTGACTGAAATAAAAGAAATCAAATGGAAAGGGTTAACTGCATTGTGACGAGTCTGAAGGTGCATATAACCAATCTGCGTTGCTAAGGAAAAACGCCTTATGAACCATAGAGTACATAGAGTCGTAATGTAAGTGGGAGAGCTGGCGCCACTTTCAAGCAATATCCAGCTCCCGAATTCCGAGACTCCTGTGCGGAACCGGGTCACTTTTTCGATACATAATCGATTGTTTGCGATACACGGGAACCCGGCCATGGAATTACTACATATTCCACACCGCCATTTTGGATCGAATATGTGTCGAAAAAGTGGCCCGCACACCGGGCTCGGAACTCGTCGAGCAGAACATGGCGCCAGCTCTCCCATTTACAATGTTTGCATTACACGACTCTATGTACTCAGTGGTATGAACACACGAAAGTTGCCAAATTTTCTCGGATAAAACTTGTATTTTTGACAAAATTAATGTATATTTTTCCGTATAATTTTCAGATATTTTTTTCCTTGGAAACGTAGTCAACGTAATTTATCGATAACTTCCTTGATTTTTTTTTTCCTATGTCAACAGAATATTACGGAACAATTTCGAGATGGAGAGTTGACTTGTCACTCTTCAAATAAAATTACATAGGAGTGTAAATTCTGAAATGTTGAAATGGAGATGCGTGGTTTCGCATTTTGGCATATGTTCGCATTCTGGAAAATGCGACTCAAAAGTATGAGGCGAATTCATCCAGAGTCTACGCTACTACCGCTTTAAAAGACAAGGGAAAACCATCATTATGTTGCGAAGTAGCAAACCAATTGGTTTTAACAGTTATTTTGCCCATTGAAAGGGGAAAAACGAAAAATGAGCTTATTTCAAAAATATCACAATTTAAAATATTACCTCCGAATACTGGATTGCCATGAGCAAGACCACTAACAAAATTATAACGCAGCACCGCTTGACTGCCATCGCCGAATGGAGGAAGTCAACTACATGAAAATATGATTCCGACTCGTTATCGCGTAAGATCCAGCATAGATGTTCTATCACGTGAGGTAATTTTTGCGCACTTTCCATCATCTCGCCCCAAAAAAAAGTGTAGCTACCTAGGAGGAAAATCATCTTGTCTGTGTTTTAGCCGCGAGGGTTTAATTTTTTTTTGCCTTCCCATTAGCTAAGTATAGCTTTCACACCTGTTTTCCTTCGCAATGCTGTTAGTCACTGCTAAAAGTGCAAAAATTGAAGAAAAGTGCGTGAACACATGACGTTAGAAAGGAATCATGAGTGACCTTTTGTTAAAAGGTTTTTTTCCCCTTCCGCGGTTATAAGTTTTCCCTGGTTTGGCTGAGCAGATCTGCGTGGAATATTCGATATGCAAGCGAGATTCTATTCGACAACGACATAACCACTTTAGGATCGTTCACGTCCACCAATCCGTATCTCCTCTTTTGCCTCTGGCTTCAAATCTTTGTTCAAGCCTCCTTAAATTATGGAGAATTTTGTCACCCGACGGAGTGTATAGAGTTGGCATTTTTAAAATCGCCTAGTTTCCTCGGATATCTCCGGGATTACTTATTGTTTGTGCCTACCGAGTGAGTAAGGAAAGCACTTCGGACCTCGGTTCTGGGTGAATTCAACTGATCTTAAAACGCACCAAGGATGCCATTGTTAGCACCCACCGTGAGATGTGCATTGTGCAACGATTGGAATATTCTGAATTATCGAAAAGATTCCTGGATCATTCACAGCACGACTCGACCTCGCGGAAACACGGATTTAATTTTTATATGGAAAAAGAAGTTCACCGTTGAAATTTTGTAGAGCACAGTGTGCGATATATTCAGTCACATTAAGATAACTCATATAGATTGCGTTGCAACGTCAACGTATTTTAATGATTGGTTATGTAAAAGGGATTTCAAGGATTACTGAATACCTCATACACAGAGAGAAATATCAACACAAAAGTTTGGTCAACATGGGAAGTAAAACACAAAATAATTCCAGCCTTCAGTTGACGATTTCAAGAGCAAATGCTCAGCGCGTCTGACTCTAGATCAATAGGTCCCGGGTTCGAATCCCGGTGGTTGCGTCTAATTTTCACGGAATTGACGAGTAGATCTGCTGAAACAGATTCTCCTCGGCCCTAATCCCTGAAAATTAGAAAAGCCTGGAGCATGGAGCCTGATGTCTACGGACACTAAACATTGTCTAAAGTTGGCTGAAGGTGCAATAGACACGAAGCCATTAAACCAGCAGAAAAAAAAAAAAAAAAAAAGAGAGCAAATGCCAGCTAGTTTTCATGAAGAAATTGAATAAAAAACGACTGATAGATATCAACGTCACAATCGGTGAAATGCATTTTCCCAGTATCTCAATTGTTTTCTCCGCTAAATTCACCGCAAACCGTAACAAAATCAACACAGAATTTTTGTTGGTTTGTATGTTTCACTTCCTATATTAACCAAAAGTAACACAAAAGCACAAATATTTTATCAGTGTACATATACGGGATCTGATCACATCATTGTATTATATATTTAACCTGGATATAGTACTGAATAAAAAAAAGTGTACATATAAGTATACAGTGTATTGTTTTCCGCAAGTTACGATATTATTGCACGTTTGTGTAGCCGTAAAAAATCCAAGCAGAAAGATGATCAAGAAACGCTGGTAGTACCATGTATACTCAGTATTCATTACTGCTATTCCTGATTTTTAATCTGAATTTGGGGGTTTTCATGTATTAACAATTTCTGAAGTTGCAATACGAATCACCATGTGCTGTGCTTCTCAAGTTTTTATTCTATCCACCGTTGAAGTAATAATCAACGAACTGTAAAACTTCGTTAAGATTACGTGGTTGACTTAAGTTTTTTTTCTTTTTTTTAAGAACGACCCCTAACCTTGGAGAATTTCCAGCAACCTGATTGTTGAAATTTTGCGTTGGTCAACCGGGTAAAAAAGGATTAAAGAAAATGGAGTTATGTGATTGGTCGATGCTCTGAGTTGTGCGTTTTGTGGTGCCAATAAAGGGTCTTATCAACGAAAGGCCTACCTCTTAAGTTGCCGATACTGTGTTCATCCTTCCAAATCTCATCCTTCTCAAATCCACTGTTATCGGAACGGCAAGGCGCACGGCTTAGAGCACCGACCAATCACAGGACTTCATTCTCCTCAATCTTGCCTTAACCGGTCGACTAACATCAAATTTTATCGATCAGGCTGCAGGTGTCCAAAAATGTATGAATTTTTATGTTCAAAAGAAAACTACCGAGTGAACTGGGCACATGAATTCTTTGGTTTCTAAATTGAACAACTATTGAAGGAGATATGACAACCTACTCTGCTGAGGTACATATGCTCAAGAGGTAAATACTGCGCGATGACATCACATACGGCGATATATTTCCAAAATGTTTAATGTATTTTTTCTCGCACCAGAGAAACAATTTAATGAACACTGCGAACTCAGCTCATCAAGCACTCTTCGAGGGAGCAATACAAGTTTTTGCACGAATTTTTCAATGGAAGAGCCATCCTGAACCTCGAGTTCTCTTCTGGAGAAAACACCATGTCTAGTAGTCCATTGAAAAACATGATAAAAAAAATGGCCGGAGGTCACCGAATAGCCAATGGAATCATCTCTCCACGTCCGGATTATTTAAATGGGCCAATCACACGCCGATTGAGACGGAGGTGCTGTGACGTCACCCTCAGACTCTCCAGAGTAACAGACATCCGATCCGAGAATGTTCTGCGTGTCTTGATGTGACTGTAACCTCTTACACAACTTAATTAAACATTCAGTCAGGTGGTTACCTCGCCGAGAAGGAAGACAGCCGAGAGGCCTGTGCTTATTTTCTTCAACACATTTCATTTGAAGATCATCCACCACCGAGAATTTCATAAGTGCGAATACAATTAGGCGATAAGATATATTTAAAGCTGAATCAGCCCAGCTACTTTTTACACGGAGGAAAACCTTGATCATATGACCGGAAAGTTCAGGAGATGTTTTTTTGGTTCGGAGGACTGAGGATCGTAATGAAAGTTCTTTCTTAAACAACTCATTTCCTTAAGAGGTCGTATTATTATGAGGGGCTTGGAGGACAAGGCACATAAGTGCAGTTTTTGCAAATATTGAGATATCAACGATTTCAAGTAAAACTAGTCCTAATGCATATTCTGAGGAAAATTCGCTTGCAAATACCAATTTTTAAGTATCAAAAATTCAGTTTGAACTTTCTTTCCGCCAAAAGGATCCATGTAATCTTGAAACTTCAAATACCTACGTATTCCTCGAACTAGCAATAACTACGCTTATGCATGCGGCTTGTCCTCCAAGCTCCTCATATATGGACGTATTTATGCTAAAAGGAACTATGTTACACGCAAACCCATAGTTCTTTTTAGCACTTTTTACGTCCGTATGGTGTACATAGTGATTAAGAAGAGGTCCAAAGAGATGCGATCCTTAACATCATGAAACCTTATCCCTAACTCGAGAACTGAAATTGAAAATGAGTGTGAGACAGCCATCATTAGAGACCGAGGAAATTAAGAAAGGCATGCTCCGGGACGATCGCTGAATTTTTTGTGCTGCGTGTAAAAAAAATGATGGGTACCGCGTCGGAATTGTTGGTGATGGAAATTTCCACGGCAATGCTTTTCTTTAGGCAGATTCAATTTTATTTTCGAATTCAAAAATATGGAAAAACTCTCACTGTAAAAGACAAATGTTTAGTGTCAAACTTTTATGTTTCTCGGAAATGTTGAATGAAAAGAGGTAGACTGAGAAAATGCGACGCGTGAAACAGCCTTGAATGCACGAGACCAGTGGCGTGGCGCGCTTTGCGATAAATCGATTGATCTGCCATTGAAACTCATGGAAATGAATCGATAAATAGAGTGTTCGCAACGAACACCTTAATAATCGATTCTTCACCACTGCGTCAAACGCGGAGCTATATCGATAATCGATCACTCACGCCTAGCCACTGATGAGGACGAGAGTTTTTTCTCCGCAGCCACGAGCGAGGACCCCTATTCTAAACGAAGGATCAAGGAGATCATCAAACTTTGCAAATTGACTACCAAAAAAATTTCCTATTCGTCAGATGTTTTGAGATAGGGGGTCATTCAAATATTTTGTAGCCAATTTTTGCTTACTTTTTGACCCCCTGGCTCTCCCTTACTTTTAAGGCACGATCGTAGCCAAACTCCCCCCCTCCTCCCCTTGAAATTAAGTAAGCTTGGTTTGATAATGTGAATTAGCCGCCATATCTAGCACAGGTTCTGAGGTATATGGACTTCGAAACATTGCAATTCAGATCGGAGTATTAGTGGGACCGACGCGCACTTTTTTTTTTTTTTTGATGCATCTAAATGACTAAAATGGCGTCAATTTGCTTTTTGCCTTGAGGCGCTGTAAAAATTACTCGTGCGCAGTATAAAAAAAGTCGTGACCTTTAAAATTTTAAAATCATCGGCGCGTCACACTAATCTAGGTTTTTTATGCCAAGTTTATGATGAAATTTCGCAGAATTTGCGTTCGAAGTTACGGAGTGAGCACGAGACATACGTTCCATCAGTATGTTTGAAGTAATATCTATACGATTTCACTTGTAAAAAAAAGAAGAAAGTAAAGTTATTCTGTGAGAAAAGTTAAATCCAGTCCGTTATATTCGTGCACTCGTATCTATAAAAAGCTACCTACAACGTCAGACATGACATTTCAGACGCACCTCGTCACACGGTAAACACGGCAAACTACATTATTTTCCCGAAAACCTTGACAAAATTACAACATCCCATTTAAAGCTGTGGTAAAGAATCGATCATGAAAGAGGTCGTCGCGAGCACCCTGTTTATCGATCCTTCCTCATAGATTTAAATGGCAGATCAATCGATAGATCGCAAAGCACGCCACTCCACTAAAACTAAGGTCCCTTTCCCCGCGGATTGTCACATATCTAAGGCTTTGTCTCCACGGGACGTTTTCATGGGATTTTTCCCAAGTTCGAATCGCAGGAATGAAACTTTTGGGATTTTTCCCAGTTACCGTCTCCACGGGGCAAGGTTCATACGGTCCTGCGACTACTTTGCGTGGGAAGATAACTTAGTTAGAGTCGAGTGTTTAACCGGGATTAAAATAATAATTGCACTCAATTGACAATTAGACACATTTTTTTAACTGAACAAACATGAACAGTGGAGTAATCAACAAAATATGCATAGTTCGTTTACACTTCTTCTTCTCTCAGTGGGTCCTAAGGGTAAAAGGACCATACTTGGTACTGGGAAAAATATTGATTAACTCAATATAATATTCTCTATAAGTAACTCTATATAATAAAAATATTGATTACTCAATATTTTCCCAACTTCGTAAGTAGGATTTTTCCCTGGGGCAAATCTCGTGAAACGGCCCATGGAGACAAGGCCTAATTGTTCAAATGAGCCTCGTTACACAAAAAAATATTACTTGTTCATTTGATTTCATTCAAAATTCTGCAACGTGGCAATGGAACTACACTTTTCCTCGGCTCACAAATTGAATTGCTCAATCGGGGAGCAAGGATGCTCCGAGCGCCTGGATGCGGGAAATGGACGATTGGCGGTGCCAATAATAACCAGGTCCCACAGTGGCTTCCCACAGCCCTAATACCGACCCCGAGTTGCCAGATTTAACGTCTATCATTGAGATTCCCATGCGAGGATCCGTTTCTCGGCGGACGTTTTGGCAAGCGTGGCGGCGCGGGTGACGCGACCCGGGTGCGGGTGCGGGTGTTGTCGCGGTTTCGTTCTCGTGCGCGTCCGCGGCACCAGCCGAGTTACTGCACCCTGGGTTCCAGTGTTGTACTGTTGAAGGAACAGAGCGTGATAGTGGCTCCTCCGTCTTCAGCCCCAGGTCAGGAAATTGTAAGAACAGTCGGATTGCACTGAAAAAAAAAAAATCTCGGTGTATTTACTAAGAAGAGGGTAAAATTACCAAGAATTCAGGGTTCTATTTGATCCCAGTTTTTTCTTGGTAAAATTACAATTTATGGAATTGGTAATTTTACCGAGTCTTCTCGGTAAAATTATTGAACTCTCTCGGTAATTTTACTGGACCTTGGTAAAAATGCCAATATTTTTTATCGACTGTGGTAGAATTACCGAGATAAAATGGCAAAGTTACCGGGAATTGATTACCAATAAAAGTGGTATTCTTACCTGGAAAAAAACAGTAAAAATACCGGTTTTTAGGTAAGCTTACCAGACTGTCTTGGTAAAATTACCAATAATTGGTAAAAAAAAGTGAGATGGTAAAGGTACCAACGGACCTTGGTAAAAACGCCGATAATTTTTTTTCAGTGTGTCCAGTTCGAAAGCAACCCAGCTCCGAAGGAGATAAAGCGCAAAGAAATTGGAAAATAAGAACACTGGAAAAAAAACCACATTGGATCTAAAGTCCAGACTCTTGGAAACATTGACAAGAAAAAGGACTCTTGATTCAATCAGATTTAAGCTTAAATCGAAAGGAAATCCGCTCAAATTAAGAGGCCTGGTTCTTGATTTAAGCTTAAATCTGATTGAATCAAGAGTATTTTTTCTTGTCGATGTTTTTAAGAGTCTGGACTCTAGATCCAATGTGGTTTTTTCCAGTGAAAGAGAAGGGAATTTTGGAGATGACGACTTACAATGAGTCGAACATGCTAAAAAGAGAAATGTAACGTTGCTGAGCCAGCTAATCCTATTTGGTTCTTGCTGTGCATCAATCAAATCTCTGCATTACACCGTAACTAGATGGTACTACATACCAACTCCCACCGTGTGCATCATACGTGCACTTTAATGCACCAAGTTGTTTGTCTTAGAGTACGTATGTAGGAAGAATAGAGACTTGTCGAAATGTGACAACTTCCTGAAGAGCTTTGGGAAGATAGGGACTGAGGTGGCTAGGTGCAGAGCGCCAGAGAGGGCTGTTAAAGCGCCTTTCGTGTAGGTACTTTTCTTATAAATCTACTCAATTCCATTAATACTAGTCAAATTACACGAAAAACAAGGTGCCAGGAGGTATCCCCTAAAATTCTGGCACTACCCCAATTAGTTGAATGATGTAGACATTCCAATTAATTTTGGTGGTACCATACAACTCAAGTCGGGGTAGTAACGCAACATTTGGGCTAGTTGCCTAATTCATTGGGGGTATTACAATAATTAGTCGGAAATGTCCAAGTTGACACCTTATCCCGACCTCTTTTTCCCCGTGTACGTGATAAAGCCACCCGTGCTGAGCAAAATCACTTCCACAGGCATCGTTTTTTCAGGAACAATCATCACTTTTGTAATTTGAAAAAAAATTTACGGGCTATATAGAAACACCGTCCGTTCTGGGCTCAGAGACTGAAATTTCCGGGCGTAGCACCCGGAACTTTCAGTCTCTGAGCCCGGCACGTGGACGTTAAGTCTATATAGCCCGTAAGCACGGTTTTCAAGGCCGGAGCTTTTTTTTCAATGTAGGAATCCAAGAGGCGCTGGATCTTCGGACTTGCATAGTCACCTTTTAGGGCGAATTTTATTTAGAGGTTCGGTACTACTTTTGTGTCCGAACCTCCGAGCTGCCATTTTATTTGAGTCCGGAACTTCCGATTCGGTGACTAACGAATCGCAACGTTGGTGTGTGATTTTGGTACCACTTCGCGAGGTGGTTCTAATGGCAGCTGTATATGAAAGTCAACAGTCATCGCTCTTTCTGCTGAACTTTCGCAAATTCGAGTTACTTTCATCCAAATGTGTAACAAATCTATTCGAATAGCTTAGACAAATCCGACATTATCCGATGGTCCCTGAGAATCGTTTCTGAATTTTGCGCGACACGAGCGAAATTCAGGCATCGGTCCGATGTCTTTCACATTCAAGCCACATTCAGCTCCCATATTCAGCGTGTGATCGCGGCATAAAAAAGGTTCGGCCCATCGAAGACCAACGCATCTGATTGGTCGAATCTGATAACAACGGTGTCCACTGAAGTTGGTGATTGATGAGACGAACCGCGATGGAACTACCCAGTGAGATTCGGAACTTTTGCCTCGATAGACGATCAAATTCCCGAACCAATTACCATCAAAGTGTCGGGAGTCAACAGCCTTAAACTCATTAATTTGCTTACTTTTAAAAAGAAAACTTGGCAGAAATGTTTCCTGAGGCAGGAAATGATGAATGGTGGCACTCCATTCTGATCTTACTTTGAACAAAATAGTGCGGCCCGTCAAAATTTGATGATAGATGGTGACCATCAGTCATCAGCATGTCTACTTTGAGCGGAATTGGTTCGGAATTTGATCGTCTATCCAGGGCTTTAAATAAAAGTCGCTTTGTCAAGGCGGGTAAAATTCTCAAAAAAAGCGGATTTCAACTGCAAACGGGCAGCCGGGGTTGGAGTCGCGGCGTTGTTGTCATCGTGACTGTGACACTGTGGCGCTCTGTGGCGGATGTTGAAGTGTCGCCGACGACGACGAAAAAGGCGAAACGTGATCATGTCGAGGAAGACCCGGAGCCGGGACCCGGGACCCGGGACCCGGGGGAGTCGAGACTAATCAACGCCACGCGGATCACCGCCAACGGGGTGCTCTGCCACGATCCCGGCGCCCAACACCCGCATTTCTCACAGGGAAGCTTCCGTCTACGACCCGGGCCCCCGAGAACCACCGACGAGCCATCGCTTCCCCGCGCAGCTTAACGGACGTACGTGCACGTCTCGCTTTTCCGCCATTGGAAGTCGTTCACACGCATGTGCACACGAGAAGGGTTGCCTACGCTAGAGTAGGTACCTATATAGGGAGAGTATGGACATGTCGAAAATGTTGAGGTCAAGTGATGGAGCTCTTAGATAGACCCCAAGAGGGTAGGCAACACTGGAAAAAAAAAACAGATTGGGTCTAGAGTCCAGACTCTTGAAAACGTTGACAAGAAAAAATACTCTTGATTCAATCAGATTTACCTAAGCTTAAATCAAAAGGAAATCCGCCCAAATTAAGAGGCTTGGTTCTTGATTTAAGAAAAAATCCCATTAAATCAAGAATATTTTTTCTTGTCGATGTTTTAAAGAGTCTGGACTCGAGATCCAATGTGGTTTTTTTCCAGTGAACCTATGAATTCGAATTATCCAGAGTGATTTAAAATCACAATTGTTGTGAACTGTCGTTGGTAAAGCACGTCTTTGACTTTGCATTACTAATACTACTGCGTTTTTGCATAAACTTACTCATTTTTGCGGAAAAATGCTTACTTATGAATTGTCTTGTCCATTTTCGTTTGATATTGGAGTCCAAAGATTGACAGTGACATTTTTCGTCTTCAAAGGTTACCTGCCTTTTTGGGCCCTGAGAGCTACATATTTCGAGTTGTCCATACTCTCCATATATAGGTACTCAAGCCTACGCGAGCATAGGCGGATTTAGGGGACACACGCCCCCCTCTCATATGCCCGTAAAAGGACAAGGTTGCCGCAGATAGGGAATACCAGGAAAACCGGGAAATGTCAGGAAATTTGAAAAGTTAGGGATAATGATGAGAGTGCGAGGGGAAAATTGTTAACTCACCTTTATTTGCTTTTTAGAATGGGTTTGGCGTTGTGATTTGTGAACAGTAAGTTTCGCCTGAAAATTAATTCAAATTATGTATTTTTAACCACCTGGCATACCTTCAATTGTCAGGGAATATTATTCAAATGTGTCGGGGAAATCAGGGAATTTCTTTTATCAAACTTTGTGGCAATCTTGAAAGGAGAATGGAAAAGGAACGAAAGAAGGAAGGACGCAGTTGTATCTAGTAATTATTCATGACGAGATTGCATTTTAGATGCCTTGAAATTTCAAACATTTCCTGGGGGGAGCCCCCACTCCATTCCAATCCCCCTCGTTTAAAGTGTCTGGATTCGCCTAGCTATGCGGGACTTTCCGGGAAAAATAGTGGGAGGAGCTCTTTGAAATTTTCAGCGTTTTTTATGAACAGTGAATTTGGCTTACAAGAGAGGAACAGTAAAGTGAGTAGGTTTTTGGAAGGCCAAATTATATTAAAATCCTATCCCTCGGTTGAAAAAGTTACCTTTTTTGAGCGCGGCAATAATGTAAACACCTACTAAAGTCATAACTCGTGGCGTCTTCTCGTCAGCTTCCTATAATACACTAGCCGCGACGGGCGGGTTTCGGCGATTTCGGCGACACAATCAGGTGAATCAGGTGGAGCCGAGGACCTGCTAATCGGCAGGGGTGCTCGCTCGTTGACCCCGGAGACCCCAACGCCGACCTGCACGACGTGGAAAAATTATCCGGGTCAAAAATGATGCTGTCGATAAAGAAGGGCTCCTATCTGATGGCGCCGATCAGCGCTGATCACAGGGCGATGCATGTGGGTCGAAGGGCCGTGAGACCGTTGATTCCATCGCGATCATCTCTAAAGCGTCAGCCCCGGAGGAAGGAGAGGTCGTGGAATATGCACTGTTATGATGGACAAAATCGGGCCCTCGAAAACCGATCTGAAGACTTGTAGAGCAACCATGTCCTCGAAGTTAAGCAAACCCTTTATTTACGAAAGAGTCCGAGAGCCAGGGGTGCCCAGTGAGGGGTTTTCTGAGGAACTACTCCTCAACTTTGAAAAAAAGGGGAGGGATGATTTTTTTTTGATGTCTTTGAGAAATATTCTCTCCCTCCCCCCTTCTAAGAATTTCAGTAGCTGCACCTATTTAAATTTACACCATTCTCAACTACATTTTGCAATTCGGAACTATTATTTCTGGCTCATCCAAAAAGCACTTATCTGCTGTGAAGAAATAATGCCACGTACGTTGTTTCTACAATGAACAAGAAACATCAATTCCTCATTGCAAAATGTAGTCCAATTGTGCCCAGCAGGGCCGGATTTACCTACTTGCTGCCCATGGGCCGCCTGTATTTTGCCGCCCTCTTCTCATTCGCTTTGGAACATTAATAAAAACCATCAAGTGAACATGCCGGAGGGGGAAGGGTGCATAAGACGCGTTTACCTACTCGTGTTGGATACATTTTTTGCGAAAGCCCTGTCAACACTACTGGTAAAATTTCACGGAACTTTGCGCGAAAGTTAAGTTCCGTAAACCTGTCTCTGTGTGGACAAGGTCCTCCATTTATAAGAAATGAACCAAAAAATTATGAAAGAACAAACATGAATGTGGTTGCCGCCAATGCGCCGCGCTGATAGCACTGTGTTTGGCGCAATGCGTGAAGTATTCCTGCAATCTTGTAGGCGCTATGCGTTTCACGCCAACCTCTCCTGACCGCACTGTGTTTGACGCAATGGGTGAAGTATTCATTCAGTCTTGTAGGCGCTAATATATGTTACATGCCGACCGCCGCGCCGATGGCTTGTCCTTTTCTTTTCAAGTCCTCGTCATCATTCCTCTCTGCGCTGAGCTCCACGCCAAATTGCGTGTTTAGTTCCTCTCTTAACTCGATTAATTAAAGATGCTGTCTCAAGTATCACCGAAAAACGAAAAAAATCGAAATTACTATACTCACAGGAAAAAGAGATTTTGTCCACTTTTCTCATTGATAATTTTTTTTTTCTGAATCCAATTTTTTTTATACCTACATTAAAAAAAATTGCAAAATTTGCCGCCCCCCCCCCTAATCTGGCCCTGGTGCCTAGAGGCCTAGAACAGTGGTTATCTTTTGACTCTTCAACGCACCAGTAGAAAAGTTTGACTATTTTTTTGCAATTAAGAACTACTATTCCTGATTCATCTAAAAAAAGCACCTATCTGCTTAGAGAAAATTCGACACATACGTTGTTTGTGAAATGAGTCAGAAGCTGTAGTTCCTAATTGCAAAATTTGGTCCAAATCTTTTAAGCTATAAGATATCCATAACAGGGATCATAGATTTTCAAATGATTGTTCTTGCGGATTCTATATATTACTCGAGTCCCTCCATCTCTCACACTTAAGATCCTCTCAGAATTGAATCTTGTGACTCCTCAGCGCCAAATCAAGGTTCCCAGATCGTGCGATAATTGTCCGATACATTACATGTGGCTAATTATAGAAAAAAGTTTATTTTCCAGCTCTGTTAGGCAACAATGCGCCAAACGAAGCGCCTCACGCCGAAATTCGAATTCGTGTAATTGTGTTACACTCGAGTGAAGATGCGAGCTCCATAGCAGTATCGCTCTCCGCGGAAGGAAGTTGCGTTTCCCAGTGCCCCCCTCCCCCCCCCCCGCCGCCGCCTGGGGGATCCTACTCCCGCTTTTATGAGATTACCAATTACCATGTTAATCCCAACGGTAATCCGTGGGCGGTCACTGTTTCTGCCGGTGGAAACGTGTATTCCCATTTGCATTATCATTCCCGTCTTGTAATAGTGGATTAAATTTGCCTCAGAGTGTAACCTGTGCCAGGGACTCTTCGAAACAATGCGCGACTCGTGTATTACCTGGCGCCGATTGGCTGCTTCCGCTGGATAATTTTAACGAAATAGTTCACCCTTAGCTTGACCTCGAGTAGGATTTGAGCTATTTCTTTCAAAAAATGGCGTATAAGCGGACAGTGGAACTTTCTGCTTAGTTTACAACTAAGCGAGGTCTTCTGAGATCTCCATTTCAAAAATCTACCCCATTTTGGTTTAATCTACCGTAAGAGTATTCCTGTGTGTGGCTGTCTGGTTTGCTACAAATCATTTATCGTAGGCAATTAGCAAAACGTAGCAAGCCGTCCTTGAAATGGAGAAAGTACTTTCGTTCTAATTGCGGTGGAGTAGAATTTTAAGATGACAACCTGTCCAACTAAGATTTTTTATGATTTTTCAACTACTTGTCGTTGTAGCAACACTTTGTCTCTATACTCCAGATGCCATTGGCATCACTAACGCTGCCGTGCTAAGGGAGAACAACGTATGAACTTTCAGACATTGCCAAATTTCCTTGGATAAAATTGCGAATTTTCAGGAAAAACTTTGAATATTTTTCCTCCAATTTTTCAAAGAATTTTATTTACGATCAGATCTAAATCATCTCAAAATACCAGGAGAAATTATTCATAACTCTCCTTAAAAATAAACATTTTATTGGAGTAAATGGTAACTCTCGAATGTTCGTACGGCGTTCTTCCTTAGCGCGGCAGAATGGCACTGTGGCAAGTGTATTTGCCCTCGGAAAATGCACTTAAATTTTTTTTAAGCGCAGATTTCAACTTTACTTGATGTTGAACAAAAATGAACTAATATGTCTGCTCTGAATTAAACCCAAGTTTCAGAAAAAAATAAAGTATTCTTACACCGAAAATCGAGGCTAGGAGTGCGACTTAAGCCGACATTCGGTATTCGGTAACGGAAGAGTGGCTGATGCGAAGGCGTGAGGCGACGTGAAATGCCAGACTGATACGAAGCGAGCCCGGAAGCACGGCCGAAATCCCGCAAATGGGAAGATGAGAGGTTATGACCAGTTTTACGGTCGAATTCACCATAAAACACGGCGCTCATCTAACACCGGTTCCTTCGCGTCATCTAGTGCATCCGACCGCAGGAGAGCCTCGCCGGATTTTACTCTTCGGGCCGAGCAACAATGAGGCTTTCGCAAGTTTTCGCTCAAGCGATTTGAACATAAAAGTCGCGTAGAACATTCCGCGAGATAGACATCGCGATGCTTCGGTGACATGGATTGAGCCTTAAAAGTGTCCAATCTGAATTAAATTTTGTGGGTTTTGAAATATGGCTATGATTACGCCTGAATGCCGCCAATTCCGCATCGCCAAAAATACATTGGGAGAGAAAGTTGGTGCTGCTAACCTAGCTATACCTACACTGAGAAAAAAAGTTCGGTCATATAAACCGAATGCACAGTGTTCAATATCGGCCGTACTTTTCGGTTAATGTGACCGCTCTCTCGGTTCATGCAGTCGAGCATTCAAACCGAACAGAGCTTTCGAAAAAGCTCGGTTGCATGAACCGAGGATACGGTTCCCAGAACCGGGAGAACGGGCCCATGAACCGAACAATACAGCCGCTATTGAACACTGTACATTCGATTCACATGACCGAACTTTTTTCTCAGTGATATTTGCTGCTCTGCGCGGAAAAAATAACTTAGCGCTGAGCTCTAACATTTTAGGTAAAATAGTACCAACTACAGGCAGCGGTGCTGAGCCACACAGCTTTATGGTCCAGCACCACAGGCTGCAGGTAGGGCTCAGCCCTACTACAGCCTGTAGAAGGTGCTATTTTGCCTAAAGTGTTGGGACTCAGCGTTGTTGTCTCATGTACACTACGAGCATACCTCCAGTTATAGTTGGTGCAATGGGCTCAGAGGCAATATATTTTAGAGAGCCCTCACTGCTATCATACCTGATAGTGTTTAAGTTACTTTTCTAGATCACCGGACGGATTCTTCCAGTGATGTCTGATGACATAAAAATTGAGCAAAATGTTTCGCAGTTTTAACCTAATTTGCAAACATTTGTTTACGTGCTCACCTCAACAATCAGTGGTAATCTTTGGGGGCTTTTTATTTATTATTTTGTTCAACAAGTTGCCTATTAAGAATCATTAGCCGAAAAATAGCGTTGACCTCTAAAACTCTTGCCCCACTCGATTATATTGTTAATCGTTTTTTCAATGCAAAGCCTCTCCTTTATCAAAAAGAAGGCTTTATAGTGGGAGGCAAACCTTGCTTTACGCCGTGAGTGATCCAACTTTTTGAAGAATGTACGATTTCCCGCTAGTTCCTAACGTATGTATTTTATGTGTGATTGAGGTCAACACCGGTTGACTGACGTTCCGCAAACGGACGGTTTAAGGGTTGCGTGCAGGAATTGGGATACAACATTTTTTGCCCTAGTTTTAAGATTTTCCCATTTTCCTCCTAAATTCCTTCGTTCCACGGATTTTTCCGGCACCTACGGGAGGAAACAATGTAAAAACGCATTTACACGAACTTTGTCATAAAAAATCAATTTTTTGTCTCCGCGACTGACGGACAGGTACGGTTTTATTGTGTCTAAAATAGACCTTCATTCACCTTTTTTGACTTATGTTTTGCCTTCGAACATGACAGGCTACCGTTTTCCCCCTCCCAGTTGGCAATGAAGAATATTCATAGCTGTTGGTGAAATTTATGCCCATCGGATTGCGCTGGTGAGAGGTTCCCGACCAACATTTCGGTAGTAGGAGGCTTTTCTCTGTCTTCAACGCAAGCATTAATGCTTTTTAACAGTGAAAATACGGTTATCTGTAACCAAAAGAGAAAAGCAATTAGTCTCCACTGTCAATTTATCGTTTTCCGGACGTAGGAACGTAACTCTATAATCCGAGGTCGCAAAATTTACTGAATCAATTCCTTATTTTCACAAAAATAAAACGCGATGCAACGTCCGTCGAAATTTTGCTGAATTTCACGTCCAACTAGAAGAAAAATCAGTAAGCTTATTTAAATTACAAATTCCCAACAGACTCCTTTTAAGAATATAACTTTCAAGTGAAAATTTTGTAAAGTTAAAATACAGCTCTCCTCTGAAGAACCATGTAGAAATGAGCATAAGTGTAAAAGAAATGTATTAATTATTTAAAATTCTAGAATAGGGGCCAAATTACATCAATATATATAGACAGTACTAAAAAAGAAGTCATTTTCCGGTTCAAAATCATATTATTCTGCGTTTAGAATAGAAGGCTGTATAACACGTTTTCTTAGATTAGTATGCGAAGCAAAGATAACGAGGATGAAATGCAGACTACAGAAATTGGATGCAACTATTTCGCCTTAGTGACTGTCCAAATTGCATATTCTGGAGCATGAAGGCATTTTGAAGCCACGCGGAGACATTAACGACAGAGTATAGAAACATAATCAGTAACAAAAGAAAAAAACCCTCGATTGACTGGCGTTTTTATCGCTCCAATAACGGCGACGAAACTGCATGTAAGTCATCGGCGTGTCTCCTCTTTAATTTTTTAAGTATAACTTAATTTGGCCTGGCCTGCAAACTCGGACCTACTCATGGGGCTAGGGCGCGATCACCCTCTGAACTCCGGTCTGAAGAGCGCTGCACTTCCTCATCAAATGTGCTTGGCCTGTAAAACCACGCATCTCAATTCCGGTGTTTCAAAATTTCCAGCTCCATTGTATATTTTTTTGAACGAGGAAGAAGCCGACTATATAGCTCAAAATTTTTGCAAAATATTCTGCAATAGGTAGTAGGCAAGAAAAATTAAAGGGTTTTTAAATTATTCTGCTAACTAGTTTTTCTAAGAAAAAATTAAGTATGACGGGAAGTCTGCAAATTCGCAAACAAAGATACGTAGTTTCGCACTTACGCTATAGATATCTAACTTCAAAGGTCGATGTTAAAAATGCATGTCAATAACTCGTTCAGGTGTTATTTTCAACCTTTTCGTCGAGTGTCTTGTTTTTTATTTTATGAGATTTTGAAGTAAAAACATGTGAAGTTTTATTCCAGTCCAGACCTTGTCCAGTGGCTCAACCACGTAATCGCTATCAATTATCCTGGTTTTTCGATTATTGCCTCTCCAAGAATCGATTGTTTTATGTACATTTACGTGGAGAAAAACCAGTGTTACCAACTTTCATGGATCGCTCCTATTGGCCGGTGAGGTGCTTGGGAGTCCAGAGGGTGAGTGTGTCCTGGAATGAGTTGAGAACAAGCAAGAGGCGAGAACTCGGCTGTGCTAAGGATGAACGCCGTATGAAAATTCGAGGGTTGTCAAATTTCCCTGGGTAAAACACGTATTTTAATGACATTCAGGTACATTTTTCTTTGAAATTTCCAGATATTTTAGTTTAATTTGCGTACCAAATTGACTAAAAATTCCGGAATAGAATATTTACAATTTTCCCAGTAAATAGGTTTTTATCGAAGGAAACTTGGCAACGTCTGAAGGCTCATACGGCGTTCTTCCTTAGCACGGCGAGAACTGTCCTCGTTCTCCCGCGGAAATAATTGAATGTTGGCGTTACTCTTTTTTCAGCGACACTTAAATTAATATCGTAAAAAGCGGGCGACGAAGCGCTCACGAAACGGCGCGAAATGGGTCGAGATTCATCGATGATCCGAGTTGCGCAACCGATTGGCTCTAACTTTGTTGCGGAGGGGTTCGGGGAGGGGGGCCAGGGTGTCAGGGAAGACCACACCGGGGGTTTTTTCGTTATTTTTTCTCACAGATATGAACGATCGATAACCGACCGCGACTGGATCGAGGTGGCTCTTTGAACTCCTACTCCTCAGACTCTGCCCTGCTCGGTGACCCGGCTGAAAAGTCAGATCCCTCTTGTGAAAATAATAATATTGAATCATTCGAAAAAGAAAGAAGGTTAAGAAAAGAATCAAACCAAAATACAAGGAAAAATAAAGGGCACTGAAGATACTGTCCACTGGATGGAGTGAGATTTAAAGCCCCGCAAAAGGCATGTTATTTCTCATAAAAATTTCACGTGCGGGGCACGTTAGAAGTATTGTAATTCGCAATCAGAATCAGTGAATTCAATCCAGAGACATTGAAATTTAATTTGGAATTGTTCACTTAGTCCATCGTGTTCTGCCCGAAATTGTGTTGAGAGCTAGTGTTGCATGGTGGTTAATTTCCTGTTCTACCCATAGTGTTCCATTGATGGTTCATATGATGGAACAGATTATCGCTTACCCTGCGTAGCCTGCTGTTTTTTGGTGTACGCACGGAGAAGTCACTATTTCCTTAAAAATATTTTAGAACGAATTGAATCGGGACGTGCAAAAACAGCTATCGTCCATTTTTCCAGTCTTAGATTTTTCGAGTTCATAATACTTTTCGAAGTTGGTTGCAACCACGAAAGTGGCGTTAAAACTCGTATTCGGGGTTACCTTAATCCCGATATGAGTCCTTTCATTACTGTTATGGTCGTATCAACTCTTTAAAGAATGGGCATTAGCGGTTTTCGCACCTCCCGATCCAATTATTATCTTCATTTTTTTTTGGTTCATATTATTAGCCATTGAGACTGGAACGGAAAAACAGATCTAGTATCTGAAATTTGACTGCGCACGCACTGAGCGAACTTTGAAATTTGACTAGAGCATACTGCGAGGCAGTATTTTAAGAGAGAGCACGAAACACATAAATTCTCGGATAGATAACTTTTATCGCTTAGGTGATGATCTTTGGCCTACCCCAGAATTTGAAGGCGGAATAAAACGTGCGTAACTTAAAGCCATCAGCGTTCCGGGAAACGCCACCAGGGAATATGGAAAATAATTGCGATACACAGAGACCATAAATCAATAACTGTGCAGTTGTCATCTTGAATGGGTATAACTATCTAATTTTTGGTGATGATTTCATTTTATATTGATGTTTTAAACGACGTATCATTCTTCAGAAATCTGATTTGATTGACAATGTGGCAAACCCGGTTATGAAAAGTTTTCTGCAATGATGCGATCGTAAGACCGATTTGTTGGCCGACAAACTTCTCGATCGCCACGTCATACCCGCAGCGCTCAGGCCCCTGGCCGTTAAGAAGCATTGTTTTATTGATTACGTAAATATTAACAGATTTTTCTGTATGCGCAACTGCATTAATGTAAGACGATGACTTTCAATATGTGTTTTTTCACAGGATACAGCAACCGCGGGCTCTTGCCCAGCTTCCTCTTTTTTCCCTTTCAGGATTTGTTTTCGAGGCAAAAAACAAAAACCAGAAAATATCGAGTCATGCGCGGCTCTGAATACACCTTTAAACAAAAATCTTCACATAGGAGGAAGAGAAGTTTAATTCTTACAAAATTTTTGTTTCCCAAAAACTTTGGAAAATAAAATTTCATCGTTGGTTCAAATAGTTCCCAGCTAGTTACACGAATATATCGATGGTTTTATGCGAAATATGTATATCTCAATAGCAACGTTTAAAGTATCCGTTTGTGTTTTATTTTCTTCCGGGATAGCTGCGATTAAAACATTTCCTCATAATGCTTTGTGATTTTTTTAAAATGAGTCAAGACGATTCAGAGAGAATTTCAATGAGCACTTTTGGCTAATTTCTCTACAGAAATAAGATGTGAGTAGATGCTGACAACGTCACAATCTAGGACACACATTTGTTTACTTTAACCATCGATATGCTTCATTTTCATTTGGCATGAGCAGCGATTTATGATCTTATGTAGGTAATTAGATACTTTTCGTGCGGAGGCCGATTTATTGTAGTGTATAGTCTAAGTCAGCTTAAGGTTGATCAGATATTACATGATTAATAAATTACAGCAACCCTCAATAATAATTAAATGACTCTTGATTAGTTATTGAGGATGACCTACAGACGAAGACTCTATTAACTAGCAGCAAAACGCCATTTTTTGTACACTACCTGTTTGTGCATATGATGTAACCCTTCTACGTGTGAAATAATGCTCAATCAAAAAGCGAAAGCACTAAAACAGTGATTTCGACCAAAATCATCAAAATTTACGTATTCCTAGCGGACTGCGGACACTAGACACCGTACCTACGTAACTCTGTTTATTAGATAATGAAGCGAGGAGAGCATGCACGGTTCCACGGCAGTCGCTGAACGGTGGATCCCGCGCACGTGTATACTTGGAGTTCATTTTATGTTTATTTTTTCATCATGCATCTCGTATACACTCGGTTGATGTTCAAGATGATGCGCAAAGTTTTTACCATCGAATAGTGAAACATTTTATTCTCTGCCCCCCGAACGCGGGAATCGCACGTTTTGAAAAGAGGGTATCTATTTGGAACCACTAATTTGTACTAACAATATATAGCAGGGAATACACAATTCACAATGCTCGAGGCCAGAAGAGAATTGAAAACGCAAGATTTTTTGAACACTGGGAAAAAAACACATTGGATCTAGAGTCCAGACTCTTAAAAACATCCGCAAGAAAAAGTACTCTAGATTCAATCAGAATATAGCTTAAATCAAGAACCAAGCCTCTTAATTTAAGCGGATTTCGTTTTGATTCAAGCGAAAATCCGATTGAATCAAGAGTATTTTTTCTTGTCAATGTTTTCAAGAGTCTGGACTCTAGATCTAATGTGTTTTTTCTTTCCAGTGAACTCCAAAATTCACCTTAATGTTTCTTTTCAATCCTTATTCTTCAGAAAGATCTGCATTGTTAAATACGATTCTCGCCTATGCACCATTTAGTTGGACGACCTATCTGTGAAAATATCGAAAGAAAACCTGTCTAATTGCTAATTTCTAGTATCCTGGGTATTTAACGTTTGATCTTCAATTTGCACCAAGGCGCTAGCTCAATCACTAGGAGATGAAAATTGTTTCTGAAAAAACTAGCGCCGAGAATCTAAACGGAACTCTCTGAAGAAGATCCCTGGAACGCTTCCGATGGCTGCTCCAAGTGTGCGTGAATAGATGCCGTGCACTGTGCATTTGTGTATGTTCCTCTCCCTAAGTTTCCAGGGAAAGTAGATCAATGCTGGGAACTCCAGGGAACCCGATTGGAGCATAAAACCGCACTGGTAAAATTACGCATGAAACTTTAAAATCGCGAAAGGAATGTGCTGTCAAATGTCTTGACAAGACATTCGAATCATTGACGTTCAAGTAAATCCCTTTTATGATTTTTACATTTCCATGCTAAATCCCAGGGAACTTCCATAAAAAGATGCCGTTCCCAGGAACGGAAATGATCCAACTTGCCATCATTGGCGGATCCAGCAAATTGGCAACATTGTATTTTCTCGATTTAAACCTAAGGAAATGAATCGATTTTTGGAATTGCCAGGTGCTCTGACAAGAATCGATTATTTAGCATAGGTTTAAATGGAGGAAATCCGGTGTTGCCAAATTTCTGGATCCGCCTTTGCTTGCCATGGAGAAAAAAGTTCTGTGCAGGTACGCAGAGAAGTTCGAACTTCAACATGAACCGAAGCTCTATCCCTACACTCGAACTTAATTTATCAGTGATGGATCTCTAGAATTACTCTCAACCCAGCCTTCGTGGAATTTATAAGTCAAAATTATCTGCCCATTAGATTAACTCTTCAAAAAAATCCCAAAATAAATAATTTCGAAACACTCATAGACGTTCAATTTTAATTTGTTTCTTTTTAAATAAGGGAACCATTGCCTAGAATTTTAAGTATAGTCATGACGACCACGATCCTAGCCTCCGATCTCAGAAAGATTCCAGTTTCACTACCCCATATCTTGATCCATATGGACGAACATGATGGAGGAATTATTTCTTGGTGCCATATGCAACGCAATGTTCACTTACCAAACAGTGCGTTTGCATAACTGCATTTACAGAACAGCGTTGTCAGAGCTCATCCATGAACCCATCTGTTTTCAGCAGGTTTGAATAATTCAAATATTGAGGAATCCTTTGTAGATATGGACAATCCTCTCACTGTGTGCTGAGTCAACGCGACAAGCTCCAACCGGAGGCTACCGCACCAAGCAAAAACGACATATCTCCAATTGGAAACCCATGTTGATGAGTGGTTTTGCTGAGCGCTGTCATGGGGGTCACGATCTCTGCGGCGAGCTCGATGATGACACGATTGATTTTGGGCTCTCCGAATAATCTCGGGGCCTCGATCTTCCGATGCGACGCGGGTTGTCTAATCGATGCAATGAAGGCTATTAAAATTCTTGTGAGATGAACTAGATATTGACCCCATCTCTCTTTGTCTATTGTGACGAGGTGTTTGTCATCCTGTTTCTCACTGAAAATGTCCTGGGCAATTTATGATAGTATCCGTTGTTTGACCATGCTGACATTACCGATAAAATTATGCAAACGAACTTTTTGACGAATGACTCGACGTGATATCAGAGTAGCGCGACGCGCAAATACAACATCAATCAAAAGACACAATTTTGAGGTGCACCGTTGAACTCATTACAAATGCGGAGGTCTTTTCAGATGAAGACCATTTGTTGTGTAACTTTCTTTTTCGTTTTGTTGCTTTCGTATTATGAAAATGGCACTGGCGTGGCGTGCTTTGCGATATATCGAGTGCTCTGCTTCTTAAACCTACGGGAAAACACCGATAAACAGGATTTTTACAGCAAGTAACTTAATATTCGATTTTTTGCCATAGCTTCAAATGGGAAATATCGATAATCTATCACTCAAGCCTTGCCACTCGAAGATGGTTGCATGCAGCAACGCATATTCGGCGCATGAGAACCACAAGAGAGTGTCTTCGAAGGCCGAGTAAATTCCTACGTCGATGGATAAAGTCGGAAAATGCGTACCTTCTGTTGAGACGTTGCAAATCTTCGCTCATGTTTTTTTTAGAGAAATCTAACGCTCGGTTTTTCCTCCTTGAAACAGTGAGAGGTGCTACACAATCCTTAAGTTTTATAGTCTGCTTTTGTTTTCTCCTCCCACGCACCCTCCTTATTGGCCCCGTTCTCAAAATACCATAAACCATACTAAGGAAAACTGTCGTGTGAACATTCGGACGTCACCAAATTTCCCCCTGCAAAAGGTTTATTTCTGAGGTCTTTAGGGTGTCGCTTCTACCATGAAGTCTGTCGATCATATAATTTTTCCTTCCATATATTTTACTTCGTTGCAGCGGCAAATCTTTGTAACCCCTTGCAAAAAACCATTTCCAAAGTTGTACTGCTGAATTTCACTCAAAGTTGACCAAAGTTGTCTTTTTATACGATTCATACATACAAGTCGCTTTTAAAGTGCACCCGGCGCTCTGCGACACCCAATCGCCGTTCTTGTCTATCGACCCACAGGTCATCTAGTAAATTGCATTTTTTAATTTCATCTTTCCTTTCTTGTGATGTTTTGTTAAATACTTCCTCGTGTCTCCCTTAATCACAATGGGAACCATGTACCGGCCTCCTAAGGTAAGAATCTGCTTAAAAAACGTCTACGAAGACGACCCTCAGTGGCCAGGGGGAACGTTCTTGATCTTGAGTGACCGCCGTCGGATTAGTTGAGGGCGGCGGCAACAAGGAGCCAGTGCGGAACATGAGCATACGTCGAATAATAGGCAAAGAGACGATCAGCGGCCGGGCGGGGCGGGGGGGGGGGGCGGTCAGTCAATAGTCACGCCGCTTTCTCCCCGGGCTCGAGTCAGCGCCAAACGTGTGATGATGTCGTCGATATGCGATAATTGTACAATTTCTTCCCGCAATGTCTGCGCGCGTCGCGACGCCACTCCGGCCGCGACGGTCAAGGCGAAGCTCACCTACCGACGCGACGCCGGCGCCGCCCACCGCCCTCGGCCTCGCGCGCACGCTTCGACGCCTTTCGGCAGGACGCCGACGCCGACGGCTCTTCGCCTGTGGTTTCCCGCGATTTCGAACCTACGGACTCCCGTTCACAGTGTTCACCATTGGTTCACTCCACGACTTCCGCACATTAAACGACGACAAAAAGTGTACTGATTGACTACTGGATATGATGCGAATTTCAGCATTTAAGCATGATAATATAATATAATATGAGTCACTCTCAATAGGTCGTACTGCAAATATCGTGTCTTACGTGATATTTCAATGAAAAAACATACAGGGTGTCCAAAAAGTCCGTACCTCCCCTGGTAACTTTTGAACGGTTAGAGATAGAAAAACGACTGTATTTATCTCAAAGGGGACCATCTTCTAGGGATCCCGAAAAAACCCCTAGAAGATGGTCCCCTTTGAGATAAAAACATTCCCGAGGTTTCGTTTTTCTATCTCTAACCGTTCAAAAGTTACCAGGGGGTACGGACTTTTGGGACACCCTGTATGTTTTTTCATTGAAATATCACGTAAGACACGGTATTTGCAGTACGACCTATTGTAAGTGACTCCTAACCGAGGTATGAACGGTTTTTTACGCATAAATTCAAACTTCCTATACTAAAACAAGAGAAAAAAAGAAAAAAGAAAGAAAATGATCAACTTAAGTTAAAAAGAGAAGTCACGTTTTGAATTAAAAAGATTTCAACAAAGTCAACCTTTCAAAAAGCCAACAAACAGCAACAAATAAAATCACAAACAGTTCAACAAAGTCAGATTTAAACGAAGTTTGAGTTAAAAAGAGTAAACCGCACACCGAACGGCCCGTAACAGCCTCTGCATTTGGTTTGCAAATAACTGTTGCTCCCTTATATTTATCCACAAGGAAGTGTTGAGTCCCCGAAAGTACAAGTTTCCACTTGTCACCAAGAGGCCAGTGGAGGGTCTCTTGTCTCTGCTTAAAAGCTCCATGCCCTATGGCAACTTCAATCTCACGCCTTCAAGCTCAGTCTTTGCACGTGCAGCTACGCGGAGACTTTAACGAAAGGGTAGAAATATAACCAGGGGAATGCAGGGGAACCAGATGTCTAAACTCATCATTACTTTTGCCGTTAATTGGACTCATTCTTGCTGTAAAGAACTATACGAATAGGGTTCCTGTGCAACATAGTTCTTTTCAGCATTAATACTTCCAAAGATAACACATCTCTATTCATTCTTAAATATGATACCATACTTGACAAGTAGTTCGGGTTTTGATTTTTTCATAAAATTTGGTCGCGACGAAATGCATGTCTCATAGTGCAAAGAGTAACATTATTTTTATAGATCATCATGTTGAGGTTCTAACATACACTACCTACTATAAAAGAACGTTCTGAATTCAATATTTTCCTATATAATCGGAACTACCATACTTCCGGGAAGCGTTATTTGAACGAATTAGAATACTCTTTTGCTGTATTTTGTTCAGTGAACTGGCCGCATTTAAGCTCATAAAAACTACATGAAATTGAACCAATTCAAAGACAGCTATGCTCTAGCAGATACATGCATAATGGCTCATCGTGATTTCATTCGGTCCACGCAATTCCGTTTAGCATAAATACGCCCAACTTCAGATTCCATGTGCAACGATCATCATCTGACATGAAATCCCATAAAAAAGCTTTTATCATGTAAATGTGTTCGTAAAATTTTAGTAAAAGAAAACAAATAACAATTAAAAATGAGTAGCACCACAAAAAACTTGAACCCTCGTAAAGTCTGCATCAGTAAACATGGGGGGGGGGGGGGGGGGCACTTTTCAGGAAAAAGTATAATCTGAAGAAATCTTCTCAGCAATGATATGTAACCTAGATCATGTCATCCTTGTTGTTATGGATGAGTTGAGAAAGCTACCCGTAACGGATGGAGATCGTGACCCCCGGTTTAAGCCTTAGCCCATCATCCGGCAGAGATAGCTGATATGCCTTCAGAAATGACCCACAACCGTGATTTCTAGCATTGATGCGTTTTGATCAGTACACTGAAAAAAAAATAGTTAGCGTTGAGAACTAATTTGGTAAGTTCTCGCCAAGTAGAATCAAAATTAGGCTTCAGAACTAATTTATTGTACTGAAGCACCGATCAATTCGCTCCATACGCTGACTTGACTTTACTAGAGCACGAACCAGAATTGGAAAACAGCACTAACAGTAAAATCAGCGCTGTGGTGAAACAAATTCACCTTCGGGTCAAACTAANTTGATCAGTATACCCCTGTGCAGCGGACAATTCTCGTGGCGCCATACTTTATGCTGCATAATCTATGAGAACAAATTGGATAGATTTTAATGAGGAAAGTTTATCTTCATGTGAAAGATTTCAGCCAGAATCAGCCTAACTACATTGCACGTTTCTAATTTCCTCTTTCACGTGTCTTTTTTGTGGCCGAAAACTAAACAATATAGTAACTTTTTGTGGCCTAATATGAGTTTTTCCAGGGATTAAAAAGAAAAGAAAAAAATGTCGCAGTCAATCATTTAAACAGCAATAAAATCCTCAGCGGGCTGATTATTAAAATTGATTGACAAAGCTATAGACAAAGAAGACATACAGAGTACAAAGCGATCCTAATTCGTTGAAGTGGGTGGTTTCTATATAGGAAAAAATGATGGACAAACTATAGGTTCTCTCGTTGGTTGCCATTAGTTAGTTTCTAACCTACCTCCTTTGGTCACACACATTTTCGCTAGTCCAGATCTCCCCATCCAAGTGCAGAGGGTACATTGCCGAATTGAGTTTTTTTCCCCCTCAGTTCCACTACAAATTCACGCAAAATACGCAATTTCCCGGCGAAGCGACAACGGCGGTTTCCTGGCGGCCGGGGCAACAAATATCAGCTAAGTGACAGACTACACGATGTTCCCGGACAAACATAGATTAGCGGCGTGGGAGTGCTGTGGTTGCGAGTCGGGAGGAAGGAAAATTGGGGCTCGGCCGGCCGCGGTGGGGGTGGCGGGGGAAAGGANGGGGGGGGGGGGCTCGTGTGTTATCAGGAGCGTGTGTGGCTGTGGCTGGCGATGCGATGGACCGCGTTGGGAGAAAACAGCGGGATGTTCATGTCGGATGAGCCGCACCGCTCGTGACTTGCGGCCACCACGCAGCGTTGACAAACTCACAAATTCCCCCGAGGAATTGGGAAATCGGCTTCCTCGAGTGCGGGAACGGAGAATCTTGGACCCTCGAAGAGCACCCATCGAAGAGGGGATCTTAGGGAGTGGAGAGCAGTGGTGCCCATCCCCCCTGAAAAATTTTGAATTCATACGAGTTCCCCCCCCCAAATCTGAATTTCTTCGCCCCCCACCGGGGGATCTGAGGGGGGGTAAGGGGGGCCTCCTCCGAAAATGTTGACAGTTTTGATGTTATTTGGGGGCAATTTGAGGCATTTCTCACAGGTTTTCATGTAAATTCTGCTTATTTTCAATTCAGTTTATTTTTGCACGAAATTCTAGGGGGACAGTTAAAATTCTAGGGAGAGAAGTGAAAATTCTAGGGGAGGGGAGTCAAAATTCTGGGGGGGAGTGAAAATTCCAGGGGGCGAAGTCACAATCCTGGGGGGGGAAGTTAAAACTCTAGGGGGGGGATTCAAAATTCTAGGGGGAAGTCACAATTCTGGGGGGGGGAAAAACCAGAGCTCTCCCCCCCCCCCCTATTTCAAAAGTGAATAGTTGCTCGTATGAAAAACCCGGGTTGAGCACCACTGGTGGAGAGAAACCGTAACCACTTCACGCGCCGAACAGCAGCAGGTTGATTGTTAGGCAAAGCGATAGACAAAAGACAAGAAAGATATGGAAGGATCCTATTGGTGGAAGCGGTCGGTTGCAATGGACGAAGAAGGTAGGTAATAGACTAACTAACAGCAATCCACGAGAGACCATTTAGTTCGTCCATCGTTTTCTCCCTTAGTCTATAAGAACCACCCATTTTAACCAATAAGATCACTCCATGCTCCGTATGTCTTCTTTTTCTATTGCTTCCTCTATCAATTTTAAGAATCAGCCCGCAGGTGTCAAATGAGGAAGTGCCTTGTTGCACGGGTAACCCTTTGGAACGGAGTTACAGGGTGATCGCACCCTGTTACCCCAAGTCTGCAGGCAAAGCACGGTTAAGATTTTATAAAATCAAAGGAGAAGACGTATCGGTAATTTTCGTGTAATTATATCGTCGTTAGGGGAACAATAATAATGCCACTCGATCGAGGAGTATTTTTATTGTTTACGAGTTTCGTTTCTACTCTTTCGTTGAAGTCTCCGCGCGGCTTTAAAACGCCTTCACGCTGCAGCATATGCAATTTGGCCGGTTACTAAGGCAAAATAGTTGCATCCAACCCTTGTAGTCTACATTTCGTCCTCGTGACCATTGCTTTGGATACTAATTAAAGAGAAATTTTTGTACAACCTTCTATTCTTAACTTAATAAAATGATTTTGAGCAAATTTTCGTGAAGGAAACCGTAACCGCCCGTAAAATGATTTCTTTTGTAGTATTGTCTATGTTCTATGTAGATGGATGTAATTTGTTTCCTTCTTGAGTTTGAAAATTAGCACAATTCTATAATAATCAATAGTGTTTCTTGCGTTCCAGAGGAAAGAACTATGTTTTGACGTTGCTAAATTTCCACTTGAAAGGTTTATTTAATTCTTAAAGGGAGACTGTAGAAAATTTTCAACTAAAATAATTTCACTGATTTTTCTCCTGGTTAAGCGAAAAAATCAGTGAAGTTGTGAATAGACTTTGCATCGTTATATTTTTGTTGAGAAAGAGGAATATTTTGGTCAATTTTGCAACCTTGGATTGGAGTTCGTGAAAATTCTCCAATCGGTATCATCCATTAAAATCAGCACCACTGCTGAAGCTTATACTTAGGCTTATATTTGTGATAAAGCGGTCAATTTCCCCTCTGACTGGTAATAACGAGTTCAGTGACGTGGCGTGAATTGCGATATATCGATTGTTATGTCATTTAAACCTATGGCAAAGCATTGACTATTAAGGTGTTTGCTGCGAACACCCTATTAATCGATCTTTTTCCATGGGTTGAAATGGCAGAACAATCGATATATCGAATAGCACGCCACGCCACTGAACGAGTTGCGTTCCATCGAATTTGGAAACCTCCTCTGGACACGCAAACACGGAGCGCGTCGTGAACTATGAACCAATTGAGATGAGACGCCGCACACTGGAATGAATCAACAAAAAAAGTTGGCCATGAAAGTTTTGATTAAACTACGCACTTTGATACTTTTTTTGTAACATGGTAGGGAATGTTTCAAATGAAATGTTCCGAGTAAACCACTTTTAACACTCTGCGTTTCGTATCAACGGAGATATGAGCTTTTAAAGTTTCTACATCGTGCCCGACCTCTCCGATTAACTTGCCGCACTGTGCGCCGCCGTAATTATACTCATTTAGGATGGCAATCTCCGCTCAGAAGAAGGCAATAAGTAAAAAGAAGAAACGGATAGCGGAGTATCATTGAAATCTCTCGAGGCCTGAGGTGTGTGCAACTAATGGCTTGATATCTGGTGTTTTGGCTTAAAACCGAAGTAGAATTTCTTCCAGTGGCGTGGCGCGCTTTGCGATGTATCGATTGTTCTGCCATTTAAACCTATAGTAAAGAATCGATTATTAAGGTGTTCGCTGCGAACACCCTGTTTATCGATCCTTTTCTATAGGTTTAAATGACAGAACAATCGATATATCGCAAAGCACGCCACGCCACTGATTTCTTCGTCTGCTTCTATTCTTAGTGAAGTTACATTCAAATGAAATTAGTTTTAAGGGGTATCAGTTTTAAACGTAACATTATTTTTTTTTTTTTTTTCATTCGTAAAATGATCTAATTTTATGAAAAACTACATCCTGTAAGTAGTCAGTACATGCGGCATGATCTGCAGTATATTTAGTTTTTACTCCTGAAGAAAATATTTTCGGGGGTAAATCGTTTAAAAATCCATTCTCGGGAACTTACATCTTATTTCGCTATACCCGCCTTTATTCTTATATGCGCTCTCCGAGTCAACGTAGCGATCGATTTACTTCTTTATAATATTGAAAAATTTGAAAGTTATTTATTCAAATTTTTTCGTAACATCACCATTTTTCACGCATAACGTCTAACAGACAATTTGCTGTTCAGTAATGATTTGACCTACTTGATCGGCACGTTTACGAATCGTTGCGCTTTCGTGCGGTGTCATCAACTGCTTCAGCCCCAAACCCTTCAATGAAGTTTCTTGTAAATTTCAGACGTATTTTTATGTATCTTAATTGACATAATTGTAAAAAAAAAATCATAAGAGAATCTAATGTTTAATTTGAACTAATTTATTGGTATCTTTTGCTCCAGTTAAGTTTTATCGTTGTTTTTCTGTGATTTTAATAATTGAAACATTACTTAATTCAGTCTCACATTTTAAATTTCTGTGCGATTGAATAACTTTTGCTTTCTTGTTTTTTTACAGACTCGACGAGGCACGATGATTCAGCGTCGATTAATTTCAAAGCTGTGCTGTGTCTATGGTTTCAGACTTGGTAAGTTCTTTTTGTGTTTTTGTAAATGTTTCAAGTATGGGTGTTTTCTACAACTTTGTAACTCTGAATCCAATGATTATGGTGTGATGTGGCATGCTGTCCACACGAGCTCGCCCGAACTGGAGCCGGAACTTCAATAAAACTACACAATTATTGCAAAATTATAGATTATTACGGCCGCCAAAGTATCAAAAATAAATGTCAAAACATGTGAAGGACGTAAAAAACAAAAAGAAACAAATTTACATAAAAAGAAGCATATCGACGGTGAAACTGCCAAACCACGTATCTCGGTCTGCGACGTCGCAAACTTCCTGTCATACTTTATTTTTTAAATGAAAAACTACTTAACGTCCAGTCTTGACAATTTCTGTGATTTTTCCTCTTCGTGTGGAGAAAATTCTGTGAAAATTTCAAGGAATGATATTGATTTGGTCTACTTCAAAAAAATAAAATGCGAGCGTAGATTTTTAAACACCGCAAACGAGATACGTGGTTTGGTAGTTTCACCGTCGATATGTAGAATCTCCGGGGTACGGGGGAAGTTCCGGGTTTTGGAGGAATAAGTTTTTAGCTCAGCTAAAACTTGTTCCGGGAACAAGTTCCTCGAACTAAGTTCCGCGAACCGCGCTCGTGTGGACAAGGCCTGAGTCGCCGAATCGAAAGTTCGGAACTCAAATAAAATGGCCTCTCGGAGGTTCGAGCGCCAAAGTAGTACCGAACCTCGACATAAAAGTCGCTTGAAGACGCTGCAATATATGAGAAAATCACAAATACAACCTTAAAATTACAAAAATTGCGATTTCTCCTCGTTCTGCAAAATCGTCAGTTTGCAAATAGTCAGTATTGTTCGTCAGCCATCAAGAACCCTCCCACACCGGCAGATCCGCCCTCAACTTCATACTGACCTCTAGCTCGGGTCTTCGCGTCGAGCCGTCTGCTCTTGCCCTCTTCCTCAGTCTGAATGTCAAACGGAATGATCACTGCCAAGTGCCAAGGCGCAGCGCAATCATCCGTCATAAAGCCATCGACAGTGGTCATTACACCCATCGCTAATGCACTCGAATCCTCGGACTCTCGGATCGGGCAAACAAGACAAAGACGCAACGGATAATCCTCACCCAACCGAGTGCTCACTCCTAGTTAAACGTGACGGATCCGGGGTCCCGGGTCCCTGTCTCCCGTCCTAAGGAAAAAACGCCGTATGAACCTTGAGGCGTTGCCAAATTTCCTTTGATAAGACACGAATTTCCTGGTAAACTTATGAATATTTTCCCTCCAATTTTTCAGATAGTTTTGTTCGCAGTTTCACCTAAAGTCTCTGAAAATGTCTGGAAAAAACACTGAAAAAAAATCTCGGTGTATTTACTAAGAAAAGGGTAAAATTACACACTTGGACTAGTACTTGCAACAAGAAACTGTTAATTTTGACACGCTCTAGAGCAACGAATTGGTAGTTAGTTCCGTATGCAGGTAGATACTTTTATGGACGAGTCAACAATAGTAGTAGCTCATGGGGGTGGGGGCACTTGACGGTGCCGAAAAAAAATTGATATGGAACTGATTGTGCACTGAAAAAAAAATCTCGGTGTATTTACCAAGAAAAGGGTAAAGTTACCAGGAATTCAGGGTTCTATTTGATCCCAGTTTTTTCTTGGTAAAATTACCATTTATGAAATTGGTAATTATACCGAGAAATCTTGGTAAAATTATTGAACTTTCTCGGTAATTTTACTGGACCTTGGTAAAAACGCCGATATTTTTTATCGACTGTGGTAGAATTACCGAGATAAAATGGCAAAGTTACCGGGAATTGATTACCAATAGAAGTGGTATTCTTACCTGAGAAAAACAGTGAAAATATCGGTTTTTAGGTAAGCTTACTAGTCTGTCTTGGTAAAATTACCAATAGTTGGTAAAAAAGTGAGATGGTAAAGGTACCAACGGACCTTCGTAAAACGCCGAGAATTTTTTTTCATTGAGATAATTTTGTTCGGAGTTTTACCTAAAGTGCCTGTAAATTTCCAGGAAAAATGTTTATATGTTTCCTCAAAAATAAACATTTTACTGAAATAAAGTTGGCAACTATGGAATGCCCATACGGCGTTCTTCCTCAGCACGGCGCGGCGGTGTGCTTCCTGCCCGCTCCCGCTGCCGTTCCGTATTGTTTCCACCAGTCGTTAACTTTCATAATGCTCCTCCTCACGACAGCCCTTTTAGTGATCCCCTGTCGTCCTCCCGCTAAATACTCCTTGTTCACGTTTGAAAGTTGAGGATCTCTTTGCGTTCACCTTACGTCATACTTTCCGTCATTCCTCCTGGATTTTCGAAGCATGAGTACAAGCTCTCTAGCTGATGTCACACGATCAAACCGTGCTGTCAATACATCAAGGTCAGGAGTTGTGATTGGCTTATTTGATAACTTGGACCGATCACAACATTTGAACTTGATATATTGATAGCACGGTTTGATCGAGAGACTTAAGCTTTTGACCCCTCAAATTTTCGTGGTTTTCTACAGAAATCAACAGCAAGCCGATACTTAAATTTTTTTTTGTCAGGGGAGGGTTTTTTCCCAAGGATTATTTTTTTCTTGTCTTCTTTGATGTTCAATAATCACAAAACCTCAATGAAGAGAGTTTCACACTCATGCGTGAAACTTTGTAAGGAAAGCTCTTAAAATTATCTTCAGATAACAATTTTCATGTGAACTTATCCATTAATTCCAGGAGTGGAGGAAGAGGAGTTTTATCTTCAAAAATAAGCAGTATATGTTCTAATATTTCCCCCAATTCTCTTTATTCAAATCAGACTAGAGATAGCAATAGGTAATCAACCTACAGAAATGATCAATTGATAATAAGTCTCGAAAGGAAAAAATAAAACAAGTCATTATTTTACTTCAACAACGTAAAATACCCCCTTGGAAAGCTCTTGAAAAAATAAATGTTACAATCATGGTCCCTTTTTTGCGAATGAAAGGGGCGGCTCATCTACTCGAATTGCAAAGGTAATTGTATTGCGGGGTAATTCTGTCTGCATGGAGCTCTCATCTCTGCTACTTTTCAGCCGGAAGTATGATAGAAGCATCGAGAGCTGAAATTACAGGTCATTACTCGCGTCGGCACGCCACCGAAGGGAAAAAATAAATGAAAAAGCAATAAAAAACAACAGAAAATTAACAAGCTTGCACACGTCAAGCACAAACAATAGAGCTATTATTTTACGTATTTGCACTGGCCACAGGGTGCCCAAGGAGAATATACGAAACCGTTTCAACGAAATGAAATGAATGGTCCGAGGCATGTTGGTGCAATGTTTGGGATGCAGAACGTTAACTTGAATCCACTACATCTATTTTGCGTTCGGGATTGCCTAGCATGGGTTTTGAGCTAAAAGCGTCTGTATCTTAAAAGTGCATGTAAAATCAATAAGCGCCTAGCAAATTTTTGATTGATCTTTTCTACTATATTGTATTTTTAAAACTCTGATATCGTCTTAAAAAGCATTCACGTTTGATGCCTAAGATTCTGAAGATTTGTAAATATTTTTTTACAGAAATTTAACGTTTGTAAATTTTGCAATAAAAAGAAAGCCCGAAAAGAGCGACCCTTTTCGCAGATTTGAACAGGTTTCTAATAGTCCGCGGAGGAGAAAATCTGGTGACATGAACCGATGTTTTTGGTAGGCGCATCTTAATTTGGAGGCCTGGACCCTCGGTCGAGCGCAGGTGATAACCTTCAAATAGGCCAATAACAACCACCTTTTATCCGTAGTCGCAGCTATATTTTGGCTCCTAAATGTGTCCACGAGGATCTGCGTTCACACATCTACATTAAAGGTCAGGTTTCCGCAAAAAAAGGGCTACTAAGATCTATGAAACAAATCTGTTCCGCCCCAGGAGCCGAAAATTGGAAAATTGCTTCCCGCAACCAACGTTTTCTACCCCGAGCATAAAGTTTGTAAAATAACTTTGAACCCCCGCCTTTTAAGCGCTCAGCCGATAGGGGGACGTTTTTTTTTAATTCCACCTGCCTCTAGAATTCTAGTGTACTAATGGCAATGCGTTCAAATGGTGCACCAGCTCGACAACAAGACGACGGTGAGGGCTCTAATATATTTAGAATAGACTAATCTATGACACCCTTATTTAATGCTTCTGATGCCAGAGCACGGAAGACGATAATCGTTTTTGTATATTTTATTTTTTTTTAAATCGGTAGTGTAGTTTTCTTCAAATTAATAGTTGAAATTTTGGTGAGCGACGTTTTTCATCTCAACGGTGCACATCATCTTCGGGGAACTTAAAAACGTGCCTACATAGACTGACGCAGCTAAGCGCTTCTCTAATACGAACGTATTGGAGTTTGTTCGCTTGTTTCTATTATTCTAGTTCATACGAGTGTTCATGGGACCCAGTGTCCATATACTCTCTCTATAAAAACCCTCTTGTCAATAGGACCTTATGAGCAGCGTGTGGCGCGAGTGGTCGATAACTCAGTGAGCCATGACTGATGAGTCCGATGAAGCGGATCCTTCTGCGTCTTCGTCGGTTCGTCGTCCACCAAGCATCAATTTGGGGCCTCATCAAGTCATCAATTTGTCCCCTATTCATATGAATCCTTTCCCTGCCTCCACCGCCGAATCGTAGCGCACCTCGCCAGTCGAAGCGCATAGCTGTCGTTTCCACCAGAAAATCACATCATTTTCAAATTAAAATGAAACTCCTGAGATGAATATGTTACCGGAACATAATCAGATCAGGTGTTTCCTCACTCGCTCAGGCGAATAGTCGAATAATCTTACTGGGATTGAGATTCTAGTTCTATTGCTGATGTTACTAGAAATCGAAGACACCCAAAAGCGCAAATCGTCCATTTGCGCTTTTGGGTGGTGGCTCCTTTGCGCTTATGGTGGTATGGTTTAAGTGCGTGAGAGAGATACGGAGAAAGGAGAGAAGAGGCAGAAGTTAAGGAGAAGGAATCATGGAGAAGGTACCGCTAGTGTTGATGGAAAGCGATAACTGATAAGGTATGAACGTCTCCCAAATGAAGGAACATTGTTTTTGTGTTTTGCGTTTGCGTTTTTGCGCTTTTAGATAGTTATTACCTCTAGAAATAATGCTGAAAAAGAAGTCACGTGGTATATGCCGGATATTTTCATGCGGCAATGCTGCATGCATATTGAACCTAGTCAAATTCCATGTTTCGTATCGGCCGGCATAGCAAAGGTTTCATTGGTAAAGAACTTCCAAACCACGACAACGGCTTGGAACGCCTTCAAATCCAAATCATACTCTCCGCGTTGCCATTCAGTTAGTTTAGTTACCTACCCGAACCAAGTTCACCGATTCCACTTTACGCGCTGTACTGGCTAATAGGAGAAGAAAACACGCCTGTTTGAATCACAAACAGAAGAATGAGCAGTTCCCGGTTCCCACCTTGTTTATTTGCTTCTGGATTTCTATATCTTTGTTAATCAACACAAATAGATCACAACTATTTTGTATTTTCATCAAATTTGATATCCGACCATGAAATTTACTTTTTAAATAAAAATGATTTTTTTTTCGAATGTTGAATAACTTCCTGGTCCCACTTTTCTGAATTGAAATAAGAGGGCCAAACCAATCCGGGAATGAAATTGAATGCCTAGCAAATTTGTCCTCAGATGTTCTACAGGTGCAATTAATTCAGGAAAATAACCAACTGTATACTGATGCTCTCGGACTTTTTCGAAGTAATTAACAAAGGCGTGACTTGTTTGCCCACAAATTTGGTCTCACTCTTAAACTCTATTTATTCATCATGATATCCTCACTCTCCTCAATTCTGAAAAGTTGTAGAGTTGTATGTATATCCTAAATTTTGACAAAATTAAGAGTTGAACATGAACGTAACATGAAATGTGGCAAGATTGGTTTCTAAACTGCACTGTTCGGTCCAGTCCACGTAATTGGCGTTCAACATGCAAACAATGATCCGAGGCTTGAAGCTTGTTTTCCTTTCATTTTTCCGCGACATTCAAATAACCGAGAGTTTCGTTCGATGGATGCACCGATTTTGGTATCGATTTCGAGGAATCCGAACACTCTCCATTTTTGCTTTTTCTCCTAATCTGGGTTTGGATTCAACGACGTGAGGCAAAAGAAGTGATCGGTGAAATCAGTTGCATATGCATTGGAACTGCGTGTAGATGATTTTAACATCTCGAAATTCCAGGCTAATTCATGCGACAGTCACAGCTCATTGAGTACTACTTAAAAAAATATAAAATGTCAGTGAGAAATAAGACTGGAAAAGCGCAATCGATACACTGATCAAATTATGTGTGTTCTTTTGTTACTTTTTGTTAATGAAGGAAGTGAAAAACAAATCAAAACAAATTTTGTGTTGATTTTAGTACAGTTTGCGGTGAATTTAGCGCAGCAAACAACGGAGAGACCGGGAAAATGCATTTCTCTGATTACGACATTGGTGCACCACTAGTATTTTTAATTAAAGCCCTTCGAGAAAATCAGCGAACATTTTTTCAATTGTCAACCGGAGGCTAGGTTATTTTGTGTTTTACCTCCCGTATTAACCAAATTTTTGTAGACAGTAAGTTGGAATTGTTTAGCCGATGTGCGTTTAAAAACAAGAAAACTGGAAATCTCAATACAGAGGATAAAAGCTCATTTGAGTACAATTTTTCCTCGAAGAGATAAGCTGTTTGATGCAACACTAGTTATGACCATTCAGGAAGGCAACTGCAGACGTGTAAAACTTTGTGTTCACTGGAAAAAACCACATTGGATCTAGAGTCCAGACTCTTAAAACATTGACAAGAAAAAATAATCTTGATTCAATCAGATTTTTGCTTGAACCAAAAGGAAATCCGCTCAAATTAAGAGGTTGGTTCTTGATTTAAGCTTGAATCCGATTGAATCAGGAGTATTTTTTCTTGTCGATTTTTTTAAGAGTCTGGACTCTAGATCCAATGTGTTTTTTTTTCTAGTGTTCTATCTCTCTGTGATCGGTTCCTCCATTCGAGAGACGACGATTTGTGTCCGCTAGAGGAGATCATGCTTTGCGCTAGACATCAAGGGTTCCTTTGGCTCAAAAAGTGCCAACTGAACTTCATCGGTTCACATCACCGACATTTTTTCCGGCTCCGAGTACAGAGTCAATAATAAATCTTTGACCCCTTCCACTCTATCTGCGCAAGAAGTGTAAGATTGATGTTCGACCCCTTTCGGGAGATTTCGGGCGCAGCTTTGGGAGCGATGATTAAGCCCGGCGCTTTGTTCCCGCTGAATTGAGGCGGGCAGTGACCGGCCCGGGCGCCGTAATCGAGTTTGTTCTCCGAATGAGTGAGCTGGACACTTCCGATTTCATAATATCTAATAACTAGATGTTAATCTGGCGACGAGCGAGCGGCCTTCTGCTTTTCCCCGCAACGCCTTGCGATTAGACATCGCGCACTACTCGGCTCCGCTAATAAGGCTAGACAAGCATCGACACTGAATTGTAATCTTAATGGAATATAGCTTAACAATGAGGTAACTGAAAAGTGGAAACGGAAAAATCGGATCCTTGCACCCGAAAAGAGTATATTTGGACACTGGGAAAAAAACACATTGGATCTTAGAGTCCAGACTCTTGAAAACATTGACAAGAAAAAGTACTCTTGATTCAATCGGATTTTTGCTTGAATCAAAACGAAATCCGCTTAAATTAAGAGGCTTGGTTCTTGATTCAAGCTAGATTCTGATTGAATCCAGAGTGCTTTTTCTTGTCGATGTTTTTAAGAGTCTGGACTCTAGATCCAATGTGTTTTTTTTACCAGTGGACGGTAATGTGCTAAGCAGAGACAACAGACCATCCATTGGTATCATGTTAATGGTGGAAGCTTTTACCTTCGGGACTCCAGCAACCAACTGTTGTCATATCAACTAGGACGACGGTTAACAACGTGTTGGGAGTTTCATTTTGCAAACAAACTGAAGTTTGAGAAACTTCTTTGGCTTATGACGTCACTCTAAGCGCGTCATCCACCTAGAAGGTAGGTCAACAGCCAAAAAAATGGTGATGGCTGATGCTCCCTTATAATTGTCCATGAGGAAGTGTTGAATCATCGAAAGTAGAGGTTTCCATTTGTCGCCAAGAGGCCAGTGGAGGAGCTATTGTCTCTGGTGCTACGTCAGTGGAGAAGTCCGGATACCCTAGACCTGCCCCCAATGACTGGCAGATTTGCCCAAAAGAGGTCATTTTTCCTGATTCTTAGGAAATTATTACCATTGAACCCTCCCAATGATAAGTTTTTGACGGTAGAGCACCAACAATTTTTTTGGATACGCCGTGTCATCACGCATTGAGCAAATCAGTCATATCTGTATGGGAACCAAATTTGGGCTTTTTTGATTTTAAAAAGAGCCTATTTGTTTATCGCAAGAATTAGGGAGAAGGAAAGACAGGCAATAAAAAGATTAAAGACGAGGAAGGATAAGGAACCAAGGGAAAGGAGAAGAACAGGGAAAAGAGGAAGTAGAAGAGGAAACAGGAAGAATATGAAAAAAAGGAGGAAGAAGAAAAGAATATATTGGATTCTCTGAGACAATTAGACATAAAATAAATGCGAGAAATCTTATAGCGCCCCCGCGGTTGGCGCCCCACGAGTTAGTGGCGTGGCGTGCTTTGCGATATATCGATTGTTATGCCATTTGAACCTATGGAAAAGGATCGATAAACAGCGTGCTCGCAGCGAACACCTTAATAATCGTTTCTTCACCATAGGTTTAAATGGCATAACAATCGATATATCGCAATTCACGCCACGCCACTGGTGTTGTACACCTTGCAACGAACCAAGTCATGTCCCGAGATTGGCGACCTAGAGACACGAAAATTGTCAAAAACCAATTTGCCGCTTTCGAAGTGCAAACATCGTTCCCCTTAGCTCTCGGGTGAGGGGGTCGGGGAGGGGGCGACGGTTAAACTCTCACGACGACGACGACGACGACGTCGGGGGATCGCGACTTGGAGGCCGCAACCCGCTCACTTAATTATGCGAGACCGCGCGTGCGGTCGAGACCCAGGACTCGGGGGCCCGCGGGTCGAGGCGAGAAATTAAATCTAATCCGAAAGCAATTTTCGGCATTACGTGCCCGTGCTTCGAGATGCATCGCGAGGATGCGACGCACCGCATGGCCGCGGTATATACTGCCGTGCTAAGGAAGAACGCCGTATGAAACTTCAGGCGTTGCCAAATTTCCTTTGATAAAGCACAAATTTCCTGGTAAAAATGAAAAAAAAAAAACACCAAGAAGTGGCCCGAACTGTATGTAACAAGGTGGAGAAATGACGCTGGGTCCACGCCATTTCGTGGGGAAAACAAAGCCAAGAAATTCCAAAAATTAAAATTAGAGTCAAAATTAAATTTTTTGAACTCTAATACGTACCAATATGAAACTGAGTTTCCTGGTAAACTTATGAATATTTGTCTTCCCATTTTTTAGATAATTTTGTTCGTAATTTAACCTTAAGTCCCGGTAAAAATTCTAGGAAAAATGTTTATATCTTTCCTCAAAAATCAACATTTTATTGACGGACATTTGGCAACTCTCGAATGCTCATACGGCGTTCTTCCTTAGCACGGCAGTATACATCCTGACACCGCTTCGACACGAGATATCATGATAGTGCACGTAATGAATCCCCCTCTCTCGTTCATCCCGCCACTCATTTTTTCATAAGCGGAACTATACACTTTTTGAGGAGTCGGGGGTGAAAGGGCACCATAACCGGGGGAGAGGGGGGAGGGCACTAAAAATCACCCCACAAAGGGAGATCAGTGAGACTCTCTCAGGAGAGATCGGAAGATTTATCTAGTTCCAAGAGGTGCCTTCTATGAGAAAATTTTGTAAAATTAAGTTATGGTAAGAGTATAATTATGGGCTGTTCTAGCCATAAAATTAATCGAATTACAACGTTGTCAAAGATGAAAAAATATGTTACGCTAGTACATACATAGATAACATTTTTTTGAGAATTGCTTTTATAGAGCAAACAACTGAAGTTTGGTAGAAATTCGGGATGAGAATTTCAGAGGGGCTTTTATGCAGTTTCGTTGCAATTTAGCACAAAATTGTATAAACTGAGCAACTTTACAAAACTTATACTTCATATAAATCGTTTTCTACGAAAGAATTTGAAGCGGAAATATGTAAAGTTTTGCTCTAGTTTAGACCTCATGTATTGGCCCATTTTATCACATCGTCACCTTCCAGGCAAAGTATCACAAGCGCCATGCGACGTTTAAAAATTTCCGCCGCCATTATATTTTTTTACAGAGAAATTGTTCAACGAAGCTGTCCGAAAATTTCACTGAATTTTCTTTGTGCTGCCGATAAAATTTAGTGAAATTTCCAAACAGATTCAACCGACAATTTCTCAGTAAAGAAATAAAATGGCGGCGGAAATTTTTAAACGTCGCATGGCGCTTGTGATACTTTGCCTGGAAGGTGACGACATGTAGAGTTGGACACAGACATGCTCACAGATTCAGAGGAGAAATGTTAATACCATTAGGTCGAAGATTACTTCTAATGTTTCATGAATCATGTTTCTACTCTTTCGTTCAAGTCTCCGCTCAGGTGTAGAACGCCTACATAAATTCACATATGCAACTTGACTAGTCGGATGAGGGAACGTATGACGCATTCTACTAGATTAGACTTTATCCAGTCACCCATTCTGGGTCTCGAAGTTTGATCCAGTTAAAAATTGAGTGTGTCAATCGCTCGATAATTCAATTGGATCGACACGGAAACCGCGTTGGGTGCTCTCGATGAGACTCGAGATTTGATTGACATACACGTACGTAGTTTCAATCGGAGCCCGAATAGATTATCGCGAATTCAGCCGAGTGGATCGCCATAAAGCAGTCGAGACAGACGTGGCGTGCTACCATAAAACAAGCCTGGAAGCTCCGCGGATAGCAGAGTAAGTGGCTTCATAATTGTTATGACTCCTCGCTTACTTGAACAGCAAATGTTCCGTGAAACTTCATTCCCCTCCGCAACCTCTTTCGTTGCCACCTCCGAGCGATCCCTTTTATTTTTCAGTCGGATTTGCGAAATTGGCTCCATAACTTTTATTCCCCCGGATCAAAATGTCAAGCATCTCGTCGTTGGCGGCTGGAATGTTGAGCTGTCTTTAATTGAAATCTTCTCGAGATCTCAAGAATTTGCCCATCCTTTAACATCCAATATCAGAGTGGTCTGAAATTTGTGAAAGAAATTCTAAGTATCGTTTATTTTATTTGAATTCTCACCACTCCTCGCTTTCGGAGCTACAACTTTGGACGATTCGCGAAAAACTTTGGAAGATCTTAAACATGGTTATGACGAAAAGAGTCAACCACATTATTCATCTGTTTTTACAGCGACAATGGTGTGCCTTCTTTTGATTTGGTGAAGACATTTGTGTCATCTATCTCCATAAAATTTCAAAAATTAAAAAGTTAAGAGAATTCTGTGAGATTTGATGTAAAAAATTATCATACCAAGAAAGTGTAGCAAAATATTTCCGACTTGGACCACCGTAATGTAACATTACGACGATGTAAGTCGGCAATCACATAACTCGGTTTGCGACGTCGTCGCAGACTTCCTGTCATACTTTATTCTTTTAACGGAAAACTACTCAACGGCAATTCTTTAAAACTGCGTTGATTTTTCTTCTCTGTGCGAAGAAACTTCTGCAAAAACTTCAAGGAATCACGTCAATTTGTTCTCCTTTAAAAAATAACATAGAGGCGGAGTTTTGCAGACATCACAAACGAGATATGTGATTGCGGACTTACGCCGTCGATTAATCGATCAATTTAAATATCATTAAAGTCAAGTAACCGAAAAAAACCAAAAGTTTCAACTTAAGGCATTTAGATTCAAAACCACAAAAAAATTACTCTGCAGACATTAGACTTTAAAATACATAATTTCGCCCGCAAGATACATGTTTCCCGGCAATAATTTAGGATGGAACTTGAGTTAGGATAAGGTTGACCTAAAAATTTTGAGTGCCTGAATATAAGTAGTTGTTTTCCTTTCTCCCTCTTCTTCTCCCTCTTCATCTCCCTCTTCTTCTTCTTCTTATTATTATTATTCTTCTTCCCCTTCTTCTTCCCCTTCTTCTTCTTCCCCTTCTTCTTCTTTCCCTTCTTCTTCTTCTTCTTCTTCTTCCTCCTCTTCTTCTTCTTCCTCCTCTTCTTCCTCCTCCTATTCTTCTTTATCTTTTGATTTCTAATGCGTTCTCATCGGACATATGTTTAGAGTTCCAAGTCATGCACTAGTGTGTTCTTTCCTGAAAATTCGGAATGTCCATATATGTAGTAATTTCTTCATCTTCTTCCTTCTCTTCTTCTTCTTCCTCTTCTTCATCTTCTTCCTTCTCTTCTTCTTCTTCCTCTTCTTCATCTTCTTCCTTCTCTTCTTCCTCTTCATCTTCTTCCTTCTCTTCTTCTTCTTCATCTTCTTCGTCTTCACCATCGCTTTGTCTTTCGATTTTTACTGTGTTCCCATGTGACCCACGTTCGGAGTTGTATGTTGTTGCACGAATGTTTTTTCCAGCACTCTCCACGTATACATATGATCTTAATATTCGATTCCATTCAGATCCCGAATCCATTCGACGAGGTTCACCACGGGAACCACTTACGATTTTGTCCTCGAAGAAGCGAGTCACGGCGAACGGGAACGGGAACGAATTCGGGCCGGTGCAAGCACAAGTACAGCTGTTGGCCGGGATCGGAGTGGAGCGGGGAATCCGATAGTGATCCATTTCCGGTGTGCGGTGCCCGGGAGGCATGTGAGGGTGGCGGGTGGCGCGTGGCGGGACGATGCGACCTCACTTTCCTCACGATCTCGGAGGCGCTGTAAAAGGCGTTGCGGGTGTCCGCCGGGGGTGGAGGAGCCCGCGGGACGGGGGGGAGTCGTGGACGCCGAGCGCGAAAACATTAAATCCGAGCGGGATGATCATCGATCGAGCGATGGCGCGATAGATCCGCTCGCCGGCCGGATCATCGCCCCCCCCCTACACCCCCGCCCCCTGGCCCCGGCCGCGGGCCCTGGATAACTCAGGCCCTCAGCTTTGAGCCACTCTTGCCAATTGTGACGGAATATCGTCGCACGTTTAAGAATCTAAGTGAAAACTGTGAACTTTTTGAGAGGAGGGGGTTGCGGCTGAAGAGCTTCTCTTACTGAAAAAAAAAACTCCGGCCCCGGAAGCCGTACTTACGGGCTACGTAGACATACCGTCCGCGTTTCGGGCTCAGAGGCCGAAAGTTCCGGGCATAGCATCCGGAGCAATCGAATCTACGACTCCAGCACCCGGAAGTTTCAGCCTCTGAGCCCGGAACGAACGGTGTGTCTATATAGCCCGTAACTTTTTTTCCAGTGCATCGACGGGGATGTGACAGTTGAGGCACATGGTGGAAAAATTTCATGAAAAATAAAATCATGAAATCCCACGAGAAATATCTCATGAAATTTCAGATATCTACGAAAGATCTTGAAAAATACCAGTTCCTCTTCATGTTCCGCAAAATTTAAAAATTGTGACTTTCTTCTATTTTTGTGTGTTTGAGTGCGGGTTGCATACTCGAGCCCCTTAAAATATGAAATATTTCACAGCCTCGTGAAATTTCACGAAATATTTCACTGAAATTTCCCATATTTCATTTCTTTCTTATGTTTCATGTCACCCTGATGAGGCACCATAAGACACACAAATGGGGATCTGTGGGAGCCTTCAGCTCAAAGAAGGGTTTGGGAAATTTCCAAAGGGATTTCGGAGAGGTCTTTCCCGGAAAGCATTGAGAGTAATCATTGAAATATTAATGCTACTACATACTAAATTTATTCTATTTGTTTTACGAATTGTGTTTCTATTCTCTCCTTTAAGTCTTTGCCTAACTGTAGAACATCTATTCTTATATTTGTACATGCAACTTGACTAGTCATGCACGGAGGAGGAAGAGTTGCCTCCCAGCATTATTTTTTAAATTTTCTTCAAAAGATTTTAAGGGTAAACACTTGAAATTTTATCCTAACTCAAACCTAGTTTCTCTTTTCCTCTTTTTTTCCTTCTTTCCCCTTTTTATGGTCCGAGGGGGGCTACGGACCTTCTCAGAATCGCTTCGTGAAGTGGGTTCAAAATAATTATGAGGGACTTGACAAATCGCGATCTAAAGACACAGAAGTGAAGGCTTGTAACATCATGCAATTACGGGGTTGTGGCTTAAATATCAAAGTCTCCTGAGACAGTCAAATTTTGGGAACAGGGTTAGGACAGTGCCCTAGCATAGTTCCAGGATTCTGACACCGTTACCGGAAACCTTCTTGATGAATCTTCAAAGTGCGAGTAATTCTTAGGTGTCCAGCTATGTAAAAGTAAATTTTAGGGCGATTGTAAAACGTTCCATTGGACTGACGCCTCTGTGGATAGAATCGATTCAACCAAACATTTGAGGAAAATAAGATTGGCTGAAGGTCATTAGCAGACACTTGCCGAAAATCACAGGAATCGGTCCTGGAGATCTCAAAGCAACTCGGGCAAGAAATGAAAACTTGAGGAATCTGAGATCTTCTTGTAGGTATAAAGATGGAAAGTCATTATGCAAGGTACAAATGAGATTGTGTCCCGAATTTCGTGAACGATATTACGATTTCATCATGAAGAAATTCATCACGATTGATAATAGATTAGACGGGAAATTAGAAATTTTTCGTGAATGAGAAGTTTGTATTTACAATGCGAATGACAAACTTTTATTTCTCTCTTACAAGTTAATTTTGAGAATATTCGATATTTTCAGCGTGTCGAGTGAAAGTTTGATGAGAAAGCATTATGATCTGAATTTTTTCTTGCGAAATCTTCGTAATGATCCACTTTGATGACGAAGAAAATCATTACAATACATGCATAATTTCTAACCGTGTCCATCTTCTGATAATTTGGTACGTGGCGTGAAATCACTCGATCATCATATTTCTGTATGATTTTGCATCCATGTTGAATATTGGCGACCCGGTTGTCGCCTGTAAATCTTTGGCTGTCGGACTCCCTTCCTAGCCACATTTCTCTTCCCCATGCAAAAGCGTCATCTTCTTTCCCAGCCCGTAGTCGTCAAATATGTCGCTATGAATCAACATTGGCCCGCTTAAGGAAGAGAGTGCTGCGGTGTTTTGAGTCGTTGATCTCTTTCATAACATTCATAGGTATTGCATGAAGACGACCCTTTTGCTCTATTGTTTTATACAACTTTTCTTCGGCATATTCTTAAAATATGCTTAAGCGTTGTTTTCGATTGGACGAAGCCAGCTTCAATGATGAGCTTGCTTCAGGGTCCCCTCATTACACACACAGCGTGTCTATACATTCAGCTATTTTAGTCAACAGAAGTCTAAGTTTGAGTAGAATTCTAATCAATAAACCTAACTTTCTATACATTCAAGATTTCCTGGTAATATTCTATTAGAGGATGGGATATCTTGAAGTGAAGAAAATATCTACCTTCTACCTGTTGAAAACTCACGAAATTTTATCAAAAAAAGGATGAAGTTTGTTAGAGAGAAATGAATGTTCGTAGTTCGCATTATGAACAATTTTTTCAAATTTCCCGCTCACGAAAACAGTATAATCAACGCGGGCGAAATGAGACATTGAAATCAATATTTACATTCTCTTTGCTGTTATTGTATGAATACAACTTATTATTGGTTTCGGCTACCATCATTCGTGAGGAGTTCGTATGAAGCATAACACTGAGGGAAAAATAAAATTATTGGCACAAGCACGATGACTCTTGAATTTCCTGTCAATAATTTTTTCATCATAATGAAAGCTCAACCTCTCTATATAGACCGTAAAATATGCTTGATAAGCGAAATATAATAGCTCTTACTTCAGCATCATTTCTTGACTCAATAAAATATATTTGTTGGCGGAAAATTCAAAATTTTTTTTTCAGTGTGCACCTTTGGTAATCAGAGCGCTAAATTTTCTGTGGGCATATTTGATTGAAAACTCTACTTTCTTCACCCAAAAAAATCCTTTGGTAAGACTGAAAACTCAAGAAATTAGGCAAGCGGGTATTGAATGAAAGGAGATGAGAAGTTTGCTCCATTTATAGTATTGTGCACGATGACTTTACCGTAAACTTTAACGCCGTTTATCATACACAAAGGATGTACCTCACTCACCTTAACCCCTCATTGTTTCGTCTGTCTTTCAGTCGTGACACGGAAAGGGACCGAGGTATGTTCGGCAGAGAGCAGCTTCCGAACTGTTCTACACACTCCCCAACGCCTCCTTTCAACTCATTCATCGACCCGTTGTCAGATTTTTGGGATTTTATGGGATATTCCCCCACCAGGAATCAGAACCAATGTCTTTCGAATTTTAAATTTTAAATATTTCCCGGTGGAAGACATGATAAGATGCTTTTTAGATTAAACTTTTAGAAATTTTAGACACAGCCCCTGATTTAGCTGGACTTTAAGGGCGAGCCAAAGGTCGGCCTTTTACTGTTTTATTTGAATTTTTTATCATAACCTTTTTTAATTGTATCTTTTCCAAAATGACAAAGAAGGCTTTCGAAATTTTGATCATTTTCTTTCTTTTTTTCTTCCCAATTTTTTCATGGAAAGTTTCAATGTTTTAGCATTTTTTACTTCACGTTTTAGTCAACGAAGCTACTCATCAGAAAACCCCTTAAAAATTTCACCTGAACATAGAATTTTGGTAAATATAATGCAATTCTGAGTGTCTTTGGATTCGCTAAGAGACTAGTCACCTAGAGATTGCGAAAAGTTCGAAAAGTAGGTGGTGTTTAAGAAGTGCCAGATTTTTACACTGAAAAAAAAAAAAGAATCTTAAATTTGCCACCAATAAGTATTTCTTCTTAAATCAAGAATTTTGCTGGTTAATATAAACTACTTTTTTGCTTAACCCATACATCATTTTTCTTGTATCAAGAATAATGCAGCTTAAAGCAAGATAAAAAAATTCTTGGCGGCAAATTCAAGAATCATCATGCTTGAGCCAAGCTAAAATTTTTTTCAGTGTTAGGGGAAATCAGATACCTGAACTGCAGCTTTTCCTATTGAAAACACGCTAATTATATGCGCTCATTCAACAGCGGCGTCTCAATGAAAATCAGTAAAAGCCGAAAAACACTTACAAAATACTTATGGGTCAAATTTTAACCGGATCACCGTCTATTATTTTGCCCGAGCAATGAGTCAATCCATTCAGTAATTTTAAAAAGAGTGATTCGAAATACGGCAGGCAACACCGCACGAGCTTGCAGAAGAATTTTAGCGCTGATATCGTTGGCGCTCATCGGGAATAGGAAAAACATGCTTCCTCCGGCACTAACAAGCTAAAAAGTTTGGTAGAGCTTTCTCAAAACACTGGTCTAGAAATAAAAGCCGGTAACCAAAAGTATGTTATGACATATGTGCTTATGGAATGACCCAAGCGATTCCCGTTTTCCCCCGCACACAATCGACTCAGGAACTAGTAAATCAAATGTTTTGCGAGCACTCTTGCTGACGGTATTAAAGTCGCTTAAAATGAAATATGCATACAGTGCGATCCAACCTTTGATCACAATACGTGGTTATCTCCGCAACAGCATGGCGTTGTTAAAGACACGGGATTATATCATAACATTCAGGCGTTACTTGAACATTTGGGTTTTCAGGGTGACAATACTGTTGAGACGGTCGTTCATACATGGAATACATCGTGATTATCGGTTTTTTCTTCCTTGTTTCAATCCGTTCCTTAAATTGGCGCCTTTACATTGATTGTGTGTTGTACTCTCAATGCCTAAGCAAATAATCAGTAAGGATTTCACGGCATTGCTTTGGTGACTTGAACACAGGACAGAAACGTAGAGATTGTTACAGATAAATTTTTTCGCAAGGTAATGAATGTAAACAATAAGTAAGACTGTGAAACTTGGAAATAGGATGCACGAAGTACACCACAGTTACATTGTAGAGAAAAATACCGAACGTTAGTCAATGCCATGAATCAAAATTTCATCAATTTAAGTGAGGGTAAAATGAACAGGCTGTTAATTGCAACACATTATAAGTCTTGCATTAGCGTGCCCAGGAGAAAAGTTATTTCAGTAAAATTGATATTTCATTTTATTTTCAATAATTAAATATTGTAAAGAAAACAACACTGAAAAATCACATATGAATATAATTAATCATGGAAACAATTTTAAAATGAGATTGTCGAGATGTTGAATTGTAAAACGAGAAAAAGTCGGCAGAAAAAGTTACAATAATAAACTTTCAAATCTTCACTGTCTTACTGATGTCCGGGAACCCGGAGAGGCTGGCGCGTACGGCGCGGAACACTTAGTAGAGCCTTACAAGACCGCAGGATGCTTCATGCAGTGCGCGTACAGCATGGAGCGCGAAACCCACCTGTATAGCGCCTTACAAGTCTGCAGGATACTTCATTCATTGCATGTATAACACGGTGCGCGCTCAAGTTTTTGAAGAGTCGTATTTTCTTGGTGCCGAACCTACCCCGGTGAACACAATTTCAGAACAGTGCACACCGCGAGCCCACAATCCCAAGATCAAAGGATTGTAGTGATTTTGTAATCCTGTATATTCTAAGGTTTCGAGAAGTCCCTTCTGATCTTAATTGCAGGGATTCAGAATTTCGAACGATGTTTTGTTTTTCTTTCTTTCTTTCTTTTTTTTGGATGAAAATAATAAATAAAGTAGTATGAACGAAAATATCGGGTCGTCATCTTTGATTTTCTTTGAAATCAGTTTGGCGCTTCTAATTCTTCGCCCGGTGTTTACGATTAATGAAAGGAAAAATATTTACCGTAATTGCATCGATTAAAAAACTCGAACCGCGTAAAATTAATATGGGTTTGAAAAAGAAAGAAAAAGGACGAACGAAAATAATAAAAAACAACGTATCCACGAAAAAATGGATCCTCCTTGAATGGTTATAATTTCCTGACTACAACCAATGATTCGACTGTAAACTTTGTAAAACATTCCACAAGAGGCAGAACTTCTAAATTGTAACTTACGACTTTCTACAATAACCTTACCGTTTCTTTAAAAATAAAGAAGAAAAAAACACCCGCTTCAAAGATTTGGCACGAAATCCATTGAAAAGTATAGAAAACAGGGCAGGTTGTACACTCTGCATCAAAAGTAACTCAAAAGCGTGCCTACATATGAATACGTAAGGCACGATAAAAATGAAATTTTATAAACTAGTTCAAATGATTTGGGATTTTTCTCTTTACATTCATTTTCATTTACATTACGCAATTCACTAAAAAAATAAAAATAAAATATTTCATCGAAGGAAGGAAGATGAGATAACATTTTAGGGTTATGATATGAATTCCCCTTTGTAAATTAAATCGAATTCTCGTTGCAACTGATGTCAGTGATGCTCGTGTAATCCACTAGAACGGGTCGTCAACTTACCTCCACTTTCTATGCATACTGGCCAGTTTGTTAAAAGCTGTCTGATGCTTCCCACCGATCTGCGTACAAGAAAATTATATTCAAAGCAGTATGACAACTTAGTTTGTGCGACGGCACATTGCATCGTCGGAAGAATTACAAGAGGGAAAAAATCAGCAAAACTAACAAGTCAAGAATAATGACCGCAGTGGCGTGGCGTGCTTTGCGATATATCGATTGATCTGCCATTTAAATCGATGGAAAAGGATGGATGAACGAGGTGTTCGCAACGAACTCCTTAATAATCGATTCTTTATCATAATTTCAAACGGGGAAATATCGATAATGGATCATTAACGGCTCCGCTGAATGACCGGCGGCAAAGAAACGCGGCAATAGATTGGCGCTGATTGACTGATTAACGATCTCTGATTATTACAAGACTGGAAGCTGATTGTTACCACCTAGCATTACACTAGCAGTAGATATATGCGGTACTGCTTTGAATCTTTAGTCGTCCTCTTGTGTGTAATTCGCCCATTTNGGGTAATTTCAAACGGGGAAATATCGATAATGGATCATTAACGGCTCCGCTGAATGACCGGCGGCAAAGAAACGCGGCAATAGATTGGCGCTGATTGACTGATTAACGATCTCTGATTATTACAAGACTGGAAGCTGATTGTTACCACCTAGCATTACACTAGCAGTAGATATATGCGGTACTGCTTTGAATCTTTAGTCGTCCTCTTGTGTGTAATTCGCCCATTTTTACGTATCAAGTCTAAATCTTAGACAGACGGTGAAACTCCCGGGCCATCTATCTCGGTTTCAAACATTACAGAAATTCTGTTGTCGTTTATTTCTACATAGAAAAAACTCAACGTCAATTCTTAAGAAAGAACTTCTGTGATTTTTCTTCTCCATGCAAAGGAAATTATGTAAAAACTTCAAGGAGTGATGTTGGTTTGTTCTCTTTAAAAAATGATTGGAAGATTTTGAACATCACAAATGAGATACGTGGTGCGAAGTTTCACCGTTAAGGTGATTCGATGGACGCCATATTTTGTGTCAGAACGGCATGCGATTTATCGCATCAATTGGTTCCATTTTTTCAGCTACTCGTCATTTTTCTCCAATTTTGAGATCGCAATTCTGTTGTCAGGAGACTAAAGCACTCACCAATTTTTACAAAGACATTCAACGTAATGAAGGCGTGGTTTTTTTAGAGAGAAAATATCGCATTCGAGAGCAGTTTCGATATTAGTATCGAATGCGATGTTTTCTCTCTAAAAAAAACCACGCCTTTATTACGTTGAATTTGTTTGTAAAAATTGGTAAGTGAGTGCTTTAGTCTCCTGACAACAGAATTACGATCTCAAAATTCGAGAAAAATGACGAGTAGCTGAAAAAATGGAACCAATTGATGCGATATATCGCATGCCGTTCTGACACAAAATATGGCGTCCATCGAATCACCTTAATGCTCTCAAAACATCATCACTAAAGTTACTGATATCTCCGGTAGCAAAGCAGACTATTTGACTCTGGTAGTATCCAGGCCTGCTTGTAACGTCAAAAGTGAAACAGAATGAAACCGCTCCTTGTCCCTCGAGGATCGAATCGATGAGCTGGATGCCCCGTGGCAGCATCCTTGCTTTCATTCCACACCAGGAGCTCCCCCTCCCCCACCCTACTCTCCTTTACTAACCGGTAAATCCTTTTCGGCGGCAGTGTAATCACAAGGTCGTGGGTTCAAAGCTGAGTAATTCGTGATGAATCGCACCGGTGAGTCGGAAATAGATCGAGAAGGAGTTCGGCTTCGACTTACGGGGCATTTTGATTGACGCCATCGGGCAAGGATCTAGTGTTCCCTACAGCCACGTTGCCAAAAAAAAGAAAATAATGAAATGAATACATCGGGAATTTACGTTCTATTCGAACATTTACGATGTTGAAAAACTGCAACAGCGCCCGAATGCTGATTAACTACACCAACGGTTAAATTCGAACCTCAGGCCTTAAAATTTATACCCTTGGATGTGAGCAAAGCAGGCTGCGGAGGTTAATCAGCATTCAGAAGTTGTTACATTTTTATTTTCTTCTTTTTACACCCGGTATCTTTACATGGTTGCGGAAACAGTTTAGAATCAAGGCACTTCCTGATCCAAATATGCACGACTTGGATTAAAAAAAAATTCTCTCCAAGATAAACTTTTCACGGGGGGTTACACGCGCCTTTAACTCTCTACATCGCCTTAAGTTTGATACTGTAGACATTGCCTCTCTGTTATTCTACGTATATTGACAGCATATTTTCCCTGATGAAGCTCTGAAAAACATCGAAATCCTTATGCTCCTTCTGTGAATCTCGATGAGTCGTTTTGCTGGTGACGGAATCCTGTTTTGGTTATTGATTCTCGAGAAGTGGACAGTAGTATCATAATTAGTCCAAACGCCATGCTATATAATTAATTAAGCGTCAAATCCCAATGAGAATCCAATGAGAATCATCCTATGGGAATAATGGTTTTTACGTCACCGACCGTGAATGAACATGCTACGGCTTCCTCCACATTGAACTCAGGAATTGAAAATGTTACAGATGACCATGTTTGCTCCACATGCTACGTCATAGGTTAAACTGAGATCGAAAAAAACCTCAGTTTACTTATGAGGAGCAAAAATCTGAGTCGGTTTAAAATTCGGTTCTTACGGAAAACCAAAAGTTTTGGTGCAGGTAACCAAAGTTTCCTGGAGAAACCGAACTTCGGTGAAGAATACGATTCCTGATATGGCTTATGAAAACTTCGGTGACTTGTACTGCTGAGGTATAATGACGTCATATATCACATTTCTCGAAGGGCGCCAAAACTAGACATGAAAATCTAATTATAGAGGGAGGACCATATTTACTTCCCAAACACTTCGAATTACAGAGAGAATTTTCGTTGCAATTTCGGATTATAGAGGGCCGCGCCAGCTTAAAAATTTCGAGATAACAAGGGGAGAAAAATACATTGATTTTCTTCGAACTATCGAGAGATTTTCAAGGGAAACAGACTTTCCTTCGAATTAACGAGGTTTTCGAATTATCGCGAGGTTCGAATTATTGAGAGTCCACTGTACACTGAAAAAAGTGGCTTATTCGAGGAACAAGAAATTGAGCTTCCTGTCCACGGCCATAGTCTGGAGTACCACGAGCTTTGAACCTGGCAACCGCGTTCTGGATTCGTCATTCCGTCGGCGTCTGTGTCTGTACAGCCAGCACCTTTCGTCGACGAGTGATCAGCTGATTTCACGCCCCGCATGACCTGGTCAATGGCTAATCTGTTCTCTCGTTCAGCTCCCCGTAAATCCTCCCAATCAGTAATAGTGTGGACTGATTTCCTCCCCCGCTGCACGCTCAAATCGAGCTACTTTCACTCGAAAAAAATTTCGGCCCGTGAAGGATCTATGCGACCATTATTTTGAACTTTCTACGTCCGTTTTGGGTCGTTCAAACCTAGATGTAACCAATATACTTGAGAATCGGTCGGTGTGCGGCGATGCTGCGCATATATCAGGGTATAAATACGAAAAAATACTAAAATTCATTCAGAAACCAGCGCCGCATGTTTTACAATTAATTATACATGGATATCACCAGTATTTAACGAAATTGTCGGTTTTTAAATAAAAAGGCTATCAAGTTCCGAATCAAGAGGGATGATCAGCGTCAAATGGTCATTTTTGTGCCCATAAAGGCTATCGAGTGTTCCCAAATACGTAATTGGAGTAACAGCTCCTAAAATCCGAATTTAAGTTCTTTAAACCTAAAATGTATAAATCCCGTATATACTGCCCTTAGAGTGTCATTTTGCAACAATGAATTGTTTTTTATGGGCTCGTTTTAGAAACAGCGCATACATGGAATATTCATTCCCCTACGTGGATAGGTGATATCATGGATGAGCTAGAAATAATGCTTTCCGATCGAAAAATGTTGCCCAACTTTTCTACTCGTGCGTTAAAGTCTTCACTGTCAACCCTGTTCACACTTGGACAATGTTTATTCAGTGCATACGTGTGAATTCCTCTTGCCCTCATCTTCGGATCTTCGCAAATCTTTACAAACGCTTGCCTGTTAGAAAATTTGAATTTTTCAAAACTTAATTTGCAACTTACCTCTTGAAATTTGAAAAAAACCACTATGCTTCGGCTGTTAATTTTCCTTTAACATTTTTGTTTTCAGGCTTATTTTGTCTACTCCTGGTATCCATCCCCTGTCATGCTGCAAGGAGACAACACCGGGTAAGGAATCATTTAAATTATGTCCTTGTAAAAAATGTAATTACACTATTAGGTGCGCTCATTGAGGAAGAGAATAAGTAGCAGATGCAGATGCATATAGGGACAAAAAAGCCCGAAAAATATCCGATTGTCAGTTTGGCTGAGGGCCTGTTCAATTTGAAGCCAAAGTCTCTAGGCTTTGATGTCAGAAACAAGAAAGTCATAACCTAACCCTTGTTTTTTTCCAGCTTTTTTTCTGACAATTTGATTTTTGTTTTTCCTCCTTCAAAAACAATATACCAAACAAACTTTTGTAAACTTACAAGTTTACCAAATATGGGTACGCCAAAGTATAACATTAAAGTAGTTTGCATTGATTTCATCGACTTTTCATTCATTTTACGAGAAGTAGGACTGACTCCGGATTATCCGAAGTTATTCCGTTATCCGAACTGGCCGATCGCCACATTAGTTCGGATACTCCTAGGTTTACCGTATTTGTATCTCTGAAGGTATCGGGTTACTCCTGGTAGCTTTTCAAAGTATGAGTGAATGCTATGTATTATCTGCATGGGTAAGTGTTTCTCTTCTAAAGCTTTCCGGGGAAGTTGATCGGTAGAATATATTTTCCGCACAAAGTGCATTTGTGATAATTTTTCCGATTATCGCTGCCGCACAAAATCATTTTCGCACAAATCAGATCTCAAAAATCTGGCAACATCGCACACAGCTGAACAGGACAACTATACTCCCTCGTACTCGGTAGCTTGGGGCTAAATAGCTAAAAATAATTTTTTCAATATTTGTTCACTCATTTTTCTAAAATATGACTCATATTTCCTTGACGTTGCCACATACTACAGAAAATTATTTGTGTGAAAATAATTTTGTGCGGCAACGATAATCGGAAAAATTACTAGAAATGTACTTGAAGCGGAAAAGATAGTCAGCCAGTAGATTTTAGTTGAAAATTTCCCAGGAAAGCTTTCGTTTCCGGGAACAGAAAAACCCCCTATTAAATCCCAGGGCCTATCATGCCTGTCGACACCTCACAACGGAACAGCGATGAAAAGAGAAAACAATGGCTTGGGGGGCTTTTTCAATTACTTCATTCGCGTGACTGTGTGCAGTTTTGCTGAAATGACGCGACGCGTTATGCGTGACTCGGCCATTTTTCCGCTTGCGGCTTCGTCGTCGCTTCGTGCGTCGACGCGGAGAGTGTCGTTGTGACCCGGAGCCGCAACTCACACGATAGGAAGTGCATTTGTTTGCAGAGAGACGCGGTGTTTTACGCCGATCGGACGCCGCTCATTTCATCCGGGTGCTCATTGGATGGGCTCCAGCGTTGGGTAACGCCAGGAAAACGGGCCGTTGTCTCCCCGCAGTCAAGAGTTATGGGCGCCCGTAGTCAGAGCGAGGGAGGTTATGTTCTGTGCTTCATTATAGAACGTGTTGACATAGCAAGTTCAGCCACCGGTGCGACGGAACAAAGGGAGGGTAGAGACTTGTGACTCGATCCCTTAACGAGGACGATGTTGATTTGTGCGTGTCACAGTCGTGGTTCAAGGGGTTTAAGTCATAGAGGGTCAATAAGTATAACGATAAATTAAAGTCATTGGGTCAAGTCGTCGGAATACCCGAGTGCCAACTTTCTTCGTCTGACATTAGAAGATGTGTATCTTTCTACTGATTAATACCTGGAATAATGTCGTACCTTTTGTTCTTTGCTTATACAAGTCTGTGGAATCTTGAAAATTTCCAATGTGAGACCATAAGTGAAAAATTAGCTTTTACGGAGCCAGTCCGGCCTTTGAACAGGGTACATAGCTCAATTCGTGTCAGTGCCAAAGGATACAACGTTGAAATGTAGATAATAATGCTTGGATGCAACTATTCTTCCTCAGTGAGCCAAGTTGCATCCGCAAAAACATGAAGGCGTTCCACAGCGATACGGAGACTTTAACGAAAGAGTAGGAATATAGTTTGTGATTTAGCAAAACTCATCAATCTAGTTGGATGCACCTATTTTTCCTCAGCGATCAGCCAAGTTGCATAAATGAAAACTAGAAGGCATTTCACTGTTACGCGGGACTTTAACGAATGCGTAGGAACATGAGACATGAAAACTTAGATAAAATTAAATCCTCGAACTAGTCCGATCCGATCATGAATTAACACTATGTCAGTTTAACAGAAAGACGAACTTGAGTCGCCTCCCCCTCACTCCTGGCCCACGGCGACTTCCGAAATGGCAAGCATGTTCGTCACTGCATCTTGTTTCAGAAAGTCACGTGGAATCGCCGGATTAGTCCAATACTCGGGTAACATGGAATCGCCTAATACAAGTCGCGAATCGGTTTCGTTTTCGTTTGAAACCGGTTCCGGACTCAGTGTGACTATTCGCGGGGCGACCGGGGGACGACGCGAGCTTGGGGCACGTTTAGTCGCCTCAACACCTACTGATACTGATAATCGCCGGTAACGACCTCTGCCGGCATTGCCACTTTTCGTCACCAAATGTACAACAAACGGACGTATTTCTACCAAAGAGACCTATGTGGAGGTGAGAAATATGGGGTGTGCTCGTCGAAGCTGCATAAGAAACAATGTAAAAGTGGGCGTGATTCCTTTTGAAGAATTGGAAAAGCAGGATTTTATACTCTATCAAAGAGACCTATGTGCCAACTGAATGTAGAACTCATGAGCCGCGGGCATGGCAAGAGAGCCTCGTGGACAGGGCTCATGAGTTAAAGACTCCCTCCAACGATCTCCCCGTTGCGCCGGCGCTTGATCGTTGCCGCTGACGTCACTGGCGCTTTATTATTCTCATTCACTCTTACGCAAAGAGAACTAACGAGCACACCCCATATTTCTCACTTGCACATAGGTCTGTTTGGTAGAAATACGTCCAAATATTGATCTGGTGAATGTGTAAATATTGAAATTAGAATTTCTTTAGAGGGGAGTTGAGTTGAATGAAAGGCAGTAACTTAAGCGGAGTTGAGACACACAGTAGTTTCAAGCAGCAGGGCCGCAACTAACATATTTTGAGATAATCGAGTCGTTTGCTTTCTTAATATGCTCGGAAGGGATGGTTCTACTTGTTTGAACAAGTCGGTGATGATATCTATCACTAAAAGCGAGATGCAAAACTTTAAAGTAGCAAATTCAATTGAAGGCTCACAAAGTGATTATGTCTATCTTTTCACCTCCTTAGTGAGTAGCCAAGTTGCATATCGACGGTGAAACTACCAAACCACGTATCTCGTTTGCGGTGTTTAAAAATCTACGCTCACATTTTATTTTTTTGAAGTAGATCAAATCAATATCATTCCTTGAAATTTTCACGGAATTTTCTCCGAACAAAGAGGAAAAATCACAGAAATTTTCAAGACTGGATGTTAAGTAGTTTTTCATTTAAAAAATAAAGTATGACAGGAAGTCTGCGACGTCGCAACCGAGATACGTGGTTTGGTAGTTTCACCGTCGATATGCGGAGAAATGAAGGCGTTTCACAGCTACGCGGAGACTTTAACGAAAGAGTAGAAACATTATTCGTAAAATTAGAAAAACTTTTGCCAATTTGTAGGGATTTGACCTGGGAATTTATTCATTGTTAACTTTCAAATAATCGGTAGTAAATAAACGATTAAACAGTTAATCGGTAGTGAACTCATTGCACCGAGAAAAGAAAACACAGTCTACTACACGTGGGCACAGACATACTAGTGTGAGCATGGCTATGCTACTGTTTTTTTTTTTTTTTTTTTTTTTTTTTTTTTATTTGCACAAAACAAAGAACAATGTACAAGAAATTGCTATTAGACTTACTTGAGTCTTTTAACAGCTTATTTTAAATCTTAGTGGCTAAATTATACTAAGTTGTTATTGATTTTAACTTAATAACTACCTAAATTTATAACAGGTGTGTGAAATAATAAAACATTTTTATTACAGAATAAGAATGTCTTTTTGATTTATTTGGGTTACGACGGGCTACCCGTCCAAAGACCTAGTTACTCCTGATATGTCCAAGGATCATAAGGAGGCACGTGAGGTTGATTATGGGAAAAGTTTTGAAAAACCCTGGATTCCAAGCTCAAAGGTTTTCCTGCGTTTTAGTCTTCTCACATTTTCACTTTTTTCCAGTAAGGCGAGGGCTTCTGGGTTTGGGTGATTATGTAGTCGGTTTTCATAAGAGGTATATAATTTAGTGATATAATCCTCTACTGAATCGATGTTGAGGTCGGCTCTTATATCTACGTTCCTCTCATACCAGCGTGCTTTAGCAATGTTTCTTAAGATTTTCATTTGGATAATTTCGATTTGATTGAGGTTTGTTACGGCTGCGCAACCCCACAATTGGCAGCCATAGCTCCATATCGGCCTCAACATCGATTTGTAGAGTAAAAGTTTTAACCTTAAATCCAATTTTGATTTTTTCCCAAGTAGCCAAAACATGTTTAGAAATTTGAGTTTTACTTGTGCTACTTTTTTTTTAATATGTTCTTTCCATCTGAGCTTGGAATCCAGGTGTAATCCCAAATATTTAGAAACTTTTTCCCTTGGAATTATATTTTCTCCCAAGTGTAGGGGTTTGTGGATGAATTTTCTATTTGTAAAAACTACTTCAATGGATTTTGTAGCATTGAGTTTTATTTTATCGTTTGTTGTCCATCTATCAATTTTATTTAGATGTAATTGGACATTTTGTCGTGCCTCCCTATAACTCTTGGATGAATCCATCACGAGCGTATCGTCGGCATAGATTCCCATCTTCCCTTCTCCTCTCGGCTGTGGGATGTCCGATGTAAAGAGAGAATAGAGGAGGGGGGATAGACAGGAACCCTGTGGAACTCCCGCTCCTATTGGTCTTAAGCTGGAAATGGCATTTTCATATCTTATTCTGAATTGTCTTCCTTCTAAAAATGAAGATAAGAGTTCCACGTGATTACATGGGAGTATCTTAAATAGTTTCTCGACGAGACGCTCATGCCAGACTCTATCAAACGCTTGCGCTACGTCAAGAAAAACCGCCACACAAAATTTACCCTTTTCTAGAGCATTTTCTATGTAACTGGTGACTCTGTGCAGCTGCTCAATGGTCGAATGTTTAGCTCTGAAACCGAATTGAGCATCTATTATTAGGTGTTTTTTACCTACTATTTCGTTAAGTCTTTTTATGTATAATTTTTCAAATAATTTACTTATAACTGGAAGTAGAGAAATTGGTCTATAAGAGCTAGTTTCTGCGGGGGATTTATCTGGCTTAAGTAGTACGAAAATCTCTGCGATTTTCCATTGCTGAGGTATATATTTTATTTTTATAACTGCATTAAATATGCAGACCAGTTTCATGATGGCTTTATTCGGTAAGTTTTTAAGAAGTAATCCTGAAATTTTATCGAAGCCGGGTGCTTTCTTTATTTTTATTTTGCCCTGAATTTCTCTTTTAATTTCTGAGGGAGTTATAGTTTTGATTTTTGATGGCGGTATTTTCTTGACCTTTTTGGACTTCGGTGGTGACTCATCACCCACATTTTCAGATTCATGTTCACCCTCAATTTCTGCGAAATTATGAGGTTTAAAAGTGTTTTCGAAATGGTCTGCTAGAATTTCTGCTTTATCTTTATCTGTTTCAGCCCATGTTCCATCTTTCTTTTTGATAGGAAAATTGAGTTGTTTTGGTCTTTTAAGGTATTTAGTTGCGGCCCAGAGCGTGTAGTCTTTATCTTTTTTATCAGATAATGACAACAAAAATCTTTCGAATTTGTTATTTAAAAAAGATTGAGTATGTTTTCTAACTAATTTGTTCAACCTGTTAAAGTGGGCTTTGTCTTCAGGATCTTGGGTATATGAGTATTTTCTTTGTATTTTTCTCTTTGAACGAATTAGATTTAAAAGATTTTTAGGAATTTTGTATGGTCTAATTTCATTGATGGCTATTGGAGTATTAATTTTTGCACAATGTTGGATTTGCTCCACCAGCTTTTCTGTCTCTTCATCAATTTTTGCTGGAGTGTCTATTTTAATATTGTTGAAAATTAATTTTTCTAGGTCTTCTCTAAATTTGGTCCAGTTTGTTTTCCTGGAACAGATTGCTGGAGGTTTGTTGATAAGTATAGGGTTCATATGAATAGTTAGATTAATTTTTGCATGTCCAACTATTGGGGAATGGAGAGTATCACAAACTGTTTTGTTTATGAGATTTAGGTTTTTAAATATAAAAAAGTCTATGATGTCGGGCTTGTGACTCTGATTATATGGAAAATTGGTGGGTTTACCAGGTGAAATGAAATTACCGTTTATTTTTTTGACAGCTTCAAAAAGATTTTTACCTTTGGGGTTTGTCAGTCTAGACCCCCAGATAGGGTTTTTTGAATTAAAGTCACCGCCTATTAAAAAAGATTGTCCTAGTTCTCTGAAGAGTTCTAGGAAATTTGCGGTGGTGATTATGTTATTTGGTGGAGCGTATATTGATGCTAAATTAAAGTCTCCAATAGCAGATGGCAGTTTGATTACTACTGATTGGAAGATATCTGTTTGAATGATTTTGATTAAATTATGCTCTATGTTGTTTTTAATTAAGATTGATGATCCTCCTCTTTTTTTGTTGGAGGGATGGAAAGAGTTGTACATTTTATACCCTTCGAAATATCTTTTAAAATCGTTTTTGGTGAACCATGTTTCCGATATGAGGACGATGTCCACACCGAAGTCTCTTAGCGTCACGTTGAGTTCCTCGGCCTTTGTCCGTGTCAGTCCTCCGCAATTCCAAGCTATTATTGTCAAAGCTTCCGTTTTGGCACGTGCTTTTAACTTGATTACATCAGTAAAGTCAATGTCGTCATTTAGATCTGTAATCGATAAATTATCAATATTAGTGTTTGAAAAGACATTCATATTGTTGATTACAAAAGACATAATAATAAGACAAAATGAGAAAAGATGTATAAGATAATGAAGATATAGAAAAGGAATCTTTCATCTCCTGCCTGAGGTTTCCATTTTGCTAATTTTGTTATTTAAGGATATAATTTGTTCGTTTAAGCTCTCTATTGTTTTTAAGAGCGTTTCTATTAATTTCTCTGAAGGATTAGCGTTTCCTTGGGTTGCTTGAGCAAAAGTTTTTTCCAGTTTTTTTGGTTGGGAATTTTTTTATGACTGTTTTAGTTGTATGAGCTGAGGTTGAATTTTGTTTTTTCATTTTTAGTTGCTTTTTTCTGGTATTCTGTAGTTCTTTTGCTACAGGGCAGCCTCTATAGCTTGCTGGGTGTCCGATGTTGCCGCAGATTGCGCATTTAGGATTTGCAATCATCCCTTTATGCTCACATTCATGAGAATAATGTTTGCCAGCGCATTTTACGCAGCGAGGGCTTTTTTGGCAAAAATTTGCTGTATGGAAATATCCACAGCACCGTTTACATTGAGGGATGATTTTAGGGTTAATTTTAATAGGTTCTATTTTTACGATTGTGTGCAAAATTGCTTTAATATTATAGACTTTTTCAGCTGATTCATTGTGATCAAAGTCTAGTTGATAAAGAGGAATTTTTATGTATTCATATTTTTTAATTATTTTTTGAGGGGGGTTGTTATCTGTGTTTTTAGGTTCGGAAGGATTATCTTTATTTTCTGTATTTTCAGTTATTTTATTTTTATTTTTAATTTCTATTCTTTTTTGCATACAAACTGCTGAAATGATTTTGAAGTTTTTTTCCTTTAGATCTTGAACTATTTCATCGGGATTTAGGGATGTTGGGAGTCCTCTACACATAACTTTTATATTTCTATTATTTTTATCAGCATGTGTATACCATTGGATATTATTTTTATTCAAATTTTCTCTGATATTTTTGAAAGCTGTTTCAGTTTGAGGGTTTATCTTCCACATGTCGTCTCCAAGAAAGCGAATCATATATTCTTCTTTCTCAGATGCGACTTTAAGAATTTTTTGCAGGTTTTCAAAAGATTTGATTCCAATAATTTTTATAGGGGGAGGGGGTAAGGTTTTTGTTTTAGTGTTATGCTATGCTACTGTGCTCATCAATAATATTACCAAAATCCACGGTTCCACTACTGTGGAATCCCGTGTAACATTATTACCGTGATAACCGTCGAATAACCGTGTTTTTTTTTTCTCTCTCTGTGCGGTAGTGAACTCATTAGTGAGTAGCCAAGTTGCATGTGCGGAGACGTGCAGGCGTTACGAAACTACTCGGAGACTTTAACGAAAGAGTAGAAACGTAATTCGTAAAATTAGAAAAAGTTTTACCGATTTATAGAAATTTCCTTGAGAATTCATTAGTTATTAACCCTTAATTAATCGATTGTATATACGCGATCGAAAAATAGATCGAAATTTCAACAATCGAAAAATTAATCGAAATTCCAACAATCGATTATTTAGTCGAATCAAAAGACATTCAATCAATCGATCTATTAATGGAGATGTTGCATGTGTGAGGAATTTGCGATTTGACTATTGATTCTCATGTAAAAGTTCGCGAGGAACACGATGGTGTCACTGGTTTTCCCTGAATTCATCTCCTAAGCTCATAAAAAGCTCTCAAAGTTGAGGGAAAATGGAGGGGATATCCCACACTATCCTGAGAGTCCACCTCTACATCAAGGCAAACTCTCCATGCAAAGATAGGGTGCAAATACATTGGCAGGGCTGCTACTTTATTAAGGGAATCTAAAACTAAAAAATGGCAACCCTGCTAATGTATTTTCCCTTAGGGGTGAACTTTCAGGATAGCGTGGGATATCCCCTCCAGTTTGCCTCAACTTTGAGAGCTTTTTTTGAGCTTGGGAGTTGATTTCAGGGAAAACCAGTGGCACTATCGTGTTTGTCACGAACTTTTACACAAGAAGGAGAGGTAGAGGTGAACTTTCAGGATAGCGTGGGATATCCTCTCCAGTTTGCCTCAACTTTGAGAGCTTTTTTTTGAGCTTGGGAGTTGATTTCAGGGAAAACCAGTGGCACTATCGTGTTTGTCACGAACTTTTACCCAAGAATCGATGGTCAAATCGCAAATTCCTCACACATGCAACACCTCCATTGCCGATCGAATAATTCCAGATTGGAAGTTGGAAGTGCAGCTCATGTGGCAAGGTTGTACTCGGGAGCCGGGGCGCCGGGACGCCGGGTTGGACGCCAGGGCGGACACTGAGCACTGCAGCATGTGACCACATCTTCGTCGCAGCGCGTAACAGGTTCCGATTCCGATGCATCGCCCTCCGCTCCGGGCCCCGCCGTCGCGTCGTCGCCACCACGCTGACCCTCAACAGAATTCAATTTATGAGATTTATGCTGCCTCTCACCTCTAGTCCACACTGCGCCGCGCCGTTGCAGCTTCGTAAAATCACACCATCGCCATTGTCCCCGCCCAACTTAGTTCTTGCAGACAGCGAGAATCGACCAGTGGACAGGGTAGATTCTTGTAGTCTAGCTCCGAGAGCACGTGGTAAGGAAAAGTAACCGTTTTGCGTTAATATGGGAGGCTGTGTCCCACCTTCCCCGGGCGCCATTTGACAAATCGCCGGTAAAACTCTCTTCTCGGGAGGAAGGCTGCCGGAAAAGATTCTTGATCGGGTTCCTCCTGGGAGGAGATGAAATGGACGCCCAGTAGCGTGCACTGGAAAAAAACACATCGGATCTAGAGTCCAGACTGTTGAAAACATTGACAAGAAAAAGGACTTGATTCAATGAGATTTAAGCTTAAATCAAAAGGAAATCCGCTCAAATTAAGAGGCTTGGTTCTTGATTTAAGCTTTCTGATTGAATCAAGAGTATTTTTTCTTATGTCGATGTTTTCAAGAGTCTGGACTCTAGATCTCTGGACTCAAGTGTTTTTTTTTTTTTTTTTTTTTTTTTTTTTTTTTTTTTTTTTCCAGGGAACACAATGCGTTAACATGGCAACTAGGGGTCCTTCTTTGTAATTAGGCGCGCAGGAGGTCGGTTCAATTTATTTACCCGCGATTTTCAAGAGTCTCCGACAAGCCTCCACGACTCGGCGCACGCGGGCCGGACTAATCTCATTGATAAGGAAGCCAAACAATAGTCTGGTGAGGGATCCGCATGGGAAGCGGCCGGATATTAATTTTCAGTGACCTCTAACCCGAACTCGACGAACGGGGACGAACGGGGACCACTCGGTGGGCCGGCCGCGGCACAACCGGCTCCGGAAGTTCAGCGGCGACCGCGGCTGGGTCGCCTGATCTTTGCCTCCCCTTACGAATCTCAACGTCGCCATGTTTACGTTACTTCATCATCAGAGAATCCTTGTGTAAAGAGTCTTTTTATAGCATTATAAAACAGTGGGAAAGCTCTAATCCGTAGGTATTAGAGTCCCTTTATATTGAGAGTCAAGACAATGTAAATCCATTTCTGATTGGTTCCCGTATTTTAGGCCTTCATAGTGTCAGAAACTGGAATAAAGATTACATTTTCACCGATTGCAAAGATTATAATCTGGGATGGACCAGGGAATTACGGGTTCGGCAAGGAACAAACGGAATGAGAGAAGGGATGGAGAAAGGAATCTGAGAATCGGCCGCCGATCAAAGATTACAAAAAACGTTCAATTTCGTAATCTGTATTCCCATTTATGACTCCATGAGTGGCGCCATGATACGGCGCCATTCAATCGCCTGAGCGCTCTACTATAGGAGAACTCTAGTGGCAAAACGAAAATAAGAAGCGCCCACGTGTCGGCTGAGCGCGTAATAAGGATCCGTCCAAAGTATGATTTTCACAATGAAACGTTCTTAAGTCAGCTTCTAATCAAAGTACATGTTGATGTTGCCAGTCAGAGTTAGAGGGGCTTGGAGGACAAGGGTCATTCATAGGTGCAGTTTCTGATATGTCGAGGAATACGGCCTCGAAATTTTGAAATTGCATGGATCCTTACGGCGGCGTAAAGAACGTTCAAATTGACTTTTTGGTGCTTACAAATTGGAATTTAGGAGCGAGATTTTCACATTACTTGAAATCATTATAATCTCAATTTTTTTTCAAAAACTGCCCTTATGCGCTTTGTTCTCCAAGCCCTTTATATCAAAAGCCGTGTGGGTCAAGTTAGTTGCTGAAAGTAAATTGATGTGGATGAGGGCTTAGAGCAAATTTTGGTTGAGATGTTGTAAGGAAACTCGCGCTTTCAATACTGATCTATTTTTTCAAATACATTTTTCAGCAGGACGCGATCCGGTTTATTTTGATTTTTTGCATTTCATACTCGATCAAAACTAGTCTCCCTTCCCGACTTTATCCGAAAAAGTTTCATTTTGTGAATCGCACTCTCCACAAAATTATGGAATTAAATCATGTAGTAAAATATTAATAATCAGATACTATTATTAAGTTCATCAATTATAGTCAATTACTAATAAAAATGTTCTCATACCGATAGGCTCATCTGTTTTCCGAACAGTCTCTACCTATATGAAAAGAGTCAGATAATCATCCATGTTTTCCGACTCACGGTTCAGAGCTCTTGGCGATGCAATTTCAAAGCGCCTTCATTCAACGTAGAAACTTCTGGCGTAGCATATTCAATCATTTGAAACGGGCGGCAAGTCTTAAAGAAACTGGAGAGTCCAATCGTTTCATTTAATCGTTTCATTCATACTTTTCTCTCGTTTCATCGTACAAAATAATGTTAAGTAAAAATTAATCAATGTTTTTCAAGTAAAGTAGTCCGCAACCTGCGTAACAGTTTGATTCGATCTTACAAATAACACTTATTAAATATCAAACTTGCAAATGTCTAACGATAGTTTTGTTCATTTGATGAAGGTTTGGGAACCTTCATCAAATGAATCATTAACGCAGAACCTAAAAGAAAGCTGATGATAAATAATAATATCGAAGAGTAGACTTTTAATTTTGAGTCAGCCAATACTTCTAATTGCTTCACGCCAATATCTTTTAGCATTCTAAGCGGTTTTTGGAATCAATAAGAGCCATTATCTCTAATTTGTTTCCTCATTATCAGATAGTTTGGTGAACTTAGTGACCCACGTCAGCTATTAATTATTGAAACATATCGCGAATAGAAACACATTTTTAGTCATTTACGAGTACATATATTTGTATTCTAGGAAAGATTTCAAAAACATAGCTCAGATTAATATTACCAAATTGGAGAAATTACACAGCAAAAAAAAAATTATAATATTTCCTGCAATATTAACGTTTTGAAATAGAAGCAAGTAAAATACCCAGTTTTTTTTTTAAAAAAACAAAATTCCAGTTATAAAAAAGTTTACCTTTTTAAAAAAAAATTGGTCTTTGGAAAATAATGATTGACAATTTTCTACTTTGAACACCGCGACTCTATGTCTCCACGGAACTTATGAGTTAACTTACATCTTTCTAAAAGTTAAACGGTGGCTAATTACAATATTCGTGCGAATGTTTTCTTGTATTGATTTTACAGGTCCTTAGCGTCCTTTCCGCGTAAAGATAGGAGCTATTTTTGGTCAGAAGCGTCACGCCTTTTTTACCAGGTAAAAAGAAGCGGGGCGATTTTTTCACAGCTTTCAGTTTTATGCAATAGGTCCAGAGGGACGTAAGTGGGACAGAGGAAAAAAGAGCTCGGAAAGTGACTATTTGAAAAGAAACGGATGACCAATGGGTCAGCGGGTCAAGCGGGTCCGAGCCGAGCTGGATATACTAACACTCAATCAGCGGACAACGAAATAGGTGTTTCGCTCGCCAGGTGCCTCCTTTTTCCAGCAAAGCAGTGGCTCCGACTTCAAACCGTTTCAGATAAACGAAAGTCACTCGGAGTGATTACATTACGTGGTTCCCAGAAGGAGAAAACCACACCCCGAACTGTCCGCAAGAACAATTCAGGAAGTGTAACAATACCTATTCGTTATACTCCGAATTCGCAGTTTCGATTTTCGACCAGTCGAAGTACTTTGATTTCAGACTTCATTTATATTCTTTCACAAGGGTAGTTAAGGGTTTCGAATACCCCTACGGATAAGTTTTTTCTGCAGAATGTAGTTAACATAGCCGTTGAGGGTTGTTCGAGAATGACTTTAGGCTAAAAAATTTACTCTAAAAATTTCGCAAAAGGTGAATAAATTTTCAAAAATACAGTGGGGCACTGTAGAATTCTTCTCGAAGATTCTATCTATTTTTAAAATGTTTAGTATAGAATGATGCTTTTAATTCCGGCGTTTCATTTTCTTAAGTTCCCAGAACTTAAAACTGGTATCAGTAGTATCCCCGCGCCACATCCTATCGCGGGCCTGCCTTGACCCAATGTGAGATGTCTTCTTCCTCACCCACCATCCGAAAAAGGGCTTTATCTGGCAGTCCTCTACCCCCTGCCGCCTAAATACGCGTACCTGATTTCATTTATGAACGGCCTCTCTGAGCGGTATTATACCTCAAAAAACAGAACATTGTAGAAAACCCTCCATTTGCTCCAGGGCAAGTTAATTTTTTTATTCATTTATTTATGTCTGCGTCTTTAGTTTATGGTAGCCTTTTGGAGGAGACCTTGAGCCATCTTCCAGACTCCAATCCTAAAATTTAATGTACCGACCTTAAGGGAGCCCTCAGGCAGAATATCCGAAGCCAGCGCAGAGACTGTAATCCTAAAATGTAATTCATCCCACCTAACATGCTTGGGCAGAAAATGCTGAGCTAGCTTCTAAACTTTAATCCTAAAATCTGATGTATCCGCTCAGCCGCAGCAAGTGCTTCGACTTGAAGCCCTGAGCCAATTTTCGTACTATTATCCAACAATTTGAGCAATTTCTTTAGCAAGATACTGGGCAAAAAGCCCCGACCCAGTTTTAGACTCCAATCTGAAAAGGAAGTCCATCCCTGGGCAGGAAACATCGAGCAAATATCCGCATTCTTCAATCCGAAAATGTCAATCTCCTGTGTCTTTGACAAGCTCCTGCGCAAAAAGCTCGGCGCCACCTTCCAGCTTCCACCTCCACGAAGTAACCCATCCCTCAAGCTGCGGAATGATTATTGACATTGATAGACAAAGCGATAGACAAAGAAGACATAGGGAGTAAGAAGCGATCCTATAGGTGGAAACGGGTGGCTCTTATAGACTAAGGGAGAAAATGATGGACTAATTGGACCACATTCTGCAATTCGGAACTATAATTTCTGGCTCAGTTTAGAAGCAGCGTATGTACCATTAGTTTCCCTTTACGCATAAGTGTTTTTACGGAAGAGCTAGAAATTATAGTTCCGAATTGCAAAATTGGGTCCAATTATCGAGTCTCTCGTGGGTTATAGTTAGTCTATCACCCACGTCCTTTGTCCACTGCAACCACCCGCTTCCACCAATAGGATCCCTCCAAATCCCTTTCGTCTTCTTTGTCTATAGCTTTGTCTATCAATTTCAATAATCGACCCTCAGATATGGGTTACCTTAAAACCTGGAATTTCGATAGATTCATTTTGCATGACGAGTGCCTCATCTGGATGAGGCGCGCGGGGCTTGGGCCTGTCTCGCGGTGACCCAGATCCCGGGTTGGTGGCGGTAGCGGGCGTGACGTAAGAGTTATCGTATCGGACAAGAGTGGTAATTAACAGCGGCAAGTGGGATGCTAACCAATTGTTGGTCGGTGAGAATCCGGAAGACTGGAACAATGGTACATCCTCCCGAGCCGGGGCTCCGGGCACCGGGCACCGGGCTCCGGGATTGCGACGCGACGCCGCGCCACCGCGTCAGCGCCCCGACGCCCGCCGACCCGCCACGCGGATTAGAGGGATCAGCGCTCATTTCGATTTCGGTGACGCTCGCCCTCCCCCCTCCCCCCCCGGTCCGGCTATCAGATCCTTCGACGGCTACTGGGACATCCACCCCGGGTTGCGCCTAGCAAGGAGCTTCGGTGGAGTTTTTCGATGAGTCGATGAATCGATTTGTCGAATTTTTGGATTTTTGGATGATCAATCGGACGTGTTTCTGCACTGGAAAAGAAACACATTGGATCTAGAGTTCCGGCTCTTGAAAACATTGACAAGAGAAAACACTCTTGATTCAATCGAATTTTCTCTTGAATCAAAACGAAATCCGCTTAAAATAAGAGGCTTGGTTCTTGATTTAAGCTAGATTCTGATTGAATCAAGAGTACTTTTTCTTGTCGATGTTTTTAAGAGTCTGGACTCTAGATCCAATGTGTTTTTTTTCCAGTGTGCCAAACGGAACTATGTGCATTCAGACATGAGCCATGAGACCTCTCAGAATATATGCATGACAGGGATCACGTCATAATGTACAAATAGTTCCGTTTAACAAAAATACGGCCAAGTAAGGTCGAATCGAATCAAAATTCATCGATTTGTCGAATTTTTGGATGATCAATTGGACGTCTTTCTGCCAAACGGAACTATGTGCACTAAGACATGAGCCCTATGAGACCTTTCAGAATATATGCATAACAGGGATCACGTCATAATGCACATATAGTTCCGTTTAACAGAAGTACGCCCAATTAAGGTCGAATCTAATCAAAGTTCACCGACGTGCAAAGATACGGAGCAAATACACTTACAGGGATGCCGTGTTTTCAGTTTAAAAGTCCCCACATAAAGTGGCAGCCCTAACAATGTATTTGCTCCCTATCTTTGCATGGAGAGTTCGTCTTCATGCAGAGTTGGACTCTCAGGACAGCGTGGGATATCTCCTCTATCTATATTTTGACCCCAAATTGAGAGCTTTTTTTGAGCTTGGGAGTTGATTTCAGAGAAAACCAGTGGCACCACACCATTTCTCGCGAACTTTTACAGAAGAATCAATAGTCAAATCGCAAATTCCTTACACATGCAACATCTCCATTTCTTACATGAACGTATCTATGAAATGTGTCCACAAAATTTTTCTGCTTTTGCATGAAATCAGAAAAAAATACGTGTAATATTCAGTTATAAATGCCCAAAATTCCTCAGGTAAAAATGCAATTTGCGAGGTGAAATACATTGAAACCACGTTACGTTCTTCCGTAAGGAGAACGACGAAGTTATACTACCTAGTTGTCTCAATACCGCGACTATACCATGAGGATCTAGATAAAGGTCTACCCTCAGTGTAGTCACCAACAAATCTAGCGGACGTGTGTCACGGGAATGTATACCGGCTTCATTACAGCCCGCTGAATCCGTCCATTACTACCCATTACCGCTCAGCACGCCACACACAGGATTTTACGGCGTTCATTACTATCGTTTAACACGTGTCGCCGTCCATTTACGGCGCGGATTATCTCCGATAGTTTAAAGTTTTGTCGCCCCCAAACAGACACCCAACACGAAGGAAGCCTCAGTATCTGCCTGTAGTTTTACAGCCCGGGTAGATGCGAGGAGCGTTGCCAATTTCTCTATTCTTTCAAAGAAGTTACCCTGAAAATGGTATATTTCTCTATCAAGCTTGCTATAGCTCTCCACTTGATGACGTTGCTGAACCCACGATTTTGATCGAGACTACCTGGTGGGAAGGGGGTCGTAATGAAAACTAATCAGCGTTGTGTTCCGCGTGGCTCATGCTTTAAAGAGGGTATCGATATAATTTTTAAAAACTGATAAAGATCCACCACGTCGTTATTTTGGTCCGAGAGAGGAGGGTTGACTACTTTAACGTGTAGACTATTATAGCCTCATGTTATTGAAGTTATTTCATAGATAGCGCTTTGCAGTCCCTAGCTTTACTTTCAGCGCCGTAACTGAGGTAATCCACGGAACAGACATCCTTCCATTGCTGGAAATTTTCCCTGCGAAAAGGCTATCTCTCTTTGTTTTGTCGAGTTCTTTTTTTGTGAGGTGCGGAGTGCCCTTTTTCTCGTTGGCCTTTCTTACCGAGCATCTTCTTCCTAGTTCATTTGACTCTCATAAGTGTTCGCTTCTTCTTAAACTTGAAGTGAAACACACCCTCAAGTTAGGTTAGGTTTTTGACCCTAATTTTTCACAAGATTTTACTGTAGGGTTTTAAGAATACTAGACCAAAAATTTCACTCCTCCCTCGATTAATTTTTGCGTTACCATCTTTATGAACGAACGCGGAGGAAAAGGAATCTGCTGCTAGCGCGGGAAGCTCACTGGCGCCTACAAACCTAAGTGGATACTTCACGCATTGCACAATGCTAGAAGTATCCAGTTAGGTTTGTAGGCGCCAATGCGCGCTGACCGCCCGCCCGCCGTGCGGTGGCGCCCAAAGCAACTATTTCACAACAAAGGTGTTGCACAGTACCTATTATACGAAATTGAACGTATTAAGAATGACAGGCATCCTCTAAAAGTACAGATCTTTCCTCGCAAAATAAATTAAGATACTTATCGTACACAGGAAAAATCTAAGAGCCTTTAGCTGAGGCAAATACAGAGGTTTATCCGGTTCAGGTATAATAAGGTGGGAATTTCTTGAAAGATAAGTAAGTCCTGTTTCACCAAAGAGGTGTAGAGAATTTTAGTGAATTTTTTCTCATGGAATTGACGCTTTCCCATTTTTACCAAAACTCTCAACTATATATTATTCTCCGTTGGACCAAACAGAAAAAACAAAAAAACAAGCAAACCCTCATTCTTCCGAGACATTATACATTTTCATCAAAAAACGTCGTGAGCAATTGTCGTTTGTATTTACAACGTTGTCGTTTTTGTGGGACAATTAACTTTGGGTCTCAACTGGCACGTGGACCAAAACTCCCGTGCTGAAAAAACGCGTGGACGTAAATTACTGGAAAAAACAGGTGCGCGGACAAAAAATCGTTGACGAAATGTCCTACATATAACTCTCCTGATGTCACTACCATTTTCTTGTGCGTCTTTTTCGTATCCTCCAAGAAGATCCCGATCAAACATCTTTACGGGCAGCCTTCCTTGGTCATACGATTAACATGACCACACCAGACTAATTGTTTGGTCTTGACGTCAAATATGACGTCATCTATCGTCGAAAGCACTCGATCATTACAAACTGGACCCTCTTAGAATCTAGAAATCCCTGTAAGCCTCCTCCAGAGATCCACCTGAGGCCAAATCCAAAATCCATCTAAATCGGTTATCACTAAACTTAAAATTCGTCGATCCAACATGAACTCGTGCCGCGGCCACGAAATTAGTCCGTTGAGGTGTTCATTTTTGCAGTTGGTTTCCAGAGAGGTGTGTGTACACGTGTTCTTAATGTGTTTTGACTCGTCTAGACACGACGCGACTATGGCAGTGCATGAAGACGGTCATTGAGCGAAAGTCTCATCATTAATCAAGAGCATTCTATTAGCGACACGCGTCGTGACCGTCTTGCTCATCCCAGTTCACCGGAGGTGTCTGAATTCAGAAGAATTCTCTCGTGCACGCTTCTCTTCGCTTCATTATACCGGACGGAGGAAGTAATGATCTATTTGAGGGATGTGTCTTTACCCTAATAGTCGGGAAGCATCAACTTAAAATAGGCGTTTACTCGAGGTACCTTTATTGTTTGAAGGGAGCCTCGAGTTGATAGAGAAGAGAAGAGAGATGATATGTGATAGAGCGAGGCAAAATTGATTGCATTTAACAGTATTGGGGAAACAAATCGATTTCCGTGTCGCAAAAATCGTGCATTTTCATCTTAATCTATAAAAATAATTGCCTAAAATAGCGAATTTTTTTGGTTTTTTAATCAATCATTGTTAGTTTTTTTTTTTAAAAAAACGGTCCCGATGATTTTATTACACATATTATTTAATTATGTTTATTTTAAATATTTAAGTTCAAGGAGGAGTTAAGAGGATAATAGTTTTCGGTGGTCCTGTGGCACTTTCCAGGACGATTTGATAGTCAAATGATCAATGAATAAAATCTAGATTATAGTGTATTTATTAATAATTTCCCAGCATCTTGTCGCGCTGCTGAAGTACGTTAGGTACTCGCGCACAAAATTTAATCAGGGAATTCCTTGAAATAACTCCTAAAATACCTCTCGAGTGAACATCGCAAATCGTTTCATCTTCCGATTCGAAGTATTCAAATTATATGCGCAGATACTTGTGGGCTGATTAATAAAACTAATAGACAAAGCTATAGACAAAACAGACAAATGGAAAATGGAGCGAACCTATCGGTGGAAGTACGTAGTTGCGATAGGCAAAGTACGAAAAAAATAGACTAACTAACGGCAACCCACGAGCGGCCCTTTAGTCTATAACAACCACCCATTTCAACCAATGGGATTGTACCATTTTTTCTTTGTCTTTTTTGTCTATAAATCTAAATACGTAACTCGCTGGCGTTTTACAGCGTGATGTGATGCACAAAAGCTCAAAAAAAATGTCATAAAATCCGGACATAATCAGTTAATCGATCAATATCGAGTCATTCTCTAAAGCCAGCATTATACACGATTAAAGTAGAGCTTTCTTTAATTTCTCACTCAGTTGTGCACAACATTTCATGAAAATTTTATAGATGAGATGTATGATGTGTCCCGAACCCATCCCTCACCTTTTAGATTGTCGGGCCGATGACCTTTAGAGGCTAACAGTCAACAATGCCATCGATGCATGAGCCTCTTTAGGTCCAGTTACACGATCAAATTGAGCCATCAAATTGGGCCTCTCATTGGTCGCATCAGGTCTTTTTCCACCAATCAGAGCTTCAATTTGATGGCTCAATTTGATCGTGTATATAACTGGACCATTTGAGGGCTCTACTTTGATCATGTGACGCCGGCTTAAAATGCTGCTGATCCCCTTGAATATATTGTCTCGGGTCGGAACCGGGGAATTGGGATGAGGATGGAAACGGAACGGCAAGTTGGCGCGTACGACGGTCGCCGCTGAGACCGGGTGACACAACCGGGGCAGTCGGGGCCCAGGACGAAGAGCCTGAGCCTTGGCCTCATTGCACTTTGGAGTCACGGCGGGCCCCGGTCCCGGATAATCCATGAGAACTGAAACCAAGCCAGATCCGAGATGTGCGAACTTCGATGTTCGCTCTTTTGTCGGCGACGGCGTCGCCCTACTTTTGTCACATCCCTCCCCGACGTTTTCCAGTACCTAAGTCCAAGTCGATTCAACCTATATTTTATTCCTCTTTATCGAGTGGGAATGGACCACTAGACAAGGTACGAATTTAAGCATTCTGATACATGTTACTTATCCAGAATTACACGTAGAACACGATTCGCGCAACTAAAATTACTGAAACCAACTCCTTACGGTGATATTAACATTTTCATTTTACATTGGTTACGAGGAATTTGAACTGGCCGCTCACAAGAAACTCAAAGCTCTACGTGCGTCAAATCGCGCACTACAAAAATTTCAGCAAGCTTCTCAATCGAGCACTGTTCATTTCCCACCACGTGTTTTTCAAACAATAAGCAATTTGCTATAGCTGAGCCGAAGCGTCAAGATTGAGGTTGCCAGATTTTTATATCGCAGCGAATGTCATATAATTGTTTAGCGCGCGATGTGAATCACGTATAACATTGAGTTTTCATGAGCGGGTGGTTTGAATTCACGCACCAAGAATCATTAAATATCTTCGTATGGAGTTGATTTCGGTAATTTTCGTTGTGCGCAACGTGTTTTACGTGAAATTTTGGTCAAGCAGTATGTATCGGAATGCTGAAATTCGTACCTTGTCTAGGGGTCCATTTTCTTCGTTGCAAGCAGCACAGCGTGCATTCTTCAACAAATTTAATTCTTCAAGCCCAAATTTTCATATTTTATCACTGTTTTATCCAAATACAAAAACCTGAAGTGATGGCCAGAATATTTCTCCAACTCAGGGCTATAGGACATTTCGTCAACGATTTTTTGTCCGCGCACCTGTTTTTTCCAGTAATTTACGTCCACGCGTTTTTTTCGGCACGGGAGTTTTGGTCCACGTGCCAGTTGAGCCCCTAAGTTAATTGGCCCACATGTAAATACAAACGACAATTGCTCACGACGGTTTTGGATGAAAATATATAATGTCTTGGAAGAATAAGGGTTTGCTTGTTTTTTTGTTATGTCTGTTTGGTCCAACAGAGAATAATACATACAAACCTCTATATTTGCCTCAGCTAAAGGCTCTTAGATTTTTCCTGTGTACGATAAGTATCTTGATTTTTTTGCGAGGAAACATCTGTACTTTTGAAGGATGCCTGTCATTCTTAATACGTTTGATTTCGTATAATACTGTGCAACACCTCTGTTGTGAAATAGTTGCTTTAGGCGCCGCCGCACGGCGGGTGGGGGCGGGCGGCCAGCGCGAAAAGCGCATTGGCGCCCACAAACCTAAGTGGATACTTCAAGCATTGACAATGCGTGAAGTATCCCCTTAGGTTTGTAGGCGCCAGTGAGCCTCTCGCGCTGGCAGCACGCCGCTCCGCTCTGTTAAGCTTTAATATTTATACTCGCATAGTTAGCGTTTTTTAATTCATGATTTTGAAATGTTAGCACACTCTGCATTGATTATTCTCATTTAAATTTATGGGAAAAAAATATGTATCAATTTATCAAAGGAGAATAATAATATAATGTGTGTTTTTTAAAATATTGGTGGTTCCGTGTCAAATTTAATGATTTCCAAAGCACTTTAATTTCTTATTTTACATTTTGTGCTTTTATTGTACAATGCTACCACCACCACCATACCACCCCACTACACCCACACCCACCCACCCACCACCAGCCAGAGTAGAGTAGTGGAAGCCATTCCACTACACTGCCGTGCTAAGGAAGAACGCCGTATGAGACTTCAGACGTTGCCAAGTTGCCTTCGATAATAACTTTTAATATTGGAAAAATTATGAATATTTTATTTCAAAATTTTCAGACAATTTTTTACGCAATTTAATCTAAAATATCTGGAAATTTCGAGGAAAAGCGTCCATGAATGTCGTTAAAAATACTTGTTTCATCAAGTGAAATTTGGAAACTCTCGAATGTTCATACGGCGTTCTTCCTTGGCACGGTAGTACAGCAGGCCGCCCTTCTTTGGGGAACGACTCTTCCATTGAGAATTTAAGGGTCGTTTTCTACCCTCGCATCGTGTTTTGTAATGATCAAAACAATCTTTCTGCGTGATTATACCCTCGATTTTCACGAATTTGATTTCAGGGAGCTCGGTTGGCGATGCCAACGAAGGATACGTTGCCGCTAGTGGCTGAGGAATTGGGCGCTGCCTCTTTTGTTGAGTCTCTGGACGATGGCGGAGGGGAGAAGAAGTCGGAAGGGGACGGCGAAACCGAGTCTGCATCCAAACGCGTCATCAGGAAACTCGCCACAGGAACCACCGACGAATTGGACGCCAGCACAGAGCTCCAAGAATATCAAGGTTCGCATCGCTCTCTAACAATATCAGAAAGCTTTCTTATTTTAATCAAGTTTTAAACACGAGAGCTCCTCACACTGCACATCTAAACATTCTTTTCAGTCACGGTCAAAATCTGAAACTTCAGCAACTTGATTTTTGTCGATTTTAGTATGTCCCTAAGTAGCACAGTGCAACGAATATATTGAAATTAAATTGAAATGTGATTTCAATACTCTTGTAATTTATTAACCATTAAATTGCAATATTTTTACATCATTTAGTCGATTAATGTCGATTCGAAACAATCAAAAGAATGAACTCCATGTGTCAGAAATATAGGCAATAAGCAATGCAATGAAAAATTGCAACTTATTTCAATTTCATTGTAATAAGTTTCAATAAATCGGGCCCCTTCAAATAGGAGCTAGGCAACATACACAACGCTCAGTTGAATTGCAATATTTTCACTATGTAATTGCTACTTACTGCAATCTTACCGGTTGTAGCTGGTAACATGTCCAAAAGTATCGAAGTACATTTTTAAAGTAAAATCGTCGTCAACCGCGACTGATGTGGCGTGCAGATTTTATGCCTTATGTTGGTTTTGTCCGTCTATCACCAAATTTTTCAAAAACAAGTCAGATTTTATTTGTACAGTTCTGTTACAAACCTTAGTACCTAAACGCATCCTCTTACTTCTAAAAGTTTAATAATACCCGCACAGTTTCATTTCTTCAGCAAAAAATAACATTATTTTGAAATAATTTTATCTCCTGTTTTTTCAGGGGTGATTGGTCGACCTGGAGTTGACTTTCCTGTATTACAAAGTATACCGATTACGGATTTCAGCTGCCGGAAAGTGAGGAGTTCTGGGTACTATGCTGACTTGTCGACAGATTGTCAGGTATGTTATAAATATGGCGACGATCCGAGGACAAAGTGTAGTACAAACTATACCTACGTATACTCCTCGTGCGTCGACATGTAATTCGTTGTTTCTCTTACGTATCTACATTTCAATGTGCAAAATTTACTGGCGCAAATTGCAATTTTATCACAGGAATTTTGGGGATTTCTAAATGAGAATTTCACAAATTTTTCCTCTGATCCCATGCAAAATTCAGACAAATTTTGAGACGACGAAAACTATGCTGGCCCATTTTCGTAAAAATGAAGGATTTGGATCAATTTTGAAACCTTTGAATGGAGTTACGTTCCTTCGTGCGGAAAACGACGAATTTTAATTGGTCGGGAGATATTGTTTTTATAATTAAGATATACAGCTTTTCGTATTTTGATGAGAATTTTATCAATTAATCTCCCAGAGATCGCTTCAAGCGCGAGAGATTCAACGATATCAATGGCAAACGTGCAAAACCATGTATGGGCGTTTACAAAGTTTTAGTCTTCCTACCTTACTTTACTTTTTCTCAGGAAAATTAGTCAACTTAAGTTCTTGAAAATTTCCTTGATTTTCCTATTCTCTCAGCAGAATACTAGGTACAGATTTTAAGTTATGAAGCTGGCTTGTTTCTTTTTGAAAAATAAAATAAGATCAGAAATTTTGAAACATCGCAATGGAGATACGTGGTTTCGCACATTTGCCATCGATATGCTCCGGAACGTGGAACGTGGTAGGCAATAGGAACGTTAACTACAGTTAAATCATGCAAATTGTCGGCTGAATGAATATGCTTTGTATTAAGGTATAGCTAATTTGAGGTATCATCAGTAACTGAATATTTCCTCATCAAATTTTCTGCATCGGAAACAAAGATTCATCGAGTAGGTGCTCCTAACTTTTGTCTTAAAAAAATTTCGTTATTTTTTAAATCCACTCCCGGCAAGCATTTCAGTCTTTTTTAGTAGATATCAGTGAGGTATTTTTTTTTAAACTTGCATACAGACCTATACTCTCTTGTCATTATCAATACATTTATGCAATAATTAAACTTGGCCGGAAGTGAGTACACGAAATTTTTATTTCAATACATTTATTTGTTTACGACTATGATTTTCTGTTTCTAGGTTTTCCACATCTGTGACGGTGGTCGCAAGATCTCGTTCCTGTGTCCTAACGGAACTATCTTTCGACAGTCCCATTTGATATGTGACTGGTGGTTCAAAGTGGAGTGTGAAAGATCAATTGATCACTACGAAGAAAGCGCAGAACAGCTGGCAGCTGACCAAAAGATCTACCAGGCACGTGCTGAAGCTATCGCCAAAGCTATGAATCAACTCAGTGGACAGAAGCCCTCAGACCCACCGGCAATTCAGGCGGATGCAAGTTCTCCGTCAAACACCTCTCAAACAGACCAATACACCGGTGACGATAGTAAACAGCAGGCTCAATATTTCGTTGACAACCCGGGTTTATATCGACCTCGGAGTTTCGTGAAAAGCAATACAACACCATTCTCTAGTTCGGAGACCTCGCAAATCGCGAACTTCTCTTCGACTCCGTCGCCGTTCTCAAAACCTATCCACGTGGTATCTGCGCAAGAGATGGCTGCGCATCTGAATTCACAACGACTTCCTGAAAACTACCAATACCAACAGTCAGCCCAGCCAGGCAATCAACCCGCTCAATCCCAAAACCTGCAGAGTACCTATCAATACCAGCAGGCTGGTAACAACAATCAACCCACTCAATCCCAAAACCTGCAAAACAACTACCAATACCAGCAGGTTAATACTAACAACCAACCTGCTCAATCTCAAACTCTGCAAAGCAACTACCAATACCAGCAAGCGAGTAATAATAACCAACCTGCTTACCAGCAATCGGAGAAGAATAATCTACAGACTCACCAACAAGCAGGGAACAATTACCAACAAGCTGTGGACAATAACCAACTAAATTACCAACCACCCGTTCTTGAAGCAAAATCTGCCATAGGCTCCGGCGAGGTATTAAGTCCACAAATTGGCGTTTTGAACCAGCAACCCCAACCGGTTGCTCAATCTCAGTACGCAGCTCCGTTGGTCCAACAGCCACAACCCGGTGCCAATAGTCAGAATATTTTCTCAACAAGGAGTCCACACCCTGTGCCGACACACACTCAGGCTCAGTTCTCTCAAAACCCAGTGAACAGTGTCTCCACCACCCACGGGCCCCTTTACAACTCTTACACGTCCCCTGCGCCTCCAAGCCCTTCGTCACAGTACATTTCTTCTACAACAGAGCCTACATTCCAGTTCAACGACATCAATGAGCACCAACAATTAGCAGAAACAGCCGGTTTCGCTAGCAGCAGTGGCTCCGCTTACAGTCGAGTGTACCAACAAAAGCTGAAATCCACCTCGAGAGACAGTGCTACCACTCCATCTGGAAACGTCTACTACAGTTATGCAACAAACCACAACTCCGTAAACGAACCGGACAACTTCTCTGCCTCAACAGAGACACCCGTCTTCTCAGCAAAAGTGTTACCGGAGGAACAGTATTCGTTCGTCGAACTACTGAGGACCGTCCCTCCAAATCGGACGTACCACTTCAATGCCACTCCTACTGACTCCTCGGTCAGTTTCGACCTTAAACCTTCCGTGCCAACCGTGGCCAGGACGTCTCAGGTCAATCTTCCAGCAGCGATCAACCAACGTCTAGTCGATGATTTGAACTTAGACTACCCTAACTACTATCCAACGCCTAGTGGTGTCAGCAACACCGACCTCCCCTTGATCAATGGATTGCAGCCTTTCTCAGACGATATTTTGTTGTATGACACGGGGAAGAAACCTACTCCAACTCCATCGGATCCCAAACTTCTGCACTCATTAGCTCTGTATTTTGCAACAGCGAATACGAACGCTGAAGGCGATACGCCACCGACTGTCAGTTGGGTCAAAACTGAAATTACGACTAATCTTCCCGGTGATGGCCTTTCAATATCCGGTGTTTTCTCTCAAACTACTGCCACTGATAGCACAACAGCGGCATCAACGGAATTGACTCCTGCAGATGACCTACCTCCCCTGCTGACAAAAACCACGAAGGACTCGTATTCATACCTTTTCAACAAACGAGATAATAGCACGTATGAAACACCTTACAACACGTATAATACCTATAATTCCTCAGCGAGTGACTTAGATTCCGTTCGAACGTTAAAAGAACCGTCGAATAATGGACTTGAGTATAGCGAAACTCGAGGTTTGGTTCAGGGAGGCTCACCCAATACGTCAGAGGACAAAGTATCGTCCGAGACTGCCAAAATTAGAGACTCGGTAGACTTGAGGGAGCTGGCAAAAGTATTCAGCCGCGCTCTTTCAGCATACCTCGAGGATCCCGAAAATTTCCGACGCGTCTTGTCTGAGGTCCGGCCAACCGAGCCCACGACACTTGTAACTCCCGCCGAGCTGACCTCCTCGGAGGACGAAGTGTTGGCATTCTCCGAAGACACAAAATCCTTCCCTCAAAGACCCACTGCTGAGATCACGCCAACGGTCTATGGAGATTTTGCAAGCACAAACTCAGATAGTACAAGAAGTGAAAGTGGACGCAATTACAAATTTGAGAACAATAACAAAACAGCCATACCGCAACTATCTAATGAGTTGACCCCACCTTTCGTTTCCTATGACGGCTCTAACTCGCTGACAGACACAGAGGCCCCCATTCTTTTTGCCTCGGATATTAATAACTTTATCGGCAATGTCTCTGCCACAGGTCCAGAGTACGACAACTTGTCTCGACAAGGAGAAGCGTCCGAAACCTCCTATTTTCCCACCGCTGGAGGTGCAAACGACCAAAGCCGGCCACGCTACGGTGGCTTCCACAACAATTCGGCGCCAGTCACCCCCTCGTATTCACCGTATGGAGTTGGAGTTGCAAAACAGCGCACGGGTCAGCCCATATCTGAAGCAACTACCCCTCAATTTACGGTTTCCCCAATGCTGGACTTCACCGAAACTGGAACCGAGATTCAGACTACCTACCCCGCCACTCCTAATTCTTATGTCGGCGCACAAGACGTAAACAACCTGGTATCGAACTTCAACTACGATCAAAATGTCGACTACGCGAGCTATAACAACGCCGGTTTCACTGGGGCAGAAACCTCACCGACGCGCGCAACACCTAGTGGCAAAAATGAAAACCTTATCGCGTCAGGTAGCCAGTCGTTTGTCTCCAGAGACAACTACCTGCAATATCAAAATGGCTTCGGGCAGCAGCAGCCGAGGAATCAACTTCAAGGTCCCTCCAATACGTACAGAACACTACCCAAAGAAGCTGAATTAGACCAAACGTACAAGAGTGCTCAACAGAGGAAACCTGAGACCTACTTCACAGCAGCTCCCGCTTACTCTTCTCCACTGACACCCTCCATCAACGCAGCCAGGATAAACAACGAACTGCGGTCGTATTACACGCCAACAGCCAACGACGTGGACGCTACAGAGGCTCCGACGACCTTCTGGTCCTCAACGCCGTCGTCCGTGCAACCGACCACATACCACCCACCAACCACTACCGTCCTCAGAATGACTCAGTCTCAAAGGATGTCCGTAACGGTTAAGGGGGGTGGATCGCCGCGGATATCCAACGTAGCATCGCGACCGTCCGATAGTGTGCCGAGTGCCACTCAGTCGACGAGAATCACGTCGAGGAACTACGAGACACAGTCAACCAGGTGGGTGTCAGCGACGGCTAAACCTGATTATGGCCACACGTCGTTCAGGCGATACACGCAGTCGACTTTAGCGCCATCCACGGCGCAGTCTGTCTCCACACCCGTGCCATCCACTACGCGAGGCTTCGCAAACTCTTCCGTCGGTTTCGAGGCCAAAGCCAAAGAGATGTTCGGCAACCTGAACGAGACTTCTGCTGATAGACTGATGGATGTGATGAACCAAGCAGAGTCAAACGTTACATTGAGGAGGTAAGGGAACATTTTCGTAGTAGATCAGTTACACTTCTCTCAGGATCATGTTTAAGTAACCTAAGTAAGTAACCTAAGTAAGTAACCTAAGTAAGTAACCTAAGTAAGTAACCTAAGGAAGTAACCTAAGTAAGTAACCTAAGTAAGTAACCTAAGTAAGTAACCTAAGTAAGTGACCTAGGTGAGGGGTCCCGGCCCCTCCCCCAAAGGTTTCTGGCTCTCCCAAAAACGTTCTGATCGTATGTGCTTGCTCAGTCAGTATCAGTATCAGTAGACCCCCGTGGAAGGAGCTCTTGGCGTCCCCCCAAAATTTTACTAGTTATGTACATAGATCCAACGCACATATCGATGACCAAAGTGCGAAACCACGCATCTCTGTTTGCAACGTTGCAGCCTTCCTGAATACTTTATTCTTTCTCTGGAAAACCAGTCAACATATTCTCTTAGGAACTGTCTTGATTTTTTTGCTGTGTTAGCAGAATATTCTGTATGCATTTCAAGCTACCTATCAAGTTGCCTTGTTTCTCTTCGGAGAAGTAAAATAGTGGGAATAGTGGGAATAGTGGGAATAGTGAATAGTTGCCATCATTACATGTAAGAGTCGCTTTCACAGCGCTTTCTAGCGCTCTGCGACGCCAAACCGCCTTAGTCCCCCTGCCCTCCCTCTTTTCTTCTGGGACCCTTTATCACCCTTTGCTGGGCGGACCCTCTCATGAGGAACCCCATCACATGAATCCCACATGCCTAACTAATTTTCCTCGGGTTTCAGACTGGTGCTTCTGCTGGTGAACGACAAAGGCAGCCGAAACAAGAAGACAACAACAGAGTCCCGCTCGCAGCTGATCGAGGCCCTGCTCAAGACCTCGGAGAAGTCCTCCTCAGCCTCGGTCATCCACCCCAAAGTGGCGGCACCCTCAACCTCCGACAAGCAGACGAAGCACAGGAAAGAGCCCCGGCGAGACGAACTCGCGGCCCGGGCCACCTCCCGATTCACGGCGACCACCTACGCCCAGTCGCCCAGCCCCGCGTCGACGACGACGACGACAACGACGCCGAGGCCGACGACGACGAACGGCGACGCCTGGTCGACACGGACGTCGAGACGGACGGCGTCGACGACCACGACAACGACGAGTCCCTGGGCCAAATACCAGTCGACTAACGATCTGGCAACAGACTCGGATTCACGCGCCGTCGAGCTACTCAAGTCCCTGTATACGCTCGCCGCTAGGTGGGGCTGAGGCCCGAGTCCACGTCGAGTTTGAGCTAGTCCAGGGGTCATCTGCGCGGGAAGGGAAGAGTCATGGGTAATAAAGTGGATTGCACTTTTCAAAAAGGAACCACTAGCATTGCAATGATGCTAAGATTATGCAACTTCATTTTTTGCAATAAAATTGCGGAAATCGTGAAAAACTATGAAATTTAGATGGTAATTTTTGTCTTAAATTTACAGTTTTTATAGCGAGTAAAATAGAAAGTATTAATGGATAATCGGGTTTTTCCTCCAAGACAAAAGAAGCTGCACAATCTTAGCAACATTGCAATGCTAGTGGTTCCCTTTTGCAAAATGCAATCCGAGTCAAAGTCGTGTAAGACAATTTAGACCGCGCATGCGGATTATTTGGTGAGAAGATAGGTAGGTTACCTGGACTAATCCAGGTAACCTAAATGAATTCATCTAAATAAATTACCGGAAAATTCGAGGAACCAGTGGCACCTTTGGGCAAAAAAGACGCAGGGCCGCGCGCATACAATCGCGGTTCTTCATGTATGCCAGGTTTCAATGAGGTCTCGTGAAAGGCGCGTCTTTACCCCTCTATCTGTCTTACCTCATCCGGCTAAAGTCACGCCTTATGCGCGGTCCGAATTGTATTATTTGTCTATGCCTAAAATAATTAACAGTGGCGCAATGTGACTCAAAATCCATCGCACAGTTCACTATTTTGAGGAGTCTAAAGAAAGAGCATCGCACGTGTCCCCAAAAATTGATTGTTGAATTTTTTGAATGCTTCTTTTTTTGAGATTATTTATAGCGACGAACACCTACTCATTGTTTTCTAAAAGAGCAGAAAAATTTGACACTAGCCGACCTAAAAATTGCGGTGGGAACCGTCTGACAATCGGAGACGAATCACTTCTTTGCTCTCAAAATGAGAGATGCCGCATTCATGCTCTAGCTGAGCGTTATACCCAACGCAATTCAGAGATGCCTCGCCTATTTTTTTTTAATCAACAGAAATTGCAGTCGGAGTATCAAAAGACACATATTTAGATTACATTTTGTAATAAGGAACTACTATCTTTGGCTCTTCCATAGAAGCACCTTTCTTTATAGGGAAACCGACGGCATATAAGTTGTTTCTAAAATGAACCAGGTCTATGGTTCCTTATTGCTAAATGTGATCCATTGTATCCTCAGTTTGTAATGTATTTAGATCAACTAAGAGAGGCGCCTTTAAATTTTAATGGGGAACACTGATCAATGGTCATATCCATGCCCCATTTCGATCAAGAAAAGAGAGCTTTGGAGAGAGCAATGGTGCCCCGGTTCGCATTAATACGAATGACGTCATCATTCGTGTTTTTTGCAGGGGGACTATCCCCATTAATAACGTAAATGAGGAGGAATTAGAACTGGTCTATTCATTTTTCGATGCTCTGCAATGTTCAACTATCGAATAACAATTGCATGTCGCATGAATCTGAATCGTTCCATCAGATTTTTAAATTACTGCGACCCTTAAATACGGTGAAATTGCAAAAATGAGTCTCTCGGTTGCGGTGTTTCAAAAACTCTGCTCCTATTTTATTTTTTAGAGGAGAAAGAATCAACAAATTGGTTTGAAATTTTCACAAAATATTACTCACATACCTAAATAGAAAAATTACCAGGGTTTTCAAGAAATTATATTTAGTAGCCTGCCATCCAGAAAATAATGTATACGGCAGGAAGGTTGCGATGCTGCAAACCGATGTACACATTTCTGTTGTTTCACCATCAATATTTAATTAGCGGTGTCGCAAAAAGTATCATTTTCCCGCTTCCTTCCATAACAGAATCCCCTTTTTACAGGACACCAAAAAATTCAGCGGTGCAAACCGCTGAACAGGAACCGCTCAAACCGCAGCGGTTTGATGCAATGATGTCATTACCATGAGGAAAGGAGAAGAAAAAAATGGCGTGCGAGAGAAACGCACGAACATTGACATTTCGTGAGATTGCACGGAACGTGACAGTTAAATGGGAAAAAGTAAAATGTGCTTTTAGCGTTTTCCTACCTTGAAATGCTATTTTCCCCGTCCTCTTTTGCGTATTTTTTAACTTGGAATCCACGCATAGAATCTATTTCAAAATTTCTGCTCTTATTTTATTTTTTTGAAAGGAAACGAGGCAACTTTATTGCTTGACTTTTTGACAGAATATTCTTCAAACAGAACACGAGTGTTTCATTTTCAAGCAAAAATATTATGAGAAATCTACAACCTCGCAAATCGGTGTGCACAGTTTCCGGGTCATGTCATCTTGATTCTATCGTAAAATTTCTCAATGGTGGATTGCTGAGGTGCAGATAAATACTATTCAGTGGCGTGGCATGCTTTGCGATATATCGATCGATCTGCCATTTAAACGCATGGAAAATTATCGATAAACAGTGTGTTTACAACGAACACCTTAATAATTGATTCCTCAAAGTAGTTTTAAATGGGAAACAGTGGCGTGGCGTGAATTGCGATGTATCGATTGTTCTGCCCTTTAAACCTATGGTATAGAATCGATTCATAAGGTGTTCGTTGCGAACACCCTGTTTATCGATCCTTCGCCATAGGTTTAAATGGTATAACAATCGATATATCGCAAAGCACCCCACGCCACTGATGGGAAAATATAGCCAATCGATGATTCACGCCTCGCCACTAATACCATTTTAGTTCGAAAAGGATCTTTCTAAAACCACTGAATTATGCGACGTTGAGTGACTTTTTTTTAACTGCACTTAATGCATCCAAGCCATTAAACCTTAGTCAACAATATGCGTGTTTCGGTATACTTTCTCATCTTTTTCGACTTTTTTTTCCTTCTTTTTTTGGGTTCAGTCTGACCCAAAGTGGTGCCATTAATGAGTTCGCCCATTTCCCATTCTATCGGAGTCTCCCGTCCCAATTCGAGGTACGAGAGAAAGCAGGAAAAGAGATATATCAGATATAAGTGCTGAGTGATTTGAGTATGAATTTCTACAGTAGCACCAAATGGCACGGAAAATTCTGTACGATGTATCCTTGAACGAGGGGTCAAAACCTTTCGTGAAATTATACCTTGTTTTCCCGCTGTGTTTCCGAGAGAGTCAGGAGCTTCCCGCGCATATCACACACATCGACGGTGTAAGTCGGCAATCACAAAACTCGATTGCGGCGGCTGAAAATCTCCTCCTCTGTGTTTTTTTTTTTTTTTTTTTTTTTTTTTTTTTTTTTGAAGAGAACAAATTGACATCATTCCTTGAAGTTGATGCAGAATTTACTTCGCATAGAGAAGAAAAATCACGGCAGTTTTAAAGAATTTCCGTTGAGTAGTTTTCCGTTTGAAAAATAAAGCAGGTATGACATGAAGTTTGCGACGTCGCAAACCGAATTATGTGATTGCCAACTTATACCGTCGACATTCAATTTTTGCCATCACTTGAATTTGGGGATGCTTGCATTTTGATTCAAAAAAATTTGAGATACCAATCAATTTCATTCAATATTTTTTATCACCTTTAATTCCTATGTTTGTTGAAATGTGTCCATTGAGCTTGACTTTATTCATAGTAGAGCTTGATAAGAGAAGAGAAAGGCAAGTAAAACTCAATTTTGTACTTCCACTGTTATGCTCTTTGCAAAGCCCTTCTGTGTTTTGAACGAACTTAGCCCCGCATGAAGACCTCGGACTATCTCAAGCTCGACGAGACCCAACTTGTGAATCCATGACAATTCTTTAAATGTCTCTCCTCAAAGCAATTGTGATAGCACTAGGATGTTCTAGTTTAAATGTACGGCAAATTTTAAATCTGACCCAAAAAACAGCCTAATTTTAAGAACCAAGATGCAAAGACTATAATATTTACTCTGGATTTACTCAACCTTATTTTCCGGTTTTATTTTGATGCCAAATTTTGAAACATAAACTAAGGCATATATTTTAAACCGGTAAAATTGCAGGTTCGAATCCTTATCATTACCTCTGTCTGGTGAGCAACGTCTTGTCAAATTTATCTCTTATAGACGAGATTCTGTTTTAATATGATTAGCGCCGTTTTTTGCATTAAATGAAATGTTTGTGAGGAATTGCAATTATGGTAGTTCATCTAGTTTTTCATGGGCAAAAAAACTGACAAACTTGTCAGCTTTTCTTTTGCTGCATCAGAGTTTTTAATTACACAGTGCAGAACTAAATTTTAAACGGGAGTACATTATTAACCTAATATCGTACATTTTGAAACTTCCGGAAAGTCTGGTGAAAAAAATGCCGCTCATTTATTACTAGAATATCTCGTAATCACAACCCTGCTGCATTAGTTTTCCATCAAAATGGGATAGATCCGGACCTTGACAAGCTACATTTGCAGCGATCCCCATGAAGAGTATTGTTGGTACTCGCTAGTCAATTGTTAAATGTATCCTCCTCTAAATTTTGTAGGTAGAAAAACAAAATTTTTGGATCGACGGAAAAGCTGCACGGAATTTCGTAGTGTCGGTCATCGTATGAAAGAGAGAAGAAAATAATGAAAAATTCTGCCTCTTGTACTCGTTTGTAAAAGAATTACCTATTTTGAAAGTTATGTTACCAAAACACGCACAATAATTCCAAAGAACCGACAAATTTGTATCGGTGTGGGCAAAATTTTATCTAGACTGAAACTAACAGAGTTATATAGTTATCATTGTGCCAATGTATAAATTTGTTTCTTTTTTTAAAGTTAAATTGAATTTCTTTTTTTAATCCTGAATCGTTGACGTAATCTGTCTACGGGGGATGAAAAAAGCATCTTTTGATAAAATGTATTAATGAGAAGTTTGACGCAAAAAATATTATGTATTGAGAAAATTGGCGTATTAAAACTTTAGACTGCATAATACACAAATATGCGCAACAATTGCCCTCGTGATCAATGAATTTTTTTTTTTTCAGTTAAAGATTTTGTAAGTAGTTTCTACTTATCTCAGGAGCGGCAATCGCAATTTATGCAAAGCACAGGAATCTTTATCTCAAAATGCCTGTAATTAATCATAATTATAACTCCTTAAAATAAGCTGAGGAACACATTCAGTATCACATCTTTTTTAAAGAAGAAAGGAAAAGTTTATGTTTTTTTTCTTGTTAATATTTCTCTTATCTCTTTACAAATTTTTTTTCATGGGCCCCTGCAATTTTTATTTTCATTTGATTTAGTTCTATTTTTGATTATATTTACTTTACCAAGTACCACAATTGCATCTTGCACTATAGGTTTAATTGAAATCTGCATTGCTCCAAAGTTAATGATGCAAAGATTGGTAGGCTGGAAGAAATATTGCCAATTTTTGATAATTTGACATCGTCGTTACCATTGTAGCCAATCAACCGTACCGTGCCGTTTTGTTTTACCATTTTTATACTTTCATTTATTTATTTATTTATTTTTTTATTTTTTTGTCATTTTATACTCACACGACTGTGATACTGCACATGGCACGCACAGTCTCTAAAACTTGTTTTACCCTAAAAGGAAACGAAAATCTGTAAAATTTCAGACATGAAGCCGTTTAGTAATCTTTTAAACGCGAGGCAGTACTCCGATTGGAACAAGAAGGAGGCCAATTTGAAAAAAAAAAAAAAAAAATTGCCTCGATAAACCATCAGTTGGGCTTTTGTCTGTTGACTCCAACCTTGATTAGCTCTCTCGCATTATACCTTCTTCATATCAGACCCAAATTTTGACATTTTCCATGGCTGTGAACTCCTACTCCGTTGTGTCAGTCAAAAATTCACTTCAATTGAAGTTCCAAAAAACCATGATTTTCAATTTGAATGATACATTTTCACCATATTTAAAAACCTTGAAAATATATCAATGCGTGCTATTCACAGATATTCTTCGTTCAACTTACTTGAAATTCAAATCAATGATTCAATAAAAACTGTAAAAAAAGGTTACCTGTCATTACTATACTATTATAATTACCATACTATAAGCAGGATCAAAGTTCCTGGGGATGAAGATCGTCATGATTAACTGTCTCCACGTGTATGTACAATAAGTTCAATTAGTTCTTTCAGCGCAAAATATAGACATTAAAAAATAAAAGGGTATGCAGGAAAAATTGGAGAGGGTGAAGAATTTATCCTCAACCGTGAAATTGTCAATCTAAAACTTAAAATGAGATTATCGCTCTGAAATGTTCACCTTCTTTGTCGCACAATAGACAGAGGCTCTGAGTAATTATTGATATTATCATTACAATTTTTATTTTTTTTACGTCTGAAATCCTCAGTCTGGCATCAGCTGTTTTACACCACCCCTTTTCAGCTTCATGAATTGTGGATTTATATTTTACATCATAATACAAAATGGCAATGACTTTTACTGCAACTATTGACCATAACATTCAAGGCCTATACCTTACATAAAAATGTCTTTGTAAATATATTTTAAGTTCTATGTAAATTTATATTGTAATGAAATATTCAAATAAATAAAAAAAAAGCTCAAGGCATAGTTGCAGCAAATAATTCCTTTCTCATCTAATCATCTCACAAGACTTTTAATTGGCTAGCGTCAAATTCACCTAAATCATGTAATATTTCTCCCGATTAATGCCACGTCATTTCTTCTTCACTTCACGTTCATTTTTTAAAATAAAAACTTTAAATGATGTAAAGAAATTCACAGAAAAATAAATTTTTCTCTAAGATGAATAAGAAAATATGTGGAATAATAGGGAGGATTTTATTGGAATTCTTTTAGAGGGAGAAAAATAAATATTTTAATTCGATTTTTACTAAGGATTCAATTTTATTGCACTTATTTATGTACATCGTTTAAATTATTATATTTCATGTAAAAAAAAAAACAGCCGAAATGAGGGTATTCAAATCACGAGCATTTTACCAAAGTAAATCGGATGTGTAAAATATAATGTGAGGATCATTATCCATATCCAGTTAATTTAATACATGGCCTCAAAGCTTATTCTTAATAACGGCGGATAGAAAATTCTGTCCTTACATGAAAATTAAACTTTTCAATCCAGCCGTTTGATGCCGTTGACATTAGTCCCTTTCCCGCGAGGATAAAAAAAAAAAAACAAAAAAAAAAACAAAAAAAAACAAACAAACAATGAAACATCCGACTCTAATACGGGTATAGGGCTTACTTTCAATGTCCGACGTCGTCCATATTCAAGGGGGGTCTATCTCGCGGGAAAGTGGCACCCGCCCAGCCATGTATAGCCCTACTAGCGCACTCGGCGAATTCGACCAGAATCTGTCGTCCGCTTCCTGTGTGCGTCAATTCGAAGTCGGCGTAACATTTTCTGCCGCAGCCGTCCCACATACAACGCGGGTTTTTAGCAAGGGCGCATTCACCGATTTGATGTTCGGTCCATGGCTTCAGGAGCGCGAAGGCGTCCCTGCAGGCTTTGTTGATGTCGGCGCTTGGGGTGCTTTGCTGATTGCGTTGTCTAGAATTGAAGGAGAAGAGACTCCTGAAACGACATGAGCATGGTTCTTTGACTTTGCGTATGTTCTCTCTGGCCGCTTCGAGGATAGCCAAATGCTGCCTGTTCTGAGAAAACAAGTTGGGGTAACTGTGTGCAGCATCACTGCATTTGACTCTTTCAGTCTAGAGAGGCAGATACACCTGCGAGTTACAAGCGCTTGTTAAGAGTGAAACACCAATTGGAGACCAGGATCTCGACCTAGCGATCGAAACCCTGGTTTCCTATTGGTGTTTCACATTCAACAAACCCTTCTAACTCGCAGATGTATCTCGGCCTTAAAGGTCCTTTGTAGGAAGAGCTGATTCTCACGGAGACACTCAGGATGAAAATTTTTACCCGTCCCACAACGGAACACGCGAGAAATGAGAGATGGAAGAGATGAGTTTATTGAACCGGGACAAATCTTTCATACGAAATTGCAAGACTAGCAGACCCTGCCGCTCAATGGATCGAGTCAATTAGAGAGGTCGGACATTGAATTTTTGACTAAAACTGCAAATTTTGATGTTTATTTCGTCATATTTTAAATTTCGAGGGGTGCTTGTTGAATGCAATTTCACTAGAAAACCAATGGAACCGCTTTGATAACCTCAAAATTTTGTATAAGTGGAGTTGTAAGCGTTTAAAGATTCCAAATTTCGTCCAACTTCTCCTGTTGACTCAATCCACTGTGCGCCGGGTATGGGGTTATGCTGGACTCCGGGTTGATCGGCGATGATCTGAGTTGCATTTAGCAAAAAGGAACCAGCGCGATTACAGTGTTTTCAAAATCGTGCCTCTTCTTCTTTTCGTTCAAAAATACTTAGTATATGTCGGTACTCAAATCCACACAATTATTTCCCTTTAAAAGTAATCATTTTTTGGTGGGGAGAAAAACATATTCGCTAATCAGAAACATTTTTTATATAATCATGAGGAATCAACATTTTTAAAACACAGTAATCACGCTGGTTCCTTTTTGCTTTATGCGATCCATCTGTGCCCACCAGCTAAACACTATTCCACCGTAGAGGAAGACACGTCGGCGGCACTGCAGGGCATTAATTCAATTCAGCCAAAGATGGCTTAGCTAATCAAAAATAGGATCTTTCAATGGCCGCTCATAATCTCCCTTAAAAGGTCCTCTAATTTGGACTTTACATTTCGCAACTAGGAATTTTTATATCTGCCTCATCTACAAAATCATCAATCTCTATAGGGAAACCAATACAACGCATGTAGTTTTTAAAATGAGCCGGAAACAGTAGTTCCTTATCTATCAGATTGTGATCAGGAATCTATCTTGTTGTGCTTCATTTCTTACCCGTGGTCCAGTTTTAAACTATATTCTTCTAGAATTGGAGGGAAATTTACTTTCTAAGCGACATTCATACCTATATAATGCAATATACGTTTATTGGAGGTACCGATTTACAATTGTCACCATTTGCTGGGAGCAAAAAGTTGATCTCGGAATTTTTTTTTACATGAAAACGGTCGTGCGGATTTTTGTGCAAATGTTAGTGAATTTTCTGTGTAGTAAAAAGCAAATTCTCTAAATTTTTCAAAAGAATCTGCACAAACGTTCTCTCGTAAAAAATTAATTCGCCCGGTTAAATTTGGCAGTAGTTGATGTGACTTGGTTCCTTTCTGCCAAACGCGGTCCGAATAGCATAAGAAAAATGAGGGATGGGATGAGGAATCCGAACAAATATTCAAACTTTACTCTACTAGATTTCGTTTTACTTTTAAAATCTTTACCTCGTGTGTTTATCGATTTTTTATGGAATATTTTTGGAACTAAAATCCTGACGAAGCTCGGAACAGCTACACAAAAGTTTTGCGTGATCAATACTTACAACTGCGGGATACCGACTCCGCATCGCACAACAGACAGAAAAAATGCAACAGACGAGAGTGAAAATGAAACTAAACTTCATGCTGTTTAATGCATGCGCATTAAATTGAAAATGACGCAAAAAGGCACAGAATTTCCATTAAAAAGCTCTCCCCGACAAGCCCTCTTCGAAAGAAGTCCACACCTCTTTTTCGCTCTCTTTGGCAGAACACGGCATTAAATATGCAACGAGAAATAGAAAAAAAGGCAAAAGAAGTAAAAACAAGTTGGTTTTTGCAATCGCTAGCGATAGCAATATTCGTCATGGGAACTTTTGCTTCTGGGATATGAAAATTTTAAGGTACAGTTCGTTTGTAGTATCTTCAGAATTGAAGGGGCTATGTAATTTTGTGTCGACATCTCTTTTTTAACATTTTTAATTTTTTTTCTTTGCATACAAGAAAGCTGTTATTTACCAATTATTTATTTTCGTTGGATTATGTATGGTTTTTGGAGGTTAACGCATTTAACTTTCAGTTTCGTTTTTTCGGCGTAAAGTATGATATTTTTACTCTACGCATATGCCCGAATACGCATCATAAAGTGACCTATGTGCTTCCTAAGTTGCCATTTTTTTCATTCAAATAGATGTAACCGAAATGTTAGATGTGTACTACCTATACTACTTTCATGTCATTGCTTTATTTATTTATTTATTTATTTATTTATTTATTTACTTTTTGCGTAGGTATAAATTGTTATTTTTTGCTGAGTTTTGGAGAAAATATTGCTTTAAGAACGTGGAATGTAAATTAGTTTTATTGAAAAAAGAAAATACCATCATTAATTTGGGCGAACAGAGAAAATATACATCAATATTTGGGTCAACATCTCCCTGATTATGTAAAGGATGAATATATTAGTATTTCTGTACCAAAAAACTTAGCTTTTGTCTTCAGATAGACACAATGATTCTAGTCCCAGTCAATTTGTTTTATTGAAAAAACAAAAAAACAAAAAATAAATAAAAAAAAACAACTGAAATGTTAGACATACTATTTTCATGTCTTTCTATTTGTATCAATGGGTACTTTTTGCTTAACTTACGAACGTTGAATGCAAATTAACTTTATTGAAAAAAGAAAATAACGTCATTAATTTGGGGGAACATGTGGCTGATTATATGAAGAAGGTATATTCCAGTATTTTTGTTTAACATATTAACTCACGAGAAAATGTTCGTACATTTATCATCTACTATTAATTATTTTTTGATGATTAGTCTAAAACATTCAATACAACCATTAAAAAGTAGTTCCCATCGTCGGGTATCGAACTCCCGATCGCCGGGTGCCCGCACCTAATAAAAAATACGAGGCGGTTTAGTCAACTAGGCTATAATGGGTCCGCGTGGACGAGTGTAAAAATAGCATACAAAAGACTCGGGCAATGGGCGGGACTTATCACAAGAGACCTTGACTGCTTTTAGGATGATATGAAGCGCATTGCTGTTTTGCTGTAGGAGCCATGGTTCGCACTGTTTTAATGCGTCTCGAGGTCCATCCCAGCACGCATTCCGATCGCGGCAGTTGAGCTAAGGCAATAATTGCGTATCCATGAATTAAATCAATCAATCGAGCTCTGATTTTGACTTCTTTATCCGTAACGAGTCCTCCAGAACAATTTTCCACCTTGTACGATGGTTATTATTTCTTTACTTCTATTTTTCAAATTTGAGGTGGGATAATGGCGGCTTCTCAAGAACACCAAGGTAGGCGATCTTTTGCACCAACGAACAGAAAACTGATGGCGAAAAATAACCGATCAGAACCTCCCAAAAAAAAGAATTTGCCTAAAAACGGAACTTCGTGGTTCTGCGCAGATTTACCAGTCAGACATGACATCTCAAGATGGAAAAAAACTCGCTGAAAGCGAATTTTAGCAATCAACACAACTTGACGTAGAGACATGATTGGCTAAAAAATACAACGGTTTTTGATACATCGGAAAATCAACCAAAAATCGGAGACTGGGCGAAACGCTCAAGGTCGCAGAGGTATAGGGAATCCCATAGCGAAAGCAACGGAACGATTCTAATATCATGGGGAACTCCGTTCCCATGACAAAAAAAAATACCAAAAGAAAGAGAATGCTGTATAGTATTTTTCACAAAGGCAAAAAAATCCAGTTCTCATTTCGAATTTTCCACGAATACTTATCTTTCTCATTATGTACCTGCACGGCGAAATAAATTGGGTTCATACGAGACGCTTTTGTTAGTCCGTGGAACTTAAGTTATCAGTCATAAAATGGAACTTCAGTCTAGTTAATCGAATTTCCACATTGGCCAGTTTATTAGTTCTCGTTTCCACCACTAGAGATTTCGGATATCTGAGCTGAAATTTGAGTCTCAGGACCGAAATTTAGGTGTGCCATGAACTGAATTTCAGTACCTACTTGTATTCGAGGTTATTTCTTCGCAAACTAGTATTTGCGTCGCGAGTCAGATTTCGCCGCAAGCTAGTTTTTCTTCGCGAGCTAGTTTTTTCACGCGTGATTTTCAACTTGGAAGAATTACCAGCTCTTCATTTTTAATGAGTAATTTTCACAAGCTGTGCTCTTTCTTAATTTGATGTTTTTACCTCATATTTGCCTACAATTTGTTCAAAATGGACCAAATTTAGTGAAACGGAATCACCATTCCTGGCTCAATGGGACGTATTTCTACCAAACAGACCTATGTGGAGGTGAGAAATATGGGATGTGCTCTAGAAAGCTGCATAAGAAGCAATGTAAAAGTGGGCGTGATTCCTTTTGTAGAATTGGAAAAGCGGGATTTTACAGTCTATCAAAGAGACCTATGTGCCAACTGAATGCGGAACTCGTGAGCCGTGGGCATGGCAAGAGAGCGTTGTGAACAGGGCTCATGAGTTATAGTGCCCCGACGAATATGTCCCCGCCTCCGCGCCCACCCTCGTTCGTTGCCGCTGACGTCACTGGCGCTTTATTATTCTCATTCACTCTTACGGCCAGAGAACTAAGGAGCACACCCCATATTCCTCACCTCCACATAGGTCTGTTTGGATGAAATACGTCCAATTAAGAAACAGCGTAAGTGCCGTCAGCTTCTCTATGTAGATAGGCACTCCTGCGGACGAGCAGTTCCTTACTGAATAATTAGCCTCTAGACAAAGGTAAGAATTACAGAGGCAAGCAACATGTTTTCCCTTCAAAATTTCACGAGAAAAACGAATCGCACAGCGGAAAGTCCTAAATTCAACTCTTTCACGTCATTTGAATGATCCACCTTTCAATTGATGTGTGTTGAAAATATTTGTTAGTGTCTCGTTTCGAGGTTGATCTCGAAACTTTTCGTTCCCAGAGTCATTTCCTACGTAATATTTTGAAAAGAAAACCTGCAATCTTGATATCTGGAGAACAAAACAGCATTAAAAATGTGGCCCAAATAATGTGAGTTTGTTACTGACCGTAGAAACGTGCTAAGTATTGGATCCACAATATTCTCCGGGGAAATCCAGGCCAAAACGCTATAATTTTTGAAAATATTTGTCTTGACGATTTTCCCGCAGAATAGTGTGGACCCAGCACTATTCTATCATTCTATTACTTAATTTCTAGTTCAGACCTATTCTAGTGGCTAAGTTGATCCAAATGCAGTGCGACACAGTGCTGCATTTTTGTCTTTCTCGCAATATCATCTCCTTTCCAACCCCGCCTCGCTTTGACTAGTATCCCCGCAATTCTTCGTGGCTTCCGCATTCGGGCTAGGTGCGATGTCCCTGCGATTTTTGGGCAGGAACCCTCTCTCGACCTCGAGCAGAGTCTTGTTCTGCGTCTCAGGCAGGACGAATATTCCGAAGAGAATCGCCAAAAAGGACCCCAAGGAATACACCAGAAGCAGCCCCCACATCTGGAAAACCTCCAAACACACGGCGTAGAGCTTGATGGATACGAACATGAGACTCGTCCCAAATACGTATACAGCCCCGTTCATCGATCCGCGGATCTGCAAATTCAAAATCAAGTTATTTCTACCTTCTTTTTTTTACTTCTTTTCTTGATAAACTTATCACTACTTTTCCCCCTATTTCGTCGCTCCTCTGACAAAAGGGCGTAACTCAATTTCCACGTAAGTCCTGCGCTCCGTATACTTCTATGCCTCTCGCGGCTCATGTAGATTCTCTCTTACGTCAAAGGAGCGGGTCTGTTGCACGCAAGAGATACAACCAACTGAGTACGCTTTTTAGGAGTAAAATCAAGAGAGCACATCAAAAAAGTCCAAAATCCACTTCTTAGCGCGATATCTGCGTAGTTTGTAACACATACGGATATATAATTATATTTACGAATATAACACATATGGATTGCATTTTGCAAAAAGAAACCAGAAGCATTGCAATGTAGCTAAGATTGTGCAACTTCATCCTTTGCAATAAAACTACCCTGGTAAAAATTGGCGATAGGTGCTGCGTTTCAAAATACCTTAGTATTTCTTAAAGCCGACTGGAGAAGGCGATAGAAAATCATATAGCTGGCTGTAGAAAGTGGAAAAAATCATACGGCCGGCTTACAAGAAGCGATAATAAATTATACAGCCGGGCTATAGTTCCTATCGCCGGGCTTTACACTTTATCGCATGGCTGTTGCTTTTCCGCCTGGCTGTTGCTTTTCCGGCTATAAAAAGCTATAAGATATTGTGTAGAAATTCGTGTGCTTTGTAAATCCTTAAGTTTGTACGGAGTCACTTTAATATTTACAAAACGCACATTATATTTTCCTTCACTACATATTTTTTTCATCAATTAAAATGAGAATAATCCATACAAAGTGTGCAAACATTTCAAAAGTCATGAGTTGAAAAACGCTGACTCCATGAGATTAAATATTAGAGCCTAACACAAAGCGGAGCGGCGGCGCACTGGCGCCTACAAACCTAACAGGGATACTTCACGCATTGCGCAATGCGTGAAGTATCCCTGTTAGGTTTGTAGGTGCCAATGCGCGTTTCGCTCTGGCTGCCCGCCACGCCGCGCCGCAGCGTACCACGGCGCTTGAAGCAACTATTTCTCGCCAGAGGTATTGCACAGTATCATACGAAATTGAAGGCGCTCCAACATATTAGGAATGGCAGGCATCCTTCAAAAGTACGGAGCTTTCCTCGTAAAATAAATCAAGATACTACGGCCCAAAAAGAGAGCGGTAGTCCGAAAACTCACTAAGTCCTAGCATCCGTAATTAGTAACGTTTAGCATACACTTTATCGCCAGGCTGTTGCTTACTCGCCATCGGCTATAAAAGGCTATAAGAAATTGTGTTGCCGGCTATAGAAGCTATTGGGAATCTTACAGCCGGCTGTAGGTCTATGGTATCTTGGAACACAGATTCTACTGCCAATTTTTACCAGGGTATTGAAATCTTGAAGAAGTATGTAATTTTCATGGTAACTTTTGTCTTAAATATACAGTTTTTAGAGAGGAAAAAAGAAACTGTTTATAGATAGTCAGATTTCTCTTCCAAGACAATAAATAGGTCCCACAATCTTAACAACATTGCAAAGCTCCCGGTTCCTTTTTGCAAAATTCAATCCATATAACGTCGCTCTAATAGAGGTCTCTAGCGCTCTGCGACACCTAGCCGTCAAAGTGTTTGTAACACGCTTTTTCAAATTCACCGCGTCTGCGGGCAGTTTTGCTTGGTGGCCGGTAGTCATGTTTGCCCGGAGAGAGACCGAACCTAAATAAACAAGCAATCTATATATATAATATATATAAAATCATAATATAATATAATAATACAAGAGAAAACGTTTGTAAAATTGTTTGCTTGCGTAAGCTAATTCTTCTTACTGATCTGCCTGTGTAAACCTGGTCGGCGGTGCCGGCATAGAATAAAAAGACATGGTGCCGGAAAAAAACTGCCCGCGGACACGGGGAACTTGGAAAAGAGCGATACAAACTACGTAAATTGCTCGCTGAGAAATGGATTTCAGACTTCTTTGACGTGCCTAACGTGACTTTCGTGCGAGTTTGCCTGCAAAGAGAACATGTATTTGACCTATCTCTTGCGTGCAAAGTCAGGCCCATGATTTTTTTTAACAAAAAAGAAAAGAAAAAAGAATGAGTATTATAGCCTGAAATTTTCGCCGAGTGCTACATAGAGAATGGAAGTAAATCAGTAAAAATTCCAAGAAATAGCGCGCTCATCAATGTTTCTGTGAAACAATTAATTGTAACGCAAAGTCTGCATCATCGCAAATCCAGTTTCGTGTCTCTGACACTTAATTTCAAGGTATGTGTGTTCACAGATGAATTTTTCGCTCACCTTGTATGTTAACCGTGCTTGAGCTAGGACAAATTAGATTCGTAAATACAATAAATTCAAAGAAATTATGTGCGCAGAATTTGCGTGATCTGTAGTTCTTTTTGGTTTAGTCCATACGTAAGTCTTTTAGCATAAATACGTTCTATCTATGTAGTATTACCTTTACTTGGACGTATCCCAGCAGCCGTTGCTCAATACTTTTACCATCATGAGTCATCAGTGGACGAATCTAAGAGTTGCCTCTCAGTGATACTCTTTACGTAAATGGTAGAGTCGGAATATAAGTGGGAGAGCTGGCGCCATGTTCTGACGAGTTCCGAGCCCGGTGTGCGCCGAGCTTCGGTCACTTTTTCGATACATCTTCGATCCAAAATGGCGATGTAGAACATGTGGTAATTCCTATCCTCTTTGTTTCCATCTGATGACCGGGTCCCCGTGTATCGAAAACATTCGATAATGTATCGAAAAAGTGACCCGGCGTGACACAGGAGTCTCGGAATTTGGGACCTGGAATATGCTTAGAAGTGGCGCCAACTCCTCTATTTACATAAAGACTCTATGTAAATGTACTCCATGAAGATAATAGCGACGAGTCTATAAAATTCATCGGCTCCGAGTCAGTGTTCAAAACTCACGTTTCAGTTTCAGGAGCCATGTGGCCCATCAAGCTCGATTTTTAGGGGCCATTGAAGATTTTTTAGGGACCAAATTGATTTTCTGCCTATATATCACGACGCATGTAATGAAAAGTTAGACGCAAGATGTTTTAGTTGCAGAGCTAGTAGCTATAACTTGAAGAAGAGAAAAGCTCCAAAAATCACCAAACAGAAAAATGAGGTGGGGAGGGGGGAGGGGAGGCAATGGAGATGTTGCATGTGTGAGGGATTTGCGATTTGACAATAAATTCTTATATAAAAGTTCGCGAGAAACACGATGGTGCCACTGGTTTTCTCTGAAATCAACTCCCAAGCTCAAAAAAAGCTCTCAAAGTGAGGCCAAAATGGAGGGGATATTCCACCCTACCCTGAGAGTCCACCTCTACCAAAAAAAAACTCTCCATGCAAAGATAGGGAGCAAATACATTACGATGGTGAAACTACCATACCACGTATCTCGATTTTTGTCGGTTTTGAGTTAGCTGCATAAATGAGTTGTAGGAGATGTCCTTTATCTGCCACCAAAATATTTTTGTCGAATAAAATCAGGAAGTTATCCAAAACCGTAGTTCAAATATCACATATCTCAGCGCTAATTCGCAATTCACATATCTCGCGCCGGCGGGAAGTTATTGCGTACACACGGCGCGCTCTACAGTACGAAGTACCGAGGCGGATAAAGAATGGTGGTCGTGTTTCGTACCCTCTTGACATCACACGGCATCGGGTACGTTTCGGGAACATCCTGAATGCATGGCAAAGTATGTCGGCGCAGAGTGGATCGAGTCAATAAGAGAGGTCGGATATTAAATTTTTGACCAAAACTGCAAATTTTGATGTTTATTTTCTCACATTTTAAATCTCAACGGGTGATTTTAGAAGAAAATTTTACGAGGAAACCAATGAAACCACTTATAGATCTTAAAATTTTGGTATAAACGGAGTTATAAGCGTTTAAAGTCCAAATTTTGTCTGACCTCTCCTACTATCTCGATCCACTGTGCCGCAGTGAAACTACCGGACCCCGTATCTCGGTTTGCAACGTCGCAGACGCCCTGTCATACTATATATTTTAAATGAAAACCTCTCAACATCAATTCTTGAAATCTTCTGTGATTTTTCTTCTTTGAGTGACAAAGAATCTGTGAATACTTCAAGGAATGATATATTGGCTGGTTTTCATTTGCAAAAATAAAATGGGAGCATTGATTTTTAAACACCGCAAACAAGATACGTGGTCTGGTAGTTTCACCGTCGATACGCTTTTATTAGAAGGCGACTCATCCACCGGGAAAGGAAATTCACCCTCTTTATTTGAAGTGTTAAGGTATTCAAGAAAGTATGAAGTAGTAGTAGTAGTAGTAGTAGTACCCTACTTCTTGCGGTACGGGTCGTATCAGTCTTTCAATTTTATGCTATGCAACGATTCTGAGTCTGTCATGCCGTTTAATAGTATTGTAATTAATAAAGATACGATGATTGGTCCAGTTGTAGGATCAACAGAAGCTTTCAGTGCATGAATAGAAGTACACTGTTCAAAATGACTATTCGCTAAGCCTTAAATCGATCAAAATCTTCAAACAAGAGGCTCAATTATACCTCAATTCAAAATTCACATATCTCGACGTAATAGTGTCAATTCCTACTTCGCAAAACACGTAACTCGGTTTTTCCTCCGTATTTCATCACGGTTGCGACTATTTTCAAAAATGCTCAAGGCGTGGTGAAAAGCATCTTATCATCTCTATCTCCAAGAATTATTACCTTTTAATTATCAAAAATAAGGAACGCAGACAGTTTTTTTGCTCTCCTGAAAAATCGAGTTTTCCGAGATACGTGGTATGGTAGTTTCACCATCGATTAGCAGGGTTGCCGTGTTTTCAGTTTTGGAGTCCCTCTGGGAGTCCCCAAATAAAGTGGCAACCCTGCTAATGTATTTGCTCCCTATATCTTTGCATGGAGAGTTTGTTTTGATGTAGAGGTGGACTCTCAGGGTAGGGTGGGATGTCCCCTCCATTTTGGCCTCACTTTGAGAGCTTTTTTTGAGCTTGGAGATGATTTCAGAGATAACCAGTGGCACCATCGTGTTTATCGCGAACTTTTACATAAAAATCAATGGTCAAATCGCAAATTCCTCACACATGCAACATCTCCATTTGTAGGGACCACGTTGGCGCAGAGCCTTCATTTTTTAGGAGCCATGGCCGATATCTTAGGCGCATTTGGCGCGTTGGCGCCAGTGAGTTACGGAAACTGCTCCGAGTATACCACTCACCTGGAGCGGAAAGAGCTCTCCAGAAATGAGCCACGGGAGTATGGCCACAGCCAGGATGCCGCTGACAAGGTTGGAGATGAGGAGGACGATGGGTACCCACTCGTAGGGTTTCTGTCCGACGGGCGTGTCTTGGAAAACGTACTCGTACACGCCTGCACTCAGGAAAGAGAGGGTCATGAGGATGCTAGAGACGATGGTGGCCGGTTTCCGCCCCACGTAGGCGGTGGAGTAAATGCCGACCGTGCTGCATGAGATCACCCTCGTCACAGAGATGATGATCGAGACGGTGAGAGGGTCGTAGCTCGTGCCCAGCCGCTCGATGAAGTCCAGGGTGTAGTACATGATGTGGAAGACGCCTGATAGGTTCAGGAGGATGTGGAAGATGCACATGATAAGGAAGGGTTTCCACACAGTCGGCTCCAGGAATACCTTCAAATCAAAGTGGACGAATCGTTTTACAAAGGCGTAGCGTGACGGAAAATAAAGGGATTGCTGCGGTCTGAGTTAGGGTTTTTTGGATCTTCCGTCAGCGTAAATTGTATCTTTGTATTTCTATCTATGTTTATATGAGGCTAAGTGTTTCTTACTTTTGAAGTTTGCACTTATGGAATTTTGAGTTTTTGGGTGCCGTCCACCGTATGACACAAAAAAACATTACAAATAAGAAGAAAAAATGAAGTCCGGAGCTCATTTTTTTCAAATGGTATTCTCCGAGACTAGTTTAGGTGAAATAACTAAAATTTCTATTATTTATTTATTTAATTTTTGTTTTCGAATCTTAGACTTAATCCTTTCTTCTGTCTGTCTTTCATAGTATCAGCACTTGAAATATATAAGTAATTAGCTTTACAATATATTAACGGTGAAACGGTAAAAATGCGCATCCCGGTTGCAATGTCCCGAAATCTCGCTCCAATTTTATTTTTTAAAGGAGACCGACCCATCCAACATCATGCCTCGAGATTTTTACAGAATATTATTTATTATTCATATAAAGAGAAGAAAAATCATTGAAATTTTCAAAAATTGAGCTCAGTACTTAGTTTCCCATGTGGAAAATGCAGTATGACAGGAAGTCTGCAACTCCGAAAACCGAGATGCATTTCTGCAGTTTCACCATCCATATGCATTGAAAGGAGATAGGGTAAGCAGTGCTTCCCTTGCTTACACGGGTACTAGAGTCCCTTTATACCCTGAGTGAAGACAACTCACTTTTGGTTGGGCTGAAAGTGGCCCCAAAAAATCCAATTCTGATTGGCTCTCGCTCATGGAGGCCGAAACAAGTGCACCAAGATGGCGGTACCTCGAATGTGAACAAGAATAATGAAAATATTACCTAATTGTGGTTTATCAAAAGTAAATTGTTATTACCATCGGTCCAAAATGAAAATAGATTAAGAAATTATTCACAAACCAATCTCATTTTCTTCTTAATTGATCAATTTGTTGATGTTGTTGTTTTTGTGTGAAGACATCGCAGGATTCCTGATCCTTATCCCTCAATATCGTTCGTTTGGGTGCACTCGTTTCGGCCTCCATGGCCAGCCAAGGCCGACTGCCAGTCAGCTGATAATTGAGTTGTCTTAACTCTGGGTATAAAGGGACTCTAACGGGTACCACGCCCCACGCTCCATGCGCGCCACACGCCACACACGTTGTGATGATTCATCTCAACGGCCGTCGCAAACGGAGATGAGCGGGTCTTAATTATGTGACTGTCATTACTCTACCTTAAATTGGAACTTTTCAGACTGCTCCTTGGAGGATAGCCGGAGCATTTCTAGTTCCCGGAGGATGCCGGAGGGGCTCCTTCCGAGCCTCTGGAGGCTCCGCTTGGAGGCGTCGATGTCGCCCTTCTTGTAGAGCCAGGCGGGGGACTCCGGGGCGAGGAGCTGGATGAGGAAGTAGAGGAAGCAGCCGAGAGCGAAGACACCCGAGGCGACGTTCCAGGGGAGGTAGCCGCCGACGAAGTACGTCAGGGACACCCCGAACGTGAACGACGCCGAGATGATCGAGAGCAGTACGCTCCGCTGCTTCTTTGTGCATGTCTCCGCGAAATACACTACTGCTGCCACCTCCATACCTTTAGAAAAACATACACATAGATTTTTGAATACACATAGAGAATTGGACGTATTTATGCTAAAAGGAACTATGTGGAAGTAGAAATATGGGGTGTGCTTGTGGAAGCTGCATAAGAAACAATGTGGATATAGTTCCTTTTAAGAAAATGGAAAAGCGGGATTTGGTATTAAATCCAAAAGGTCTGAGCGCTAACTCGTGAGCCGTGGGCATGTGACAGGAGCGTTGTACACAAGGCTCATGAGTTACAGACTGACGACCTAGTCGTCGTCGCTCGGTAGATTCATCTTCTTGTTGTTTTCATTTAATTTTTGATAAACCTTTTATTCAAATATTTTTGCATGCACTCTGCATGAACAGGTTTTCATAGATTTTACCCGGCCATTTTTCAAGCATAATATATCCACTCTGTTTCTACAGTTTCTTTCATTTGTAATACTGTATCATCGTTTCTGATCTCGCCAAACATAATGCGGCCGCCGGTCGGCGCTTCACGCATATTAGCGCCTACGAGACTGCAGGAATACTTCACGCATTGCGCCAAACACAGTGCGGCTGCTGGTCAGCGTGAAACGCATATGGGCAATTCAACGAGTATTTTTTTTTGATTGATCCCCCTTCAGAGGAAAGGGGTCTGAGCTCAGATCACGGAGTCTTACAGGGATGGAGGGTAATTAAAGTTTAGGAATACGTACGAATTCCACTTTAAAACAAATATATAAATAAAAACAATGTTTTTTTTTTGCATTTTATCATGTTTTCTTACATACTTACTTTTTAGAAAAATTGGTGGAGGGATTCAAGTCAAACAGGGGAGAGGGTGCGAAGTTGTTTTACCAGTATGTCTTACAGTGAAAAGAGAGGGTTGATAACAATCAGCCAAAATTTTTACATTTTCATCAAAATTTACCACAGTGGAACATCGTATTTCGGCTCATAAGAACGCAGCAGAACGCTCTTCATGCACGACCATACGCTGCGTCGTTAAACATGTTGGTAAAGAAACAGGAGTATAAAAAGATATGTTCTCTGGGCCATTTTCCATTAGGTTTAACCTTGGAGAGCTCAAAAAAGTTCTCGCCTCCAGCTAAATATGGATTTATGCTGAGGTCATGTCACACCTCTAAGTCACCTCTAAGTCTTTGCAGTCGTAATGCGTCATCAGCGTGAATAACGTGACTTGGAGGAGAAAACTCATTAATTTTCTCATGTTCCAAAGCACAGGTATAGAGGACATCGAAACGAAAAACTTCAATGGTTTTCACAAGTATGAAGAAAACTCGAGGGTTTCGAAAATGTTGCACTTACGGCTCTCTTCGCTATCACGGCACAGTGGATCGAGTCAATTAGAGAGGTCGGACATGAAATTTTCGACTAAAACTTCAAATTGTGATGTTTATTTCGTCACATTTTAAATTTCAAGGGGTGCTTTTACAAGAAAATTTCACGAGGAAACCAATGGGACCACTTTCAAAACCTCAAAGTTTAGTATAAACGGAGTCTTAAGCGATTAAAGTTTCCAGATTTTGTCCGACCTCTCCTTCTGACTCGATCCACTGTGCGTTATGTAATTACGGGAGACCACCAGATCCAGCTTTAACTAGTTTTCCAGCAAATATGAAACAAGACTCCTGTACTGCCGTGCTAAGGAAAAACGCCGTTTGAACTTCGAGAGTTGCCAAATTTCCTTTGATAAAAATGTTCATTTTTTAGGAAAGTTATGGGTATATTACCTTTAGATTTTCAAAATCTTCAGGTGAAATTGCGAACAAAATTATTTGAAAAATCGGGAGGAAAATATTCATAAAGTTTACCAGGAAATTCGCGTTTTATCAAAGGAAATTTGGCAACGCTTGAAGGTTCATACGGCGTTCTTCCTTAGCACGGCACGGCAGTGTAGTTATGACACACTTTTGGTTTAGACAGAAATCTCACCTCACACTCCATACGACGTATCTCGTTTGCAGCGTTTGAAAATCTCCGCCTCCATATTATTTTTTTAAAGGAGAACAAATTGACATCATTCCTTGAAGTTTTTGCAGAATTTTCTCCACACAGAGTAGAAAAATCACGGCAGTTTTAAAGAGTTGCCTTCGAGTAGTTTTCCGTTTAAAAAAAAACCCTAAAAAACCCAAAAACTTGGGTTCCGTTGAAAAAATAATATATGACAGGAAGTCGGTTCGTCGCAAACCGAGATACGTGTTTGCGGACTTACACCGCCGATATGTATGTGTAATTTGTGTCTATCATAGCTCCTTTTGATCTATATCTTTTTCAATGGGTTTGTATTAGCATAAATACGTCAAATTCAACGTCGAAAACATTTTTCTATTCCCATCACACATTATCCTCGCCGAAAAAGATAACAATGTTTCATCAAAAGGCCCACTTGTTTGTAGCACTAGGAATCTAATGAACGCTATACAGAAGAACTTTTCATACGAGTAAGCATGAGAATATGCCTTCAAATAATTTTTCCAAGGTTTTAGCTATATGATTGAAAGGGTCGGCGGCAAAATCTACTTAAAAATCGCGCCGAACCAAAGGCGGTGAAGAAATCGGAAAATCACCAGGAGAACTCTGAAATAGATCATGATTGCAAGCACAGGCTCTCTGCTCTGAAGTGATGTGCTCATTGTTTATTTTCTTTCATAACAGATAAGGCACCTAAAAATTTAGCATTTGTCAAGGCATGATATGGACGTATTTCCATCAAACGGAACTATGTTCACTGTGACGTGAACCCTGTAATGCATATATTCTTATGGACATCAGGGCTCATGTTTTAATGCACATAGTTCCGTTTGATAGAAATACGTCCATATGCTCGGATACACAGATACAATTTTACACTTCTCGAGTGCTACGTTAACTCACTCTCGAGTTTCATTTGAAGTTACAATGTTGTCTAGTCTATCTAACCAAATCTCAGCGTGCAGTGTCATTAAACCTCAAAATTCGTTCACTTGAAATCTCTGAACAACCAAGCAGGGCCGGATTTACCTACTTGCCGCCCATGGGCCGCTTGTATTTTGCCACCCCCTTCTCATTCGGTTTGATTCATCAATAAAAACATAAAAGGAACGTACTGGAGGGGTGGAATAAGACGCGTTTACTCGTATTGGACACATGTTTTGCCAAAGCCCTGTGGACACTACTATTAAAAGTTCACGGAACTTTGCGCGAAATTTGAGTTCCGAAATCCTATATTAGTGTAGACAAGGCCTTCCATTTATAAAAAATTATGAAAGTACAAACAGATTTGTGGTTTGATAATTTTAACTTCCGCCGTCGCGCCGCGCTGACCGCACTGTTTGGCGCAATGCGTGAAGTATTCATGCAGTCTTGTAGGCGCTATGGGTTCGAGCGCGAGCCGACTGATACTGAACGCACTGTGTTTGACGACGCAATGCGTGAAGTATTCATGCAGTCTTGTAGGCGCTGATATGTGTTGCATGCCGATCGCCGCGCCGAGGGCGTCTCCTTTTCATCTCAAGTCCTCGTCATCATTGCTGTCTGCGTAACGCCGCTCCAGGCCAAATTGCGTGTTTGGTGTCTCCTTTAACTCGACTGATTAAAGGTGCTCTCTCTTGTGTCACCGAAAGACGACAAAATTAGAAATTACTATACTCTCAGAAAATGAGAGATTTGGTCGCCTTTTTTCATTTGAATTTTTTTCCCTCAATCCAATTTTTTTTATACCTATACATTTAAGAAAATTGCAAAATTTGCCGCCCCCTTAATTTGCCACCATGGGCAGCTGCCCATGTGGCCATCTCCTAAATCCGGCCCTGCGCCTATGTAAAGTTCATTTGATCAAAAGTTTGAAAGAGAGCTTAGGGAGGGAAAAAAAAATGGCCTGAAATGAACAGAAAAGTGCCGAAGGTGCTCAGACTTTCTGAGATACTCTGCCCCTAGACTGTGTCTATGTCATAGCTGAATATTCTGATGACCCATACAAGAGCGGAAAATAATCATGAACTCTGAATAGAAGAATCATATTATGCAATGACTGCCACATCATCTGTGCCAACTCATATGACACAATTGTTCTCAATCTATCCGTTAAGTAAACATTTTTTGCCCATAAACATGTCCCAGACCCACTCCACAACATAGTATCTTTAAGTGTACCTACATATCTGCTTGTCAAGTTCATGCGGTGTATCTAACGTTGCCAAGTGTTGACATGAAACAATCAATGCTAATCCTGGAGATACTATTTTAGGGGGAGTATGGCACGCACTTATCCTCTCTTGGATTTAAAGATTGAACTTCGTGTAGACACTCTTGGACAATGTTATTTAACCTCACGTGACATTATGTTTTCTTGCATACGACTACTTTCTATATTTTGCCCCCGTCAAGATTCAGTTAAAATGGCAGAAATCAAGTATTTGAAAGAATCCGATTTCTGACCCGGATTAGTCCCTTGCAAAGCAATCAAGAGACTATTCTAGATCTGATGCATATAAATTAAGTAAAATGAGCTCACTATAGTTTGTATTTTACAAACGCAGTACTGATCTATTCGGGACCTTATTTTCTGTGAAGACCCCTGCATGTTGCACGACTGTTATTTGGATCATGCATCCCGAAATTAATTATTTTCGTCTCTGAAAAATATTTTTTTGCATGTTCCAGGCATAAAAGCTCATTATTCCGTGAAGAGTGATACACAATTTCATGATTTCAAATATCCCTAAGTGGTTTTTTCCTCCATTCAGATGTGCGCTTTTTCAGGTCCACTCCTCCCGCTCGCATGCTATGAATGCCAACATCACAGTTGTAATGTTTCTCACTTTTGAAGGCTAACGAACTCTTGAAACAGAAATTTGAAATGCAAGAACCAAAATAAAGTCAATGGGTTTCCGTGGAGGTGTATCCTAAGAGAGATTGTTCTCAAAGTTCAAGAGAGTTTAAATTCAAATAGTTTTTTATACTTAAATAAAATATTTTGCACGCAAGACGAAAAAAAAGGATTAACAATGCGTTAAATTTAGGGGGAGCTACGATTTTCGGTTTCTAGGTTCTGCCTGCCAAAATTCGATAAAATAGTTAAAATTTGCGTACATTTTGCCAAGATTTTGACAAACTCTGATGAATCTTGACTCCAGCTGCAAATCTCTCTTTGGGACTGACATTGCCAATTTTTTCAATTTTTACCTTTGTTCCGTTACCATGTATAACTGCAATAAGAGTCAAAAGATATCCTCACGACTACTCACCAATGGCAAAAGAGCAAACACACCGACCCACGTAAATATGCCACACCTCCGTGGCACAAGCTATTATGGTGAAACCAACACCCATATCGAGGTAGAAGAACAGTAGCCCTTTTTTTCGTCCAATCAGATCTATAGTTGGGCCGACAACCACTGATGCGATTGGTGCCATCAAGATGCCAAGACTAGCTGAAACGGAAATTGTAAGGGTGAAGACGAATGAGCGATTTACCTTCAACTGATGTGTTTTTCTAGCCATCCATGACTGATAAGGCATCAATTTATTATGAATTTCCCATCGATTCATCTAGAGGGATAAAAACGATGATACCAATCAGGAATAAACCTGTAAAGTAAAAACTAATAAAGATCTATAGTGATATAGTTTGCGAGCTAATAATAATATATGCCTTTTTGGCGATTTAGGTTTAGTCACAAGTTTTAGGAGGAGCATTATCCTGGTTGTGTGCCTTCTGTTTTGTAGTCGTTAACAAGACAATGCAAGTAATTTATACGGTAAGACAGTTTTAGCGGTAACAACACTCTAGAAATTCCGCAGTTGCAGCCAAAATCTCGGCTCTTCAGGTGTCAAGATTTTTGGGGTGCGCACCCCAAATGGTAAATGGGCAAGGAATGAGAAAGAAACACGCATTCGATACAGCTTTCGATTTCTGCATCCTATAACACTATTTTGCTTTCATTTCTCTCAATTTTGTCAATTTTTGGGTTTAGAATAATTCTGTAGGCTTGGGCGCAGGGGCTGTCGTCCATTTTTTCGCTAAAAATTCAAAATCAATCAAAACTTTTGACGTAATTGATGCGCTTTATCGGAAGCCAGTTCGACCACGTCACTTGAACTTGACGAATCACCTTAACCAAAGGGTGAAAAATGCCTTGATGATACCTACCTATCCAGGTTTCCTCCTCTGGCGTGACATGGATTATACTGTCCTTAGCTTTGAGTTGAGGCAAGAGAGTAGATGATTGAGCCTCTGTTACTCCCGAAAAAATGAAGCACAACATCGCTCCGCTGCAGGCAAATAGCTACAAATATAAATAACCGTCTATAGGAAAAAATTATATGCTATGAATAATATGTATGTCACTTATTTTCCGCATATCGATGGTGAATAATTAAGACTCTGGACTGTCCCTTGCTTGCTTTTTTTCAAACTTACCGCCATTCAGCATCTAATGAAGAAAAATCAACCATTTTTCATCCGTGAAATTTTAAAAGAATTTTCTTCGCGCGTAAGGAAATATTCTCTACAAATCATCCGAAAATAAACTCGTCACCTCTTCTGGAAAAACTAGTGGTTTGAGATAAATAATTATGTGATGCTCTTAAATGTTTTCCATGTAACACTTAATGATTTGCTCTCATATACAAATAAACAATCTCTCAATTTGACGTATTGAGATCAAATGGAATTATCTCCATTGGGACTTGAGCTCTTATACTCTTAAGAATGCATGTATGCCAGGACTCATGGACAATGGCGATAGTTCCAATTGATAAAAACAAGTCCATTGTTTCCAAAAATGTCGATTAACATTTTTTTTTTTTTTTTTTTTTTTTTTTTTTTTTTTTTTTTTTTTTTTTTTTTACTACTTCAAATAGCCCACGAGGGCTAATCCCACGCTTTAAGTCCCATCCCCCCTCCGTCCCTACTGAACCAGCCCCAGGCAACCATTGTTTGAGACCATCAAACTCGGGTCGCCTGGCCGGGAATCGAACCCGGGACCTCCCGATTATAGAGCAAGCGCTACAACCACTACACCATAGGAGGCCGACAACATATGATTTGTGCTGGTTTTTAATTTTTATGACTTTAAATCAATATACCATCAAACACTTGGAGAAAATTGTGTATGAATAAGATCTTTAGACCATTGATTGCATTAAAAATATTCATAAAAATGCATCCTTGAAGTTTGTGTACGAAGTAAAGTGTGGACGAATGGGACTGCATTTTGCAATTTGGAACTATAGATTCTGGTCTAGTTTAAAAACAACGTATGTGCCATCGGTTTCCCTATGCACATAAGTGTTTTTTCAGATGAGCCAGAATCTTTAGTTCCAAATTGCAAAATGCAGTCCAATGTGTATTCGTCCTTCTCTTGAATAATATTTGGCGAAAAGTCGGTTTACTTACCGTTCGGAGCCAGCAGCTCCATGTAATTTTCTCATCCTCCTCTTCTTTATTCATTTTTCAGTTACTCGATTAAACTAAAATGTAAACTAATAGAGAGACTATAGATAGATTCCACCCTCGGAACTAAAATACACTTTATAACTATTATCACTATTACTCAGTATACATTATTATTCCATACATTCAATGTATATAATTAGACAGTATGAGAGACAATAATCGGACAGAAGTAGTATGGCCGTGAGCCGGCCGGTGTACCCTTGGGCACCACTCCGATCTAGTTTCGCGAACCCCTTCGCGGCGTAAACAACACTGATGCTCTTCAAAAAACAATCTATCCAAGCAATTCACTCAATTTATTAAATTACGGTGCTCTTCAAGATTGTCGTGCTTAAGAATAAAACCGTATGAGTATGAAGATACGTTAAATTTTAGGTCCAGAAAATTGTCTATTCAGATTACACATCATTCTCGCCGGCAAAGATAAAAAAAATTTGTCAAGAGACCCACTATTTTGTAGCACTCCACTGAGATCTAAAGGGAAAAGTTTCGGGAGCATGACGCCCGGTGTTCCCTTGGGCACCGCTCCGATCTCGTTTCGCGAACCTCTCGGCGGCGTAAACAACACTGAGGCTCTTCAAAGAACAATCTATCTAAGCAATAGACTCGATTTATAACATTGCGGTGCTCCTCAAGATTGTCGTGCCTAGAAATAAAACCGTATGAGTATCAGAATGTTGCGAAATTTCTACATGCTGAGTTCATACGCTGCAAATAGAAGCTATCAATCGTTTTTCGATGGTTGGAACTTCGCGACGAGTTTTTATGGTCCAAATTCATTTCAAGCAAATTGATATTTTTGCAGCCCTGGTGATCCTTGTCGATTCCTGAAAAATAGACGTGTCACAAAATTTCCAGGGAAACTCTCAACAACTTACGGATGATTCTCTCTCGCAGTTTAACTCTATATAGTTTTACCAAGCAGGTCAAAACAGGCCCGGTGGCTCATAAAAATGTTCGTCAAATACCCATTTTTCCATTTTTCCATTTACTATGCTGTGATCCACAAAACCCCCCCAGCATCGGATTCTAACGCAGTTTTGAAAAAAAAAAAAAAAATACAACAGGAAATTTTTATTCTATGCCACCCCTTAAATTCCTAACTGGAGCCTTTTTGACCCGCGTATTTAAAATATGCGGAGTTCACAAGTTTCACAAACTTTAATGCATGATGTATTTGTACCTCCTTCTCTCTACGGGTACAGTGCCCCCTACCAACGTGTCAGAGATCAAAGAGGGTGGCAAGCAAGCTTCTGAAATACGCTCTACCTATATATGCAACCAATATTTATATCAGGAAGATTGTCGGGACATCATTGGTCGCTGCCACTTGATCATCGAATTCTGATTCCGGCCATCGCGCCTTCGATTTTGCACATGCAATACGGACATCCATCAATCACGAATAGTTGTATATCTCCATTTTCATCAACGCACGTTGATGCGTCTCTTTTATTAAGTTTGAGGAAAATTAATGTCCAGAATATTTTGAGCGAACTAAACTTTAGGACTTAAACTTTGACAGGAGGTCTACAAGGAGAAAAAAAACTTCGTGCGTGGGACCCGAGGTTGAGGTCATATGGATCTCTGAAGTTTTCGGACCACGTATCTAAAAACTTGAGGTCCAGCTGCCGAAGATCTGGTCAGACATCTGAAGTACTTCGATATATACCGAGGAGTTTGGGTCACACATCTGAAGTACTCCGGTACATACCGAGGTGCCTCGATGTCTGACCCGAACTTCGGCAGCTCGACTTCAAGTTTTCGGATGCGTCATCAGAAAACTTCAGAGATCCATATGACCTCAACTTCGGTTCCCATGCACGAAGTTTTTTTCTCCGTGTACAACGTCGCAAACCGAGATACGTGGTCTGGTAGTTCCACCGTCGATATTTGGCTAGCTGCATTGCAGAGTGTATTATTTTTTGCATTCATGTCCCATTTTAATCGGCTCATTTTGATCGTGGTAAGCGTCCTGTATAAACAACTGTCAATCCCAGATTGTGAACTCGGAATCGAACGATATGTCAGTATCCTGAAAGACCAATGATTTTTTTCCATTGAATTTTTTCCGTGAACATCACTTACAATTAATTATATTAAATCTGAGGGAAGGGAAAAAACTAATAACTTTGCTCAAAACCCTAAAAATTATAAAAGGAAATTTTGGAACATGCGAATGCTCATACAACGTTTTTCTTCAACGCGGAAAACAATTTTCAGGATATTTACCAGCTTGGCAACGCTGCCTATGCGTAGGTGTACCATATTGTAAAATATGTATCTCGGATATGCGACCTTGCAAGTTCGAACTTGTAGCAATTTCATAAGATAACGTAATTAATGATACTTCCGGAAGTGTGAGGATCCTCGATTTGACGCATTTAAATGGAGAATAACTATCGCTATTGTACATGGGCTTGGTCATGGATGTATTTTAATGGGCCTTAGGATCCAATTTACAATCAGGATGGTTCCTATTCATTTAAATACAAGATAAAGTGACAGCATAAGGGCGAATAACATGCTCATAAAAAGAAAATCTTGGACATGATAACCAAATGAGATATATTTTAGTCAGTCGGCTTTATTATCTTCCTATTATATTTACAGTCAAGTTCGGAGATTAACGCTCTGATGTACTCATTGATCACCGACTACTAAAAATCGGAGCTGCAGTATTGATTCAGCCAACGCATGAGATGATTAACAAAAATTTGCTCAGCAAATTACAGCGCTCCACATTCACCAGCTATCATCAGGCAATCATTATCTCAATTAGTTCCTTATGAATCTTAAAATAAACAAACAGATACATAGCTTATGCCAAAGAGAGATAAACTGATGCTGCCCTGATTAAACTAAAGTAGGGCTAAAACAATCATGTTGGTCTCATATTAAAATCAGATCCCTTGGTATCGATTGAGATCCGATCTCCTTTTCTATGGGAAGTAACGATGTTACTTTTATGGTAACATCAAAAGTAGCCAGAAATGGAAGGATTTATACCAAAAAGAACCATACGAAAATGAACTAAATTAAGAGGAATGATTCGCATGGATCTTCGTTCAGTATAGTTCCTTTTGGTTTAATTTATTTTCACGTAGCTCTTAGCACTAATACGTCCAGATCTTAGATTCTTATCACAGAATTGAGTCCAAATGCAGTGCAACACAGTGCATCCTTGCCACGTTATTCTTTGCTTTCATCGCTCCTTTCTGACCCCGCTTCAATTTGACCAGCATCCTCTGAATTCCTCGTGGCTTCCGCATTCGGGCTGCTTGCGATGTTCCTGCGATTTTTGGGCAGGAACCCTCTTTCGACCTCCAATAGAGTCTTGTTCTGTGTCTCAGGCAGGACAAATATCCCGAAGAGAACCGCTAGAAAAGACCCCAGGGTGTACACCAAAAGCAACCCCCAGATCTCGAAAATTTCCAAACATACGGCGTAGAGCTTGATGGATACGAACATTAGACTCGTCCCAACTACGTATACAGCCCCGTTCATTGATCCGCGGACCTAAGAACACACAAGAAATTTAAATGTATCTATACATCTGCCTTCCTTGGAACGAAAAAAAACTTCCATTATAATTTTTAGAACAGGCAACTGAATTTTTCGGTCCCAGAAACCAAAGTTTGATTCAGACAATCATTCGGTAATAAGTACGTGCACTAGTAAGGTAAACAGAACATTTATTTACCTGGGCCGATTTTAAGTTGCTGTTAGTCAAAAATTCAGTTGCTGGGATCGAGAACTTTAGTGCGTTATATGAACCATTTTTTTAAAAAAACAAAAATAGCATGGAAGGGAAACATTTGGATTTTTTTAAAAAGGACAAGCTTCCACCCCCATTGTGTTAGGTAGGTATTAAATAAGTCACATGCATATTTATTAATTTAAACATTACGTATCCGTTGAAAATTTACAGTCTTTTACAGTCTCACAATAACAACGGTGAGGCTCATAGTGCCTTTGTTTTAATTTTCTTGTTTTGCCGGTTGAAAATGCGGGTGTGATCCCTGCGAAACGTCCCGGGTTTCTTATTTTATATGTTTCTTTTTATTGTTTGCGGCCTTAGTTCCGTTTTAAATTGTTTCTTCATAAGTGTTAAACGGCCGATTAAGTTGTTTTTCTATCGTTGTTTTATGTAAATAAGTCACCTGAAGCGGAAAGAGCTCGCTGGACATCAACCACGGAAGGATCGATACAGCCAGGCTGCCGCTGATGATGTTGACGATGAGGAGGACGATCGGTACCCACTCGTAGGGTTTCTGTCCGACGGGCGTGTCTTGGAAAACGTACTCGTAGATGCCTGCACCCAGGAAGGAGAGGGTCATGAGGATGCTAGAGACGATGGTGGCCGGTTTCCGCCCGACGGAGGCGGTGGCGTACATGCCGGCCGTGCAGCATGTGATCACCCTCGACACTGCGATGATGATCGAGACGGTGAGAGGGTCGTAGCTCGTGCCCAGCCGCTGGATGAAGTCCAGGGTGTAGTTCATGATGTGGAAGACGCCGGACAGGTTCTGCAGGAGGTGGAAGGTGGACATAATAAGGAAGGGCTTCCACACGGTCGGCTCCAGGAATACCTTTAGAATAAAGCAAATGATTTAATACATAGTGATCAACAGATTTTCGAGGAGGTATTAGGTATAAGAGGGGCTCCCAGGGCCTTCCCACGTTGTTTCCACATGTTCGGCTCCAAGAATACTTTCAAATCAGGGAAAATAATAATATGAGTGGTGAGTGGTGAATGCATAGCTGAAGTGAGCTCCAGCTGGAATTGTATATAGCAAATGGGTAATTTTTATAGAAGGATTATAAATAAAGAAGTGGTTAGAAATGAAAACAAAATACTATGAACTATGCAAAACGATTATTCAGATATCGGAACTTCGCTGTTTTGAAAACGCCTTCAAATGCGGCGTGATACCTCACGCGTTCCGGAGAGTTCAGATGGGCGTAGCCCGAATCCGTCCCGAGTCCGATTCCGTCCCGAAATTAAAACCAGATTCCGATTCCGTCCCGGAAAAATAATTTCTAAATACAAGCGGCAACATCGCAGCAATTTAAATGGTAACACAATAGAAGAATTAGGAAGTGATAAAAGAAACTCACCATGCGATTACGTTGAGAACCAGCTTCTGAGCAAAAATGTTGAGAAGTGTAAACTGATCGGGTGTAAAGAGCCCGATGCGTCAAACGGTAAAAAAAAATAAATAAATACAAATGGAAATATTACAGAAACATGTTAGGCGTATTTTTATGGGAAACAGCGCAAATTAATTTGAATAGAGAATATTCACTACTATCACCGAAGAGTTTGGTGATGCTCGCTTGTATGGCCTTCATTTTTTTCAAAGTTTTAGATTGCAGAGTGGCCTCAGATTTATTCGCAGAGTTGATTAAAATTTTGGAATCTTTAAAAACTTGTTTCAGCACACCGACGAAACTGTACAGATCTGGATGGGTTTTATAAAAAGTGGAGTTATAACGGGAGTTGAAACTCTCACATGCGTTGGTGGTTTTTGTTGGCGCTGCACTTTTCTCAGCCCAAATGCATGGTGGGAAACGAGCATCAGGCGTTATATAATTGTCCGTCAAATAATCACAAAATTCTGTTAGTTCGTCACACTGTGGCTGGACCGACGTAAAAAAATCTACGAGAGCACCCCCTACTTCTGACGGGTCCAGGAAGGGTAACCCGAAAATACGACGCAAAAAAGTACCGATTTCCGAAGAAGGGTCTCGGAAAAAAGGAGTTAAACGCACTTCCTGAATTTTTCGTGTTACTGATCTATCATGATCTGAAACGGAGTGGCTTATTTGTTTACTTTCTGATATGCTACCATTCAAATTGCTGCGATGTTGCCGCTTGTATTTAGAAATTATTTTTCCGGGACGGAATCGGAATCTGGTTTTAATTTCGGGACGGAATCGGGCGATCCCGGTTCAAATAGTGTATCATTGCGCCATAAGTATGTGACGGAAGATTTAAATGGAGATAGCCTCCATGCACGCTGGGCTTGTCGATATCCTCTGAAATGTTTGCAGTGGTGAATGCATAGCTGAAGTGCGCTTCAGCTAGAATTGTATTTACAAATGGGTGGTTTTTCTACGAGGATTAAAAATAAACAAGTGGCACGGAATATAAAAAAAGAATATGAACTATGCAAAACGATAATCCGGGTATCGAAACTTGGCTGATTTGAAAACGCCTTCAAACGCGGCGTGATACCTCACATATTCCGGAGAGTTCAAATAGTTGTATCATTGCGCCTTAGAAATGCGATGGAAGATTACAATAGAAATAGCCTTCATGCACGCTGGCCTGTTTGATTTCCGTTAACATTTTTGCAGTCATGAATGCGCTGAAGTGCGCTTCAGCTAGAATTGTAATGTATTTGGCAAATGGGTGGTTTTTATAGGATGATTATAATTAAACAAGTGGTTAGAAATGGAAACAAAATAATATGAAGTATGCAACTCTCGAATGTTCATACGGCATTCTTCCTTAGAACGGCAGTATAGGTGTCACTGTCATCACTCTACCTTGAAGCGAAATTTCTCGGAGAGCTCCTTTGCGGAGAGGCGGAGTATCTCGAGTTCCCGGAGAGTTCCTTCGGGGCTGCGCCCGAGTTTCTGGAGACTCCGTTTGGAGGCGTCGATGTCGCCCTTTTTGTAGAGCCAGGCGGGAGACTCCGGGACGAATAGCTGGATGAAGAAGTAGAGGTAGCAGCCAGTGGCGAAGACACCCGAGGCGACTTTCCAGGGGAGGTAGCCGCCGACGAAGTACGTCAGGGACACCCCGAACGTGAACGACACCGTGAGGATCGAGAGTAGCACGCTCCGCTGCTTCTTCGTGCACGTCTCCGCGATGTAGACTACCGCTGCCACCTCCATACCTTTATTTAAAATAAAAATGTAAAAAACAACAACAAAAACCCATTTTTATCAGTGCTCCCATTTCCCGGAGCTAGATCCGAATTCCGGAACTTTTGAAATTCCCCAAGTGTCTCTAGAATACCTATATAGGGAGAGTATGGACATGTCGAAAATTTTGAGGTTAGATGATGGAGCTCTTAGACCCCAAAAGGGTAGGCAATCTATGAATTCAAATTATCCAGAGTGCATGATTTATAATCACAATTGTTGGGAACTTTCGTTGGTAAAGCACGTATTTAACTTGGTTTTTGCATAAACTTACTCATTTTTGCGAAAGAATACTTACTCATGAATTTTCTTGTCCATTTTCGTTTGATGCTAGAGTCTAAAGTTTGACAATGGCATTTTTCGTTTTCAAAGATTACCTTCCCTTTTGGGCCCTAAGAGCTACATAATTCGAGTTGTCCATACTCTCCCTATATATGTGCCCTAAGTGTTTCGAATCTTTTGCATTTTCCGGAACTTTCTCGGAACTTTTGAAAAAATCTAAAAGGAATCACGGAACTTTTGACGGCTAAGGAGTGATAGAAATTGGAATAAAAGTATGTTCCGAATTCCGGAACTTTTGACGGACATGGAATGCGAGCACTGATTTGTATTCAGCCTGATTATGATATATGATTGACCTGCAAACTACGCTGTATGAAAGATAAACGCAAGCCCGAAAGGTTCCAATATGTACATCGGCATCACATGGTGTAAAATTATAGGCGCCGCATCCTTGTGTCGTGCGTGCTGCCTATCTGCTAATTGAAGGAGCATCACTTTTTTAAGTTACTGGAATAGGGAAGTAGGTTGCAATCTTTCTGTCAATGTCAACAACTCAGTCATACACTTTTTCACTTTTCAATACCGCAAAATCCACTTGAATCAGAATTAATAAATTGAATACAATACGATGCAATAGAATGAGAATTAGTATGTTTTCAAAGTTGAAACGAGTGTAAGTTTAGAAAACTTTTGCATTTTACCCAAATGTTTGAATGCGTACGCAAGCTGCTCAGTGACAAAATTTTTGGCGATTCTCACACCCACACGGCGTGGAGAGCTGAGATTTTCGGTCCCAGCCTCCAAAATGGCGAAATTTTGGTAGTCTGCGGCTAGTATTTGGCAATAATACCGAATTTCGGTTATAAGACCGATATTTCAGCTGTCGAGTTTTTCTCGGTGAGAGCATTGTCACCGCGCTCCAGTTTTTCTCACCCTATAACTGCGATAAAAAAGAGAGATACCTCTTTAACAACTCACCAATAGCAAAAGAGCAAACACACCGACCCACGCATATATGCCACACTTCCGTGGCGCATGCAATTATGCTGAAACCAACACCCATGTCGAGGTAGAAGAACAGCAGCCCTTTCTTCCGTCCAATCAGATCTATAGTTGGGCCGACGACCAATGATGCGATTGGTGCCATCAAGATGCCAAGACTAGCTGAAACGGAAATTCATGAATCCGAGGTCAAATAGGTGATTTACCTTAATCTAAAATATGTTTCCCTAAACGATATGACAACTCAAGAGTAGGGACGACCTAGAAGAGACCGTGCCTAACTTGAAGCAATAGTTTAATAGGTGGGCGAGGGATGGAATTACTCTAATTTTAACCGTCAAATCTGACAATGGGCCAATAGTCAAGGTACGAATTTAAGCACTCTGTTACATGTTTCTGAACTAGAATCTCAAGTAAAGCCTGATTTTCTCACCGAAAATTACTGAAATTAACTTTTAAATGAGATATTAAAGTTTTTATTGTACATTGACTACGGGAAATTTGAATTGCCCGGTCACAAGAAACTCGATACTCTACGTGAGTCAAATCGCGCACTACAACGGTTTTGGCAGGCTTCTCAATCGAGCAGTGTTCCTTTCCCGCCCTTTATCGCTCGAACAATTTACTATAGCTGAGCCAAAGCGTCATGATTGTTGCTACTATATTCGGACTGCATTTTGCAATGTGGAACTACAATATCTGGCTCACTTTAGAAACGACGTGTGCACCATCATTTTCCCTATGCACATAGGTCTGTGTTTTTACTGATGGGCTATAAATTATAGCTCTAAATTGCAAAATTTAGTCCATTTTTATATCGCAGAGACTGCCACGGTAACGCGTCTAGTCTGCTATTTGACTCACGCAGACCCTAGAATTTTTATGAGCGGGAGGTTTGAATTCACGCGTCAAGAAACATGGAATATCTTGGTTGGTTGGTTAGCTAGTGAGTTAGTTTCGGTGATTTTCGTTCCTTAAATCGTGTTCTACGTGAAATTTTGGTTGAGAGACATATCGACGGTGAAACTACCAAACCACGTATCTCGTTTGCGGTGTTTAAAAATCTACGCTCGCATTTTATTTTTTTGAAGTAGACCAAATCAATATCATTCCTTGAAATTTTCACAGAATGTTCTCCGTACGAAGAGAAAAAATCACAGAAATTTTCAAGACTGGACATTAAGTAGTTTTTCATTTAAAAAATAAAGTATGACAGGAAGTCTGCGACGTCGCAAACCGAGATACGTGGTTTGGTAGTTTCACCGTCGATATCTGAATGCTTAATTATGTACCTTGTCTGGTGGTCCATTTACGTTAGTTGCTTCAGCCAATGACCTGTGCCGTCTGTGCTACTTGGTTTGCCGCTCGAAAAAATCCGCAAGTGTGAACGCGGCTATACGAGACGCGTGCGGCCTTGGTGACCTTCCCAAACTTACAATATCGCGCCGGTGAGATCGTTGACCGTTAGAAAAGCAAGGTCAGCGAGTATTGGTGAATTACTGATGAGAAGAAACCAGGAATACTGGGGTGAGTGGTGAGATAGCTTATGCTCCCAAACCTCCTTTGCTAAACTGATACAGAAATGTAGATTTTATAAACTATGACAACAAGAGCCGATGAGACTTCAGCTCGTGAGATGCATGTCTTTCATTCTACATCTTCATGACCGATAAGAATATAAGGAGCAGCATTAAACATAGGTCCTTCGTGATTTATACATACTACGAGCAACATTTCAAAATTATCTCTCATGAATTATTTCTCACCGGAAATTTTAGCATTGTTGCTGTGTTTTGAAATTTGTAAGATTTAAATCTGTCAAAAATGAGTAAAAATTCGACCGTTTTTAGCAGAAAGAAACCAAGCCACAGCAGTTTTTGCCAAATTTAACCGTCCAATTCAATTATTTACATGACAACGTTGGTGCAGATTCCTTTAAAAATATTGAGGAATTTGCTTCTGACTATGCAGAAAATTCTCTGATATTTCCACAAAAATCCGCACAACCGTTTCCGTGTAGAAAACTGAAATACCCAAACAAATTTGGCAATAGCTGATGAGGCTTGGTTCCTTTCTGCTTAACGTGGTCCAATCCGATAACGTCAAATAAAAAGTTTTTGAATGTAACTGATTCTGCTTAAGAGCCGCCCATCAATGATGTTAGGCACTTTTTCGGAATTTTAAATTTTCTCCCTCCCGTATGTCTGGTCCTCTCCCCCTCACTGGAAAAAAAACACATTGGATCCAGAGTCGAGACTCTTAAAAACATCGACAAGAGAAAGTACTCTTGATTAAATCAGAATCTAGCTTAAATCAAGAACCAATCATCTTAATTTAAGCGAATTTCGTTTTGATTCAAGCAAAAATCCGATTGAATCAAGAGTATTTTTTCTTGTCAATGTTTTCAAGAGTCCTCTGGACTCTGGACTCTGGACTCTGGAGTTTCTGGCCTCTAGATCCGATGCGTTTTTTTTTTCAGTGCTCACATCCTCCCTAATAGCATCCTCCTCAGTGAGGTGCGACTTATAGGTATACTTTGCGAAATATCGATTTATCTGCAATGGACTACTAGACAAGGTACGAATTTCAGCATTCTGATACAGGTTTTTTAACCGAAATTTTACGTAGAACACGATGCGCACAACAAAAATTACCGAGATCAACTCCTTACGAAGATATTCAATGATTCTTGATGCGTGAATTCAAACCACCCGCGCATGAAAACTCAATGCTATACGTGATTCACATCGCGCGCTAAACGTTATCATGACATTCTCTGCGATATAAAAATCTGGCAACCTCAATCTTAACGCTTTGGCTCAGTTATAGCAAATTGCTTTTAGTTTGAACAACACATGGTGGGAAATGAACATTGCTCGATTGAGAAGCTTGCTGAAACCGTTCTAGTGCGTGATTTGACTCACGTAGAGCCTTGAGTTTCTTGTGAGCGGGCAGTTCAAAATCCGCGTGACCAATGTAAAATAAAAATGTTAATATCTCCGTTAGGAGTTGGTTTCAATAATTTTCGTTGCGCGCATTGTGTTCAACGTGAAATTTTGGTCAAGAAACATGTATCTGAATGCGGAAATTTGTACCTTGTCTAGTGGTCCATTTAAACTTATTGAAAAGGATCGATAAACAGAGTGTTCACAACGAACATTTTCGAGATTCTTTACCATAGTTTCAAATGAGGAAATATCGATAACCGGTCATTCACGCCTCGCCACTGATCCTCCTTTAAGTATCTAACGTCATTTATGAGCGGTTAACTTATGTTCAATAAATAAAACTGCCTGAATGGCACTAACCTATCCAAGTTTCCTCCTCCGGCGTGGCATGGATTATACTGTCCTTTTCTTTAAGTTGAGGCAAGAGCGTAGATGACAGGGTTTCCGTCACTCCCGAAAAAATGAAAATCATCATCGCTCCGCTGCAAGCGAATATCTAAAAATACAACATGTCAACAAATGTGTTGAAAAAACAAAATTATTTTCAATGTATAAGACACATTTCAGAAATGTTCGACGTAAACAAGAACGGAGAAAAAATGGACCGCGTTAAGCAGAAAGGAACCCATTCAATTATGGGAAATTTAGTTTAAAATAGAAAGAAAAAAAACGGATGCGAGGATTCTTACGCAAATTTCGGTAAAATTTCTGCATATTGACAGCAAATTTCTTAGAATTTTCAAAGGAATCCGCACAAACGTCCTCTTGTACAAAATGAATCGCCCGGTTAAATGTTGCAATAGCTAAAGTGGTTTGGTTCCTTTCTGCTAAACGCGGTCCAGATAAATCCCTGTACTGACCCGTGTTCACCATTTTGCGAAATCATACCGTCATTCTTAATCGTAACAAGGAAATTTAACCTTTCTCTAATTCTAAAAATTGTGCATAAATTCTCTATGCATGTATGAATATATTCTCTACAGACTTCCTGCAAATAATATATATATTACCTTTCCTCAAAAAATTTTTTTGTTGCGAGATAAAGAATTTTGCTATGCTTCCTTGATTTTTTGCACGTGGCCCTTTGAGATTCGCTCTAATCGAAATAATCAATCTCTCGATTTTTCCAATAGTGTTTTTTTTAATATCAGTATGTGCTGAATTCTTCATTTGTATAAATTTACGCTTTGCCACCAAAATGTTGCAAAACATTGTGTGTGTTCAAATGATATTTCAAAAGTTTGGTGTGACGTTCACTGCAAATAAGAAGAAAAAATGGAGCTGTACTTGAACTTAACTCACCGTTCGCAGCCAGCAGCTCCAGCTAATTTTCTCATCCTCCTTTTCTTCATCCATCTTTTCAATTCACTTAATCACACTGAACTATATGCTAATGGAGAGACTTCGACTCTCACAACTTATATCACTATAAACCCTCAATGCTATTCATCATAAATCACTACTTCATATATGCACATGAAGACTATACAATAACGCATTGTTTCAAACTGTAATCGAACGGAAATGGCTTAACCGTAAGCCGGCCGGTGCAACCGAGCTCGAGGGCATCATTACAAACTCGTTTTACATATCTTTCGGTGTCGCAAAGTGGAGCGAGTGAGCGAATGAGAGGGTTTGGACATTATGTCGGAGCTTAAACGAGTATCTTTTTTCATACCAAAAGTAGAGTTTTAAGGTGGTTTCATCGGTTTTCTTGTTGAACCCCTCTAGAAATTAATAGTTTGACGATATTTTAAAAATTTTTAGTTTTAGTCAAAAATGACATGTCCGAACTTCATCAATGGCTCGTATTACCGTGCGTGGTATACAAAGCGCACCAAGTGCTCTGGGAGATTGTCACACCCAGCAAAAAAAACAGTAACAGTGCCGGAATGTTGCAAAATTTCTCCAGACATTCTTTTCCTTTACAGGATTCTTGAAAGAAAACCACGGGATTATTTCGTGAATTTTTTGTAGAATATCATTTACAATCCGACGTGTTTATGTTAAAAGAACTACGTGAAAATGAATTGAGCAAGAGATTCTTCTCAGTGCAGAATCATCCGACACTAGATTTAAAATTTATTTAATTAATGAAATGGGTATATGAACAGCCTTGATACATTTAGTTTCCTTTGTTTCATACTACTTACTGCTTTGTGCTGTGCAAAGCTTTTCGATCATCCGCTGAATCGTTATCAAGCACAACACCAAAGCACTATACAATTCATGCTACAGCTTAAGTAGCAGACAGTTTGAGGTAAATAAAACAAAATGTATCAAGCCCATTCATACTTATTTCATTAATTTCATAAAAAGATACCTTAACATGTTTTCAAAATGTATTTGTTCCTCTTATGTGGATGCACAAGTATATTTTGATATGAGCTTTGGAGAGCATCGAGTTATACGGGCGAAGTCGCTCATCTCAGGCTCGGACAGGCCATAAGGCCAATCTGCCATTGGCAGATACGCCTTCTTGGTGCACCAAAAATGCGCTTCTCTGACAGATAGCAAAATAAGAAGAGAAAAAAAAAATTACGATCCTCATATGTACGGAAAATTTCTTAAATGAACGGAAGAAGCGAGAGTTACGAGTGAAGAGAGGTGCTTTTACACATAGTGGTGAACAGAGGTCCAATAACTACTTTCTGAAGCGTGAACACTTTTCTGTGAAATTGTCACCTTTCTGTTGACATGCATGCGCTTCATCATCCCCCTCCTTCATTCTCTATGTGTAACTCCCCTAGAAGCGATAGCCGGTTCGATTTCTAGACATGCGCACACTTTATAGACCTCTTGAGAGACATTTAAACATATTTCTTCCTTTTCAAAATGATTATTGATTTGGACATATCATAACATATCTCGGGCAAACTTAACCTTAATTTATTTCGAAATTCAAAAGTGAGAGACAAACGCGATACAATTATTCTCGCAAGATGGATGTCCACATTGCATATGAAAAATGTAAGACGCGATGGCGTGAGTCGTGAACTCGCAATGCTCTGCTCTAGTTTAAAGCAACATTACAAATAAAATAAACGGAAACAAACACAACATGGAAATAGAGTGAGGGAAAGGATGCGCATTAACGACGGCGCAGAGATACAACTATTCGTACTTGATAGACGTCCGTGCTGCATCTGAAAAATTGAAGGCGCGATGACGCGAAGCGTGAGTTCTCAATGCTCTGCTATACAGGGTGTCCCAAAAGTCCGTACCCCCCCTCGTAACTTTTGAACGGTTGAAGATAGAAAAACGAAACTTTGGGAATGTTTCTATCTTAAAGGAGACCATCTTCCAGGGGGGTCAAAATTTTTGTCCCCCCCTCAGGGGGGGCTCGGGGGCCCCCAACTTTTTTTTTTCAAATGGTAACCCCTATCTTGTGATACCTCATTCGAAAGAGCATAAAAAACTAAGAATTTTGGCGCAAACCGCAAATCAATATCTTAATTTTTGACCGAGTTATGATAGGTCAAAGGTCAACTTTGACCTATTTTCAAAAAATTATATCTCCGGTTCAAATTATCGTAATGAAAAAAATGAAACGGGAAAATTTACCAAATTGTAAGCACTTTCAAGTAAAAATCACAGAAATTACTTCAAACTAATTTCAAGGGGGGTTTCGGACCCCCTAATACGTCATTTTAAAGGTCATACGATATTCTCACGAGATGAGCCAATTTTCCCTTACTTTTCCTTAACATTATCTTAGAAAGTTCAAAATCAGTTCAACATTGCGTTTTCAAGTCCCAAAACGAACAAAGTTTTTTTAAAAAATGAAATTTAAATGGTTGAATTAAATCACCTTAAATTCCGTTTTTTGAACTTCGCCAAAAATTTGGGGACTTGAAAACGCAATGTTGAACTGATTTTGAACTTTCTAAGATAATGTTAAGGAAAAGTAAGGGAAAATTGGCTCATCTCGTGAGAATATCGTATGACCTTTAAAATGACGTATTTGGGGGTCCGAAACCCCCCTTGAAATTAGTTAGAAGTAATTTCTGTGATTTTTACTTGAAAGTGCTTACAATTTGGTAAATTTTCCCGTTTCACTTTTTTCATTACGATAATTTGAACCGGAGATATGATTTTTTGAAAATAGGTCAAAGTTGACCTTTGACCTATCATAACTCGGTCAAAAATTAAGATATTGATTTGCGGTTTGCGCCAAAATTCTTAGTTTTTTATGCTCTTTCGAATGAGGTATCACAAGATAGGGGTTACCATTTGAAAAAAAAAAGTAGGGGGCCCCCGAGCCCCCCCTGAGGGGGGACAAAAATTTTGACCCCCCTGGAAGATGGTCTCCTTTAAGATAGAAACATTCCCAAAGTTTCGTTTTTCTATCTTCAACCGTTCAAAAGTTACGAGGGGGGGTACGGACTTTTGGGACACCCTGTATGCTGCCAATGAGGTGTCGCTCAGATTCGGGAGAAAAGTTAAATAAGAGGCCCCAACACGTTTTCCTACCTTTAGCTGTGTTATTCACGTAGTGCTTAAAGCACCATTACGAATAAGACAAACGCAAACAAACACAACATGGAAATAAAGCGAGGGAAAGGATGCGCGTTGACGACGGCGCAGAGATACAACTATTCGTACTTGATGGACGTCCGTGCTGTATCTTAAAAATTGAAGGCGCGATGACGCGAAGCGTGAGTTCTCAATGCCCTGCTATACGCTGCCAATGAGGTGTCGCTCAAATTCGGGAGAAAAGTTAAAAAAGAGGCCCGAATACGTCTTTCTTGTTGTCGGCTGTGTTGATACTCGTTCTTTCTTCTTTTTTCAGGCTCTTGCCTGATTCTTTTTTAGGGTGGATTTTAGGACCCACGTCTTAAGCTCTTGTAAACCGCAGCACTGGCACGGTTCTTAAGGGAATAATGGTGCTTGGATGCGTCTAGTGGCTTTAATTTTTTTGTTTTCTTTAGTTTCAGAAGTCTGTCGGTCACCTCAATACGTTCAATTTTAAAATTTTTACTCTGTGCGATTAATAAACTTTGAACCTGAAAATAGCGTAAACTTGTGCTGCTTTGCCAAAATTTTCTAAATCCCTCTCCGCGAAGGGGATGCCCCATCAGGAAATATCACATTACGCCCCTTTAACCAGCCAAGGGTCTACGCCCTCAGATGCGAGCCAGTCCGACCCTGGCTCATCTTAAGATTCAACTACGTCTTGACACTACAAAATTGACTACATGTGTAAGAATTACTTTTTTTCTGAGGTTAAACAGTAGCTTTTCAAAGGAAGGTTGTATAAATTAGGGTATCTCAATAGCTGAGTTTAGAAAGAAACCTTGTCCTTCGATTGCAGCGGCTTAAGATCTTCGCTCATTTATTGTTTTTTCGAAAAAAACGAGACAAAAATATTGCTTGATATACACGTATACTTACAAAATATTCTTCGAGTAGACACATTAAATACGGAATTAGGTTTACTTTCAAATGAAAAATTAATTATTGCAAGTATTTAGCTTACGACGCACGGTGGAGCGAAGCATAGGAATGCCCGGTCATCGCCTTGCTCCCCAACTTGTTTCGACTATTCCACTCGTTCCAATGGGCATTTCGTGATGAAACTTGGGCATCTAATGGTATTTTGATCGTAGAATTCATTTTTGACCTTACTTTACTTGATTTATTGACGGAAACACATAATTTTGGGGGTTCTTTTTAACTTTCAGTAGACACGTGAAAACATAAGTTACTCAAAGATAAATTTCACTCGTTCCTGTGGACATTTCGTGTTGAAACTTCGCTGGCTTGTGGTATTTTGATCGTAGAATTCATTTCTGACCTTACTTTTCTTGATATGTTAACGCAAACGCACGATTTTTGTGGGTTTTCAAACTTTCAGCGGAAACATAAAAAGATAAGTATTACCTGATTTATTTATTTTTCCTCCTGGTTGTTTTGTTCTTCTCTTCCACAACCAGGAAGAAAAATAAATAAATCAGGTAATACTCATTTATCAACCTGGTAAAATGGAAAATTCACAAAGTTTATAAAAAGATAAGTTGCTCAAAGATAAATTTTACTCATTCTTGTCGAAATTTCGTGTTGAAATTTGGTGCAATCATGGTATTTTGAACGTAGAATTAATTTTTGACATTAGAATTGTTTGTATGTTAACGTAATTACACTACTTTGGTTTTTCTTTTTTTTTTAAACTTCAGGTAGAAATATGTGAAAAGAAAAGTTACTCGAAGATAGAATTAACTCGTTCTGGTAAAAAATACGTGTTGAATTGTTGATGCACGATCATACTTTCACCTTAGAACCAATTTTTGAGCTTAATTTTGTTAGGTATTCTTTTCTCATGCATACGTGCTTTTGAAGGATTTATTCAATAATCGATCGGAATGCACAAAGAAAATTTACGCAGAGATTTTATCTGTTCCGATTGACAATTTATGTTGCAACTATTGATTTCCTGTGATATTTTCATTGAGGAAGCAATTTTTATCGATACTATGTGATCTCTCAATGTAATGAATGCTCATATTTCTATATCGATTATGAAAAAAATATGGTATTACCGTTACCTTCTACACTGAAAAAAAGAGATAGGGGTTTAGTCCCAACTGTTGGATGATATGGACAATTCCAATTAATTGTGGTGATACCCCAATTCATTGTGGTAGTACCCCGATTAATTGTGGTAGTACCCTCTTTCATCAAGATCGACACCGCTATCTTCATGAAGATCTGAAATCAAAAGCTCGCGGTGGATGTCCTAAGGATCGAGAACTTTTGATTTCTTCTTATTTGAGGAATTATATCTAAACAAACAGAAAACACGGAACACGGAACAACACGAAACACGGAAAATTAAAGATCAATAACACTAACAACGAGATTAAATTGCACGGTAAATCGGTCCATCTCATATCACGAATCACGATGTCTCAGAATCAGCTGGGACACTTCCAACGCTTTGTAAAGGATTTTATATATACCACGCCTGAAGCGCCAAGCGCTTCGGGAGGTTGGGCTGCGAAGTGGTCAGGGAATGTAACCCCTTCTATGATGAATAATTCATTCAAAGGTATTGATAGAACATTCAACATTTTTATTTTCGGCCAAACAATCATATAAGATAAAAGCAAAAACAGCTCTGTTTCCCCGCCTCGATCGCGAGTTCGCGAACCTATCAAATGATGAATTTTGGCCAAAAAATGGGCAAAAGTAAGGTCAAAATTGAATTCTACGATGAAAATACTGTAAGTACATCAAGTTTTAAAATGAAAATCCGACTGAGTGTATTAAGACGCCAAGATAATCAAGTAAGATGTAGAGAAACAGCGAATTCCGCCCTCACTTTTTCGGACAAAAATTGATGTAACTCTCAAAGCGGCAGCTGGCGGCAGCCAAATACGACGGATTCCTCATCCTGGGGGATCACTGGAACACGCCTTATGCATGATTGGACGGCGAAATGCGGCGAAATTTTTAAAAGTCTATTCAAACATTTATTTTCTTATTTTCGGAAGGGTCATCTTTGATCAGACATTACAACGTA
>NW_017566833.1:1008861-1084980 GCF_001854935.1 Bemisia tabaci
TTTTAATGCGTCTCGAGGTTCATGCCAGCACGCATTCCGATCGCGGCAGTTGAGCTAAGGCAATATTTGCGTATCCATGAATTAAATCAATCAATCGAGCTCTGATTTTGACTTCTTTATTCGTAACGAGTCCTCCAGAACAATTTTCCACCTTGTACGATGGTTATTATTTCTTTACTTCTATTTTTCAAATTTGAGGTGGGATAATGGCGGCTTCTCAAGAGCAACGAGGTAGGCGATCTTTTGCACCAACGAACAGAAAACTGATGGCGAAAAATAACCAATCAGAACCTCCCAAAAAAAAGAGTTTGCCTAAAAACGGAACTTCGTGGTTCTGCGCAGATTTACCAGTCAGACACGACATCTCAAGATGGAAAAAAACTCGCTGAAAGCGAATTTTGGCAATCAACACAACTTGACGTAGAGACATGATTGGCTAAAAAATACAACGGTTTTTGATACATCGGAAAATCAACCAAAAATCGGAGACTGGGCGAAACGCTCAAGGTCGCAGAGGTATAGGGAATCCCATAGCGAAAGCAACGGAACGATTCTAATATCATGGGGGACTCCGTTCCCATGACAAAAGTTTGTTTTAATTTGCTCCTTTTCGTTTTTTTCCCGCGTCTCATTTTGTTACGTTTCGCGTCGTCTCGTTCCGTTTTGTTCTGTTTTGTTCGGTTCCATTCTATAATGTTTGCCTAATTTTGTTCCGTTTTGTTCAGTTCTGCTCTGATTTGTCTATTTTCTTACCACACTAGATCTTCACTCACAGGACAAAAAATCAGTAAATTAATGAACAATCAGATACAAAGCTCACACCAAAAAAGTAGATGGATGCTCCTATTTCAAAAAGAAGATAGCCAAAAGAATGGAATTGATCTTATTTAAAATCCGATATTCAGCTATTGATTGTGATCGGACCATTTTTTCCATACGTCACTATGTTACCTATGTAGTGACATTGAAACTGGCAAAATCGGTCGCATCCCGAGGAATTGACGGCTTATGGAAAAAAAACAGAATAGAGGCTATTGTAGGACCCATAAGAAAGATAAAAATATAGCAGATACGCCTTATTCCTGACCGTGTCTCCACGGGACGTTTCATGGGATTTGCCTCAAGTTTGAATCGCAGGAATGAGACTTCTTGGTTTTTCCTCGTCAAAAAAAACAGCATAATTTCTGGACCGGTTTGTTCCGGTCTGTCCAGTGTGTGCCGGTTTCAGGACATTCCGTCAACGAGTTTTCGTCCGCGCACCTGTTATGTCCATCAGTCGTTAACGTTCGCGCGTAAAATAAGCAACAGTGAATTGGTCCAAGCGTTATATTATAGTCCGTACTTACAATTATATTGATAATGTCGAAATGAGAAAATTGAGAGAGAAGGAGGTGTTTGTTATGGTGACTTATTTTTTAAATGAAATTTTACTTTCTTCTTTTGATTCATCTTTTCAAATTGTCATTGGACAATATTTGGTATCCTTAAAAATTTCGATATAAAGTATACCTTTAAAAAATAGAAAAAAAAGAAAAAAATGAAAATAGTACTTTATCTAAAAAAAAGTTTACATTTTTAAAACGTGGTAAATATTTGTAAAACCTTTTCCAAGCGATGACATAGATATTAATCTCAATGAGCCGTAGGTTTGTCGAAAGAAACTGTACAAAAATGAAAAAGAGGGGGAAGAACTAAGAAGCACGCAATCTTTGGTTTTGACCCATTTTTACATCGATCTTTCATAGTCAAATACGTCCAATTTTGAGCATTCTGTTCCGCGTACACCACGCAGTATAGCACAGCGAAAGCACAAAATATTAAAAAAAATTAAAAAGCTTCAGAAATTATTAAATTTGACACGGAACCACCTTAATATTCACAGAACCACATTATATTTTCCCTTTAATACATCTTTTTTTCATCAATTTAAATGAGAATAATCCATGCAGAGTGTGCAAACATGTCAAAATCATGAGTTGAAAAACGTTGACTCCTCGGGTTTGAATATTAGAGCCTAACACATAGAGCCTACAAACCCAACAGGGATACCTCAAGCATTGCGTAATGCTTGAAGTATCCCCTTAGGTTTGTAGGCGCCAATGCGCGATCCGCGTTAACATGCCCGCCGCGGCGTCCCCATAGGGCCCAGCGACTATTTCTCAACAGAGGTGTTGCACAGAATCATACGAAATTGAAGGCGCTCAAACATATTAAGAATGACAGGCATCCTTTAAGATTACGGAGCTTTCCTTGTAAAATAAATCAAGATACTACGGCACAAAAGGAGAGCGGTAGCCCAAAAACACACTGAGTCCTAGCGTCTACTTTTGATAACGTTTAGTATAATTTATGAATTTCATTAGAGAAAAGAGTGACTCGATTCAGGCAGAAACATTCTTCAGTATACCGTCAAGTAGAAGAGTTTATTTTGAATCAAGAATAATACAGAGGAACGAAAGCGGGGTTCTGCTTTCTCTCTTTATAAAAGCATATTTTTCTTTTGAAACAAGCATTATTTTCTTTATTGGTACATAAGGAAATCTTCTTGGTAGTAAATTTGAGCATACTTCTGATCGAATCAAGTCACCGCTCTCATTTTGTCGTCATCACTCGACTCAATTTGCTAGGGAACTTCATGCTTTTGAAAGATGCTATCAATCATGATACGATGGGGTGCCTTCAATCTCGTATGATACTGTACAACACTTCTGTGGCGAAATATTAGCTCGCAGCACCGCAGCACGCCGACACCGTCACGAAGTTATCGTACACAGGGAAAAATCTAAAAGCCTTTAGCTGAGGCAAAAAAGGGTTCATCCGCTTCAGGTGTAACAAGAAAGGATTTTCTGGGAAAATAATCAAGTCCTGTTGCACCAAAGAGGTGTAGTTTTAAAGAGGTTTTCCCTCGTGGAATTGACGCTCCCCATTTTCACCAAAAATCTCAATTATGTATTTTTCTCAGTTGGACCAAACAAATAATATTAAAAAAAAAAAACAAACAAATAACAAGCAAACCTTCAATCTTTTAAGACTTTATACATTTTCATCCAAAAGCGTCGTGAGCAATTGTCGTTTGTATTTACATAGGGACCAAGTATAACTTTGGGTCTCAATTTGGTAAGTGGGCCTAAACTCCCCTCCCGAAAAAACGCGTGGACATAAACCACTTGAAAAAACAGGTGCGCGGACAAAAAATCGTTGACGAAGGACGTATTTCTATCAAACGGACCTAAGCGCCATAGGGTGAGGAAGGTAGAGGGAGGCTTGGATTGGCGGCGGAATCGGGCGTCCGGCTTATTCCGTCCTATACTCGCAATGCTTTTCCATGGCGCTTAGTCCCGTTTGATAGAAATACGTCCAAATGTCCTATAACCTCTGCCCCTTCTCTCTGAGTTGCTCTTACGACTCCAAAATTACTCCACCTGGTAGTGTGATTAAAATCGACTAGGTCATTATTTTTCCCGACTTCGCAAGATTTTTCCCAGAAGCACATCCCATGAAACGTCGTGTGGAGGCAAGGCCCAAGTCTGGGACTTTTTTCACCCGCATTTTCTCGTTAAATTAGACAAATTAGTGGACAAACCTGAAGGAGTAGGAAGACAAACATTATGACGAAGGGCTTCCAGACGGTGGGTTCGAGAAGACTTTTGAGTCGGAAGCTCTCCTGCTCGTCGCGCGAAAGTTCAAGGAGCTTGAGTTCCTTCTGGACGGCGGCGGAGGTGCGACCGAGCCGGTGGAGACTAGCGGAGGCGGTCTCGGGGCGGCCACGCTTGAAGAGCCACGCCGGTGACTCCGGGGCCAGGGCCTGGACGACGAAGTAGAAGAAGCAGCCCAAGGAGAAGATAGCAGAAGCGACCCGCCATGGCAGGTAGCCCCCCACGAAATAGGTCAACGATATCCCGATCGTTAGGATGGCGGAGCTTAAAGAGAGCAAGATACTCCGCTGTTGCTCCGTGCAGGTTTCCGCGATGTACACCACCGCTACTGCTTCCAGGCCTAGGAAATCAGCTCCGGTAAGAAAAGTCTACAAATTTGGATAGAATGGAGATGTTGCATGTGTGAGGAATTTGCAATTTGACTGGTAATTCTTATGTGAAAGTTCGCGAGAAACACGATGGTGCCACGGGTTTTCTCTGAAATCAACTCCCAAACTCAAAAAAAGATCTCAAGTTGAGGCCAAAATGGAGGGGATATCCCACGCTATCCTGAGAGTCCACCTCTACATCAAGACAAACTCTCCATGCAAAGATAGGGAGCAAATACATTAGCAGGGTTGCCGTGTTTTCAGTTTTAGAGTCCCCAACTTTTGTATCTTTGCATGGAGAGTTTGTCTTGACGTAGAAGTGGACTCCCAGGATAGTATTAGATATCTCCTCCATTTTGGCCTCAACTTAGAGAGCTTTTTTTGAGCATAGGAGATGATTTTAGAGGAAACCAGTGGCACCATCGTGTTTCTCGCGAACTTTTACACAAGAATCAATAGTCAAATCGCAAATTCCTCACACATGCAACATCTCCATTAGAGTCCCTTTATACTGTGAATAGAGACAATGCGAATCCATTTCTGATTGGTTCCCGTATTTCAGGCCTTCACAGTGTCACAAACGGGAATAATGATTACATTTCCACCGATTGCAAATACTATGAACTGGAATGAACTGGGAAATTAGGGGTGTGGCAAGGAGGCAATGAAACGAAAGAGGGAACGGAGGTAGGAATTCGGGAATAAGTTAATCGAATATTATAAAAAACGTCCGATTTGTGTAATTTTTGTTCCCGTTTGTGACATCCATAAGCCGCGTTGTCTCAGCTCTCTCTGTAAAAGGACTCTAGATAGAATGATGGGTCAGTTGCGCTGGTCTCAGAATCGCGTATTGATTCTTAATTCTTGTGATTAGAATAATAAGATCTGCCGAAACAGCAACTCTCTCGGTTCAATATTAACCGAGACATCGCGTTTTGACAAAATCGGTTTACGACGTCATCTACCGCGGAAGTAACACCCTTTGCTTCACTCGCCTTGGTTTCATCAATTTATGAGACACCTTTTTGCTCTTGTCACTCGCAATGTGAAACATGGACGATAGCAATGTAGGAGATACCTAGGGTCAAGGATGTTACTACCCCGGCGGATGACGTCATGAACCGAATTTTTCAACGCGCGGTAGCTCGGCTACTATTGGACGTAGGGAGGTGCTTTTTGAACGGAAATCATTATTTTTAGGTGATCTATACAAGGATCAAGCATCAAAACACGAGTATGTGACTAGCACAACTGACCCATTAAAAAAAGGGGGCATCTGGACAGCAGTTCTCCATATGGTACTACCATTTCTGGTTCATTTTAGAAATACTATTTATGCCATTAATTTCTGTGCACAGGTATAGCTGCTAATGTTCAACATTTCATTCGTCAGCTGATGACAAACAAAAATACAGGTGATCCTTATTTTATATTTACGAAAGACGAAGAATAATTCTAACAAAAAGTCGATTATTTTCAAAAATCCGATGAAGATATATTATTTCTAAAGAGCTATTGAATAATTTGGAATTGGACTGACTATTCTCGGTCAGTTGAGTTGAAAACTTCAATCATCTCCTGAAAAGGTACATACCGAAAGCAAAGGAGCAAATGCATCGTCCAGCGTAAATGTGCCAAACCTCCGTTGCGCAAGCGATCAAACCAAAACCGAGGCCCATATTTATGTAAAAGAAAAGGAGTCCTTTTTTCCTGCCCAACGCATCGATCGTTGGCCCACACAAAATGGCTGATAGAGGACCAAAAAGTGTTCCAAGACTTGCTGTAACGCATGAGAGAGGTTCAGTTAGGAGACTTTGTGATTCCTATTATAATCTGTTGACTTAGGTTGATCACATTAGATAGCCCATCGGATTAAGCTTAACATTGCAAAAATTAATTGCTGATGCTGTATAGCGACAAGTAAAAATGAAATAAATTAGAGCCGATGGTGCGTCGACAGTTGCCCGATAAACTTTGAGAAGATATTTTTCATGTTATGCGAGTAAATCGATCCACCATACGTTTACATGTGACGCACTTAATGCAACGCACAGTAAATGGAAAAGATTTGATGCAACTATTACTGCTCTAGGGTTGTCTATGTTGCATACGGGCGAAAATGAAGGCGTTTTGGTTCTCCTTAACGTTACAGAAATATTAATGCAGCGCGTTGCGTCGATTAGGTTATACTTGTGTAATATTGCACTTTCATGCGAATAATTAGGATTAATTTTTTGATAAAGATCCTTTATGAAATCAAAATTTTCAGCCACACATTATGCTGAGCTGAGTAGTTAAATACTAAAGTCCAAGAGTACGCATGTCGATTTGCTGTGAATATCATTCCATTTCAGAAAAAAGTACCATCGACTCAGACGGAATATTGCGCTACATCGTCACCTCTTGATGCATGTATACATCATTATCGTCGTCGTGTTCGTAGTGATAGATTGGTTCATTGCCAATCTAATTAATGAGTGGGGTATTTTTGCCTATATTCACATGAGATTAATACTCAGATGGGTACAAGTGTTGCTTGGGAAAATTTCTGCTTTAAGCTTTTAGTGTTTATTAATCGTGATATACAGCCTCTACTTCAAACAAAGCTCAGTCAAAGCCATGCATAAAAAAAGTCATTATTTGAATATTGCAGAGAACGAATGAATCCTGGTATACGTCACAGTTTTTGAGACGAAACATTTGCACAGCAAGCAATGACAATGAGAGCGTTATTATTACTCTTTCAAATTTAATCGCAAAGTGCACTTAGTAGAGAAAAGATATGATTCTTAAGTTTGCAATAGCGAACTTCACTGATAATAAGTTGAATAATGCATGTTTGCATGAATTAGGACAGGAAGTCTGCAACAACCAAGTACGTGATTAGGATGCATACGTGATTTAGGAGTTTCGGCGTTGATTGTCTTGCATCCTTGAAAAGATACAATTCAACATATATTTTTTGCCAAATTTGTGAGTAATTGGCCATAAGACCAAATAAGAATATTTAAAATACAAAATAGGAATATTTAAAATACCAATATTGCAAATTAACTGATCACGCAATGCGAGATAAAAACTTTACTCCGGCTACCTGCATCCATCCAGCCAATGGGTCACTAACCCATGATAGAATTTTACTTGCGCATACACTTTTTCAACGATTAATGACGCATAGAACAGGATGTGCACATTAAAAGTGCAAGGAAGTGTCTCAGGAACCGAGAAATACGCAGTTTAAAAAGCGCAACTTTTCCGCAAATTAAAACGGCCCGGTTTCTCGCCAAACCGAATGATGTCATCCGGCACCAATCAAAGGTGAGCACGGGCTTCTACGACTTCCGTCAAATGTTTTTCTACTCCTTGTAGGTATATGACACTATTTAAAGTTGAAACTATATCTTCAGAAACAAATAATCGAATCTTATTTATGTTATCTGCAGTTAAAAAAAAAAAAAAAAAAAAAAAAAAACAACGCCACATTGAAATACGGTTTATTTTATAACGAACATCAGTGGAAAATAAGGAGATAGCTACTATTATGTAGTAGTACATCACTTCCATCATTTTCTCGCCATTCCGGGGAGGTTAATATTCATTCGTATGTCTTTGGACTTTTTAAAAGCGCGCTTGTCCAGCATTTTGGCACCAAAAATACGCAATAAATCATCACCCAATCTTCTCACATGGTCCTTTTAGAATATCAAATAAAAAAACACAAGGTATCGTGACCCATTACCACCCAATGTAATTACATTTAAGACAAAACTACCTATCCATGTTTCTTCGTCGGGAGTGACATGAATAGTGCTGCCTTTTTCTTTCAATTGTGGTAAAAGCACAGCTGATTGTGACTCTGTCACACCGATGAAAAAATACACCATCATAGCCCCGCTGCAAGCAAACACCTACACAAACAAAACAAAGGTATATAGTATAGATATCAATGCTACATGATAAGTTAAGTTACTCGGATCATTCAGACCTTAAACGGAGTGTTTTGAAAAAATACACCCGCGGCATAGCTTTGGATTCCTCCCGTATGTCAGGATGGAAAGCATTATGGAAATCAGAGGAATGATAAAAACAAGGAAAGGAATTGCAAACAAGAGGAACAGAAAGAGGAAAATGAAGAGTAAGATAGTAAAATAAGAGACTGAGGAAATAAGGAAGGAAAGACGACGAAAAAGTTATATTTTTCTACCCTTCCCTCTTTTCCTTTCTTTATTTTCTTCTTCTTGTTCCTCTATCTCTACCTCTAATTTTTATTATTTTTCTTCTTATTCTTATATTCCTTGCAATCTCCAATACGTCCCCATCTAACACAATGTTACACATCTCCTTCCCCCTCTCCCTCAAAAAAAGTATCCCCCTCGTAGGCACGTTTCTAATAGTTACTTAATTTCATCCAATCATACCCATCGATAGTGCTGAAAGACCTGAGAGTGCCGAAGGGTAAGGTGGGATAATAGGAACGAAGCGGAAATTTTGAAACACTTCAATTGAGATGCGTATTTTTGTAGTTCTCCGTCGATGTGTCCTCTTCTGAATCGCAATATTTTCAATCTAGATGAGACGTGTTAGGGTAAACGTCAATTTCAAATTTCATTATTCAATGACGTAAAAAATCAAGATCACTGAATATAGCGCAGCTTGTAAATAACTCGTGAAACTTATGTAAAATTGGTATTTTTGAGGTTCAAAAGTTCTATAGAAATGGAAAATAAGAAGAGGAAACTTGTACACAATCAGTTTTCAAGAATTTTAGACAAAAAATTGGTGTTTTAATGAGGGAAAGTTAAAAAAAAAGGGGAAAAAAAGGGAAGCGACGGAGAACCGGATTTTTTTGCGTATTTTAATTGTTATTATTAAATTTAGCCTTTTTTCACTTTACTTTTTCCTACTTTTTTGCTTAATTTTCTCTTCTTTTTTTCCTATTTTTACGTCTGGGCCTATTTTAGGGGCGCTGAGAGACAACCACGTTGCAAACGAACGTCAAATCTTGTTTCTGCTGTTGAGGCCATTTCGCGGGTTTAGAATCCGACACGCACCTATGTTCTGACTTTTGAGGAGCAAAAAATAATTTTTTTTTCTTTCGACTGCGTCAGATTCAGTGAAAACGGAATGGCGGATAGTATGAATCAGAATCTTACCGTGCGTAACCAGCAGCGACAGCCAAGTTTGTCATCATCCTCTTGCTCCATTTTATTCGGTGTTGACGTAAAAAAAATTATGAGGAAAAATAGACTGAGAACCTCAAAATAGGATCCCCTAAATCCGGAAGCTGTCACATGTATTACAGTCAAATGCTCAAATGGGCGTCCAAAACTTAACTATAGTGAATACCACATGCACTGCGTCATGGCACTTAGACACCGATCGCTACTGAACTCTTATCTGAAAATTGTCTGTCCCATATCGGATGTATACACTCTGTATTTCGCAAGCTTTCATCTCGAAATAGCATGCCCAGAAATAAAACGACAAAACAACCGGGGGATCCATGAACTACATGCAAGTTTTTGCAGTTAAAACATATCGTTTTAAAGTTTTAGCCATCGATGTAATTATTATTTTCTGTCCCGCCATCGTATTGGATTTGTGCGGAACAACAATTGAATGCAGGAATGTAGAATTGCATATCTCCAGAGTAGAAGGCGAACTCTCTATCCGAGAGACTCCTCAGGTAGGTATTTTATTCTCTTAACTCAAATGCAACATGATATTGAAATGAAATGGACTTTTTATCGTCCCCCTGGTAAAAATTGGCTGCCGGAGATGTGTTTCAAAATACTATATGAATTCTTATAACCGGCTATAGAAAGCTATAGAAAATCATATGACTGGCTATAGAAAGCGAAGAAAATCATGCAGCCAAGCTATGCGAAGCGATAAAAAATTATATAGCCGAGCTATACAGTTTATTGCTGGGCAATACCTTTATCGCCACCGGCTACAGAAGGCTTTAAGAAATTCTTTAGCCGGCTATATGTAGAAGCTATAAGAAATTGTATGGTCGGCTATAGGTCTATGGTATTTTGGACCCCAGATCCTATGGCCAATTTTTACCGAGGCTTTTCTCCCTTTTCTTACTCATCCCATAAAAAAGTGTCTCTCACCCCACAGCCGATTCAAAATCCTCTCGAATAGAACGTTGGAAACTGAGGGAGGTTCTACAAGACTCATTTTAAAATTTTAAAAAAAGGGCTCAGTTTTCAATTTTTCGTGATTTTTTATTGGCTAATATTTGTTGTGGGAGAAAAAATTGTTTTTTCAATATAGAGTAATATTAAAATGATAGCCCAAACAGTTTGTTGACAATGAAACTTCCAAACCGCGCAGCCTGTTAGGGTATTTACAGATCTCCGCTTTTATGTTAATTTTTTGTAAGCAAATAAATCAACATCATTCTTTAAAATTTTCAAGGAATTTTTCTCAGAAAATAAAAATCGCGGAAGTTTTTAAGAATTTGAGTACATTATCATTTAAAAATAAAGTTTAACAGTAAGTCTGCAACGTTGCAAACTGGGGTACCTACATGGCTGTTGAGTTTACCGTCTATATAGAGTTAAAGTTACAAAAGGAATTAGAATGGCACAAAAAACAAGTTTTCACGAACTAATCTTACTAATCTTACACACACACTACTAATCACACATACGCACTAATTACTTACACGTACTAATCTTACTCGATATTATAAAATCATGAGAGAAACGCGTGACGCATAACGCCTGAGTTGCGAAGCGCTTCGAACATCGGGTGGTTGTACCGCGAAGCGGTCAGGGGGCTAGCTACGCCCTCTAGAATACGTACATGATACGTACAAATTATATAGTATCAAAATTGAGCTTACAATGAGGTATATCACAAAACAGCTTGACATCGATTAGAATGTGACAAATGTTCTTCAGTTGTCTCTCCGAGAGACAAAAATCTGCAGGATATTCTCTCTCGGTACCCTCTACGGACAGCAGACATCAATTTTTAAAGTCATACTTAAAGAAAAATCGGCGATTACTATAGGCATACTTCGATTCCATGGTTCAAGCGGCCGGATTATATGCTCCGGTTCAAATAACTACAGTCTCGAATAAAAATTCAAGTCTTAGTATGACCGTCGATCTAAAACTTAGACTGATGAACTTGGACTTCAAAGTCCGACATCGAAAACCAAACATATCGGTTAACTGAGCTGAAAAGCTTTTTCGGAGTTGGATTGAAAGGTCAAAAGAATTGGTGACTTCTAATTGGATGTACTTCTGTCAAACGGAACTATGTGCATTATGACGTGAGCCCTGTTATGCATATATTCTTATGGATCTTAGGGCTCATGTCTCAATGCACCTGGTTCCGTTTGGCAGAAATACGTCCAATTGAAGGAAAAAACTCATTGCTCACCAAGCATAACGTGTACTTTCCTATCTCTGAGAACCAGGATTCTGTCGATCATGAACCTTCCCTTCACACTGTGCTTTCAGCTCACTGTTGTTTCATTCTCGATCTCGGATTTCTCAGTCGCCTGGACCCTTGAGTCCCCACGATCCCTCGGCAGGAACCCCCGCTCGATCTCATACAAAGTCTTATTCTGCGTCTCGGGCAGGAAAAAAGCCCCCAAGAGCACGGCCAGAAACGACGCAGCAGCATAAACGAAGAGCATGCCCCACATGGCAAGCACCTCCATCGCCGCGGCATAGATCTTAACAGACACGAACATGATAGCAGACCCGACGACGAAGACGGCGCCTGACATAGACCCGCGGACCCGAAGCGGGAACACCTCGCCGGACATTAACCACGGGAGGATGCACACGCCCAGGATCCCGCCGACGATGTTGACGATGAGCAGGACGATCGGTACCCACTCGCAGGGTCGATGTCCGACGGGCGTGGTCCGGTAGATGTACTCGTAGGCGCCCGCGCCCAGGAAGGAGATCGTCATCAGGATCCCTGAAGTGACCGTCGCTGGTTTCCGGCCGACGTAGGCGGTGGCGTACATGCCGATGGTGCTGTTGGCGATCACCCGGACGATGGAGATGATGATCGAGACGCGCAGGGGGTTGTAAGATGTGCCCAGCCGGTCGATGAAGTCCAGGGTGTAGTAGAGGATTTGGAAAACCCCCGTCGCGCACTGGAGGAAATGGTAGATGCACAGTATGATGAACGGTTTCCAGACGGTCGGTTCAAGAAGGACCTTAAACAAAGTGAGGGATTTGTTCTATCAGTATTCAATTAGAGACTTGTATAGAATAACAGAGCCAACAGCTAAGTCGTCAGCAGACTGATTATTGAAATTGATGGACAAAACTATAGACAAAGAAGACATAGGGGGTATGGAGCGATCCTATTGGTTAAAACGTGTGGCTCTTATAGACTAAAGGAGAAAATGTAGGACTAGCTGTCAGGTTTCTCGTGAGTTGTCGTTAGTTAGTCTATAACAAGCCTTTGTTCATTGCAACCACCCGCTTCCGCCAACAGGTTCCCTCCATATCCCTTTTGTCATCTTTGTCTATAGCTTTGTCTATCAATTTCAATAATCGGCCCGCAGGTGGTGTTTGATATAATTAGCTGCAGTAAGAAAAGGTTTGTATACCACACCAAACGCAAATCCTCGAGTAATTGCCTCTCGGAGAATGAGTTCTCACCTACCTTAAAAATTGAAGGCGTAACAGCAATGTGTGTAACTTCAACAGCCTGTCGGTACCCATTTTACTTCGTTTGAATTTTTAGGCAGAAAACGCTCCTGCCCGTCGCAGAAATAGTTCTCTCGGTAAAATTTTGAAAAGGAAACGTATAGCATGGTGATTTAGCATCTCGCTTAATTGCATTGCCTAATTTTCTCTCAAGTTGCATTTTTCTATCAGCAAACAAAACTTTTTAGGCGCCGTTGATAAAACACGTAAAGCTTTTTGGATTTTTCGACCCACCTCCCTCTCGTAATGCTTTTGTTACGTAAATCCTATCCTTTTGGCACGGAGAAAAATGACGTAACGCTTTCCTCAATCCGCCCTCCCTCATTCAGCATCATGTATTTTATGGACGGCCCCTAAATGCCTTTAAATTTTTTGTGAATTCATCCTATATTATAAAGAATACACACATAAAATTTCAAGTTTTGCAGTTGCTCGCTTTCCTGTCTTAGGAAGAAGACATCCGAAAAAATTAAGCAACGTCTGTCCTGAAAATTAAGCAACGTCTGTCCTGAAAATTAAGCAACGTCTGTCCTGAAAATACGCAATGTAAATAAGCTGATTCCAGTGAAACCCGTCCAATTTGCAACGAGAACTACTGATTTTAGCTTATTTCAGAAACAACGCGTCTTCCCTTATTTCCCCTATGCTGACCAGTGGCGAGGTGTGAATGATCGATTACATCGATATTTCCCCATTTGAAGCTACGGTAAAGAATCTATTATTATGGTGATCCTTACGAACACCCTATTCTTCGATACGTTCCCATAGGTTTAAATTGTAAATCAATGCATATATCGCAAAGGACGCCATGCCACTGATGCAAATAAGAGCTCCTGTGAATGAGCCAGAAATAGTAGATGCGCGTTGCAAAATGCAGTCCAATTATTCGATCTTCCATGCTCATGATACTTAACAAACCTCCGGACTAACCTTTTTTTTTTTTTTTTTTATTCGTCAAATTATGTTACAACCTCCTGTTTACAAGTGTAAATTAACTTTGTTTTACAAATATAATGACAACCAAATTAACTATTTTTAATTTTCATTTTTAACTTTTGCATGTATAACCTATTCTCGCACAGCACCTGACTACATTCATAGATCTTAAAATCGGACTAACCTTGAGCTGGAACTTCTCGGACTGTTCTTTGGAGGAGAGACGGAGCATTTCCAGCTCGCGGGCGATTCCTTCGGGACTCCGGCCGAGTTTCTGGAGGCTCCGGGTGGAGGCATCGATTCGACCCTGTTTGTAGAGCCAGGCAGGGGACTCGGGGGCCAGGAGTTGGACGAGGAAGTAAAGGAAACAGCACAGCGCGAATATGGCCGAAGCGATGTTCCAAGGGAGGTAGCCGCCGACGACGTAGGTGATGGAGCAGCCAGTCGTGAAGGAGGCCGCTACCATGGACAGCAGCATACTGCGCTGCTTCTTCGTGCAGGTCTCTGCCAGGTAGACTATAGCTGCTACCTCCATACCTGTAAAGAAAATGAATTAGTAAGAACGAAAACACACCAACTCGGAAAAATGAAAATAATCAAGACACAAAACTGCACCGTAGGTGAAGAAGATAGTTTAAGACAAAGATTTTTGCTGCTAAAAGACATGTACTCATGGACTCTTTAAAGGTTAAAGATGGAACAGATGAGATAACTTCAATGACCTTAATGTAAATTAACTGTCTTTGATGGAAATTGAGCATTTTCGTGTTACCGAGTTGGTGTGTTTTCGATCTCACTGATTCAAATGTGAGCTAGATCAGTGCCAAAGTAGGATTCAACGGAGGACAGAAACAGGAAGGCAAAGGAATAGACAATACACGATTACGGTACGGTAACGTTTACTCTCTGGTGTGCGATTTAACACAAGTTATGGTTTTACCGAAGTTTGAATCCGGGCATTTTACAACGTTATCCTCCTAGTTAGGAGGTACCTTGAATAATTTCAGCTGCATTACGTTTACTTCCGCCGTACATGTGGATCGAGTCGTTCGGAAAATGTGGAAACTTAAAAACCCTGTAACTCCATTTTGATGAAAATTTGAGGCTCTAAAAGTGGTTCCATCGGTTTCCTCGTGAAATTTTCTTCACGAGGCATCTCTTACAATTTAAAATATGACGTAATAAACGTCAAAATTAGCGGTTTTAAGTCTGAAATTTAATATCCATTCTTTCCCGTTGACTCGATACACTCTGTGCTGTTTCACATGTTTTGATAAAATTAGATTTAATAATTTGAACAAATAAAATAACCAAACTTAGGGTTCAAATAAGTCTTAGATAAAATTTATGAATTCTAGATACACAGCATAATGCTTAATTGCTCAAGCTCGCTTGCACCTTGCCCGATGAACCATTTTTGCCGATTTGCGAGATAGAAAGTAAGTGTATTCTGTAAGTCTTTAGAGGAGAGATGATTCTATTGAATTTTGAGCCCAAAAAATTTTTGATAAAAAAATGGCGTATATGCACTTACATACAACACCTGTAGACACCTCAATAATGATGAAACTCAGGCCCACGACTTCGAGAAATTATGTGGACAAGATATGGAAATGTAAAAAATTACAAAGCATATATATTTGATTTTGTACCTCTATTTTGCTTATACAAAATTGAAGTATGTATTTTCAGCTGTGACAGATAAGATGGGGTCCTACGTATGGGAAACTAGGAACACCTATACCCGTATCTCCATGCGTGCCTTTGCCTGATTCTTGACAAACAAGTCCTCCACCCTCTTATAACATTAAAAATCCAAACTTTCCAACTTTTATATAGGTGCCTTTGTATAATTTACCCTTATCTGTCTAATAATATTTTTTTAAAATTACATGAGAAAATATGTAAGCATGGCTACTACATTTGCAAAGATTATGAAAAAAAGGAATTATTAAAGCATTGTAATGCAAGGATTGGATTTCATGGGTCTCAGTGTAATGGGTACCGCGATTGGAGTAGGTGTTTTCTTAATTTATTCAAGGATATAGAGCATGTTAACACTCATAATCAGAATAAAACATGAAAAGTCTCATTCCGTTTGTCCTCTGTGTTTAAAATAAACTTTATGTCATACTCAATTGAGAGTATTACATTTCAAGTGATCGTTATCAGTCACACTCGGCACACAGTGTTTTACAAACTCCACACCAGCAAACAAAGCAATGTAGGTGGATGAAGTGACAGTGTTAAGCGGAGATTAACAGTTTTTTTTACGAGCAGCTTTAGTCATCTCGGCTTAGTTGAAACTAAGGAGTCGAGCGGTTTGCCTAGAGTTTGACTACTTAGATCCCATTCGCTATACCTACAGACTGCTTAAGACATCAAGCTCCAGCCACCAGGTTTCGAATTGATAGCGTTAAGCGTTAAGTATTCCAGTATTATCTACATTAGGGATATTTAAAAAGTCTCTGTGCGACCTGTGTGATTTGTTTAAAAAAACTCTGAATGGTCTTCATTCCGAAATGTGGAGCTACAGTTTCTTCTTTTTCCTCTACTATTTTCATTTTAAAAACAACATATAAATCATTAGTTTTCTTTTACAGGTGGGTAATTTTATAGATGAGATCTCAGAAAATGGATCGAATTTAGCAAAAAGGAACCAGCGCAGTTACAGTGTTGTAAAAATATTGCTCCTTCATAATTATCCGAAATAAACCAGTATGCACCATGAGAACATTGGTGCGGGGTCTGTAACATTTTTCTGATACAGACGGAGTGATATCAGAATCTGAAGATTACCAGGGCCGGATTAAGGGGGTGGCCTCATGGGCCGCGGCCCATGGCGCCAAAAGTAGGGGGCGGCAAATTTTGCAATTTTTTTACATGTAGATATAAAAAAAAATCAGATTTAGAAAAAAAAAAATACAAACGAGAAAAGGCGACCAAATCTCTTATTTCCTGAGAATATAGTAATTTCTAATTTTGTCGTCTTTCAGTGATACAAGAGACAGCACCTATAATTAGTCGAGTTAAGGGAGAAACCGAACACGCAATTTGGCCTGGAACGGCGCGACTTAGAGAAAAATGATGACGAGGACTTGAGATGAAAAGGAGAGGTCCTCGATGCGGCGATCGGCATATGACACATATTAGCGCCTACAAGACTACACGAATACTTCACGCACTGCATCAAACACAGTGCGGTCATTGCGGTCAGCGTGAAACGGATAGCGCCTGCAAGCATGCATGAATACCTCACGCATTGCGCTAAACACAGTGCGGTCAGCGTGAAACGCAAAGCGCCTTCAAGACTGCGAGAATACTTCACGCATTGCGTAAAACACAATGCTGTCTGCGCGGCGCGGCGGCGGAAGTTAAAATCATTAATCCACATTTTATGTTTGTTCTTTCATAATTTTTTCGTTCATTTCTCAGGAATGGAAGGCCTTGTCCACACAGAGATAGGTTCACAAAACTTAACTTTCGCGCAAAGTTTTGTGAACTTTTGATAGTAGTGTCGACTGGGCTTTCCCAAAAAATGTGTTCAATACGAGTAAACGCACCCCTCCCCCGCTGGCACGTTCATTTGATGGTTTTTATTGATGTTTCAAAACGAGTGAGAAGGGGGTGGCAAAATACAGGCGGCCCATGGGCGGCAAGTAGATAAATCCGGCCCTTGAGATTACAACTAATTAATCTGATTTAGACCTATTTTAAAGTGAAAAATTCCCTCTGAATCATCTGCAGATAGTCCAAATCGTGGACAGATCAATCGCACTCGGATTAACTGATCGTATTTGAGGTTTAGTTATAACTATTTCGTGGCGGCTCACAAGCTCACCCCATTTGGACGTATTTCTATCAAATGGACCTAAGCGCCATAGGGTGAGGAAGGTAGAGGGGGGCTTGGATTGGCGGCGGAATCGGGCGTCCGGCTTATTCCGTCCTATACTCGCAATGCTTTTCCATGACGCTTAGGTCCGTTTGACAGAACGCGCTATCCGGGATTCTAAATTCCTCAAATGGAACTCAAATTGGCGCTTAGTTCCGTTTGATAGAAATGCGTCCATTTGTGTTTGACACTTAAGTGCAAAGCGCAATTAGCAATTAGAACATCGACGGAGCCGCAGAACCAGCTTAACTACATGAGGCGGTGCCTTATTTCCTCTCGTGTAAAATTTTTTCAACAGAAAACTAAGCAAAATTTTCATTTGAAATATTCTTCATAATTATGATTAAAATCCACAGAAAGATTCAAGGCGTTGTATAGTTTAGTTGTTTGGTAAATACATAAAACACACGAAAGAAACTAGGCAACTTGAAATGCTGTAAGTTGATCCTGGTTAAATCCACCCACAGCCAAATGCGATGTATGGAATAACACCTTTCGGTTCAAAATCAATCCACCTCGGCACTCAATTCACGGTGGATAATAATTATCCACCGATGGCTTTCCATCACACATTTGCATTGACTACATTTTGCAATTTGGAACTATAAACTCTGTCCCGGTTTACAAACAACGTATGCGTCATTAGTTTCCCTATGAACATAAGTGTTTTTTCAGATGAGCCAGAATTTATAGTTCCAAATTGCAAAATGCAGTCCAATTCGTCAAACATTAAATGATCACTGAGCTTCATCACTCTCAGAAGTGCTACCTATGTGATGTTCATTCTTTAATTGATGAACCATACTCGCATATGTTCAGTACTTGCAATTAAATTCAAAACCTTCGACCTTTAGTTCTAAATTTGGAAGCACTTTGCCTTCTTGCCGAAAATGTAGGCAAACGAACCTCTGATTTCTAGTTTTTAAGCACTGCTTCAATTTGTCATATTTTCCTCATTACATTCGCGAGTGTGTTGACAGTAGGTTGCTTGTTTCGTACTTTTTTGATGGTCCTTGACAGGAGAAACCTCGATGCGATGATTGGATGCCAATTTTTCAGGACAGTCATTACATCACGTTAGGTTTGAAATTGTCTACTGATTGAATTTTCGTTGGGGAGCGAACCCTCTAATATCCCAAGGAACATGTTGCGGTTGGTCTAGTTTATTTTTGCACTAATATAGAATGACTTGAGCTGCATTTACGTTCATTATTTATAAAGAATAACTGACCAATCTACTATAAATTTTAGATTTTTTTTCTTTTTCTCGTCTTTTTTGTTTGGAGGGAAGAAAAATTACACAATATTTTGCACAACAATTACCAATATTCCTTTAATAGAATACGTAAAGGGAAAAACTGGGAACTTTGAAAAACCAAAATGTTTGAGGTTTTTTCCGGTTAGTGCGTTCCAGCCATGTTAACAACAACAATGAATGATATTTTTTATTTTTTGTCTCAGGCCTCATTTTATTGCTCTCTCTCTCTTTTTGCGGATCTCTACGTGTTTTATCATTGGACGATGCTGTACTCGCAGCCAGGCTCTGAATGCACGTTTGCTCCTAACATTTTGTTTTCCACTAAAAAAAACACACTTTTTTTTACGAACAAGTACTTACCGACAGCAAATGAACAGATACAACGGCCCACGTACAGATGCCATATTTTCGTTGCACAAGCTATTATACCAAAACCAAGGCCCATATTGATAAAAAAGAAAAGAAGTCCTTTTTTTCGTCCGATTGCATCTATAGTCGGCCCGACGATTACTCCTGAGACAGGCGACAGCAAAATACCAAGACTAGCTGAAACGAAAACGATTTGCGTACAGATAAACAACCGTTTTTGCCCTTCACGGAAGTTGCATATCCCCAAGGGGCGATAACATACGCTACATCGGTACTCAACAGCTTGCCCATGGTCAGTATATTGAGCCTGTAAGGAGAGAATTTGCAAATGATGTAGTAAAATGAAATTATAATTAAGGAAAGATAATTTTTCCGAACTTGGTATTGTATGACGTATGTTGAAAACCTTTTGAGAGAAGAATTAACATATATCACGCAAAATCATGACTCAACATACGCACATTAGAGATGCTCTTAAATCGATCCCTAGTGCCTTGTGACGTCCTACACCCATACTGCCGTGCTATGGAAAAAACGACGTATAAGCCTTTAGGCGTTGCCAAATTTCCTTTGATACATGCATTAAGCCGCGCAGCCTCGCGCTCTGCGACGCCCAATCGCCATTTTCCTTTGATAAATCACGAATTTTCGGGGATATTTATAAACATCTTTCCTCCGATATTCAATTTCGTTCGTAATTTGATATAAATAGTCGGAAAATTTCAATGGTAAATATTCATAACTTTCTTCAAAGACAAATATTGGCTGAGAGGAAATTCGGCAACATGCGAATGTTCATACGGTGTTTTTCCTCAGCACGGTAGCACAGTTCCCTATCTTTCTTAAAGTTCTTTCGGTGAATTTGCACTATTTCATTTCTTCTTCAACCTCCTGTTACGACCCTCTCACTGGGCGTCTTCTTCATCTCCCATCAGGAAGAAACCAATCAAATATATTCTTTGACAGCCTTTCCTCCACTATTTTATCGATATAATCTGAGCTAAACGTTTGATCGTGGTCATGAATAAGTCATGTTCCACCACAATAAAGTCACGCACTCCATTAAAATTCTTAGTTCTCACCTATCCACGTTTCTTCCTCCAGTGTGGTGTGAATTGTGCTGTCCCTCTCTTTAAGTTGGGGCAGCAGCACAGCCGATTGGGCCTCCGTCACACCCGTGAAAACGAATAGCATCATCGCCCCACTGCAGGCAAACATCTAAAAAGGCAAAAGAAAATTCAAAATGTTATACTTCAATTAAAAACTTGAAACATGAACGAGTTCATTGGTATATGTAACTACGGATAAAGGTCGAGAAGGTCTCAGAAGTCAAGTTGAAAGCTTGGGAAAAAACACTTCTTCTTCCAACCTCTCAATATATGTAAAGACAATTACACTAAATACTGGAGGATTTTTAATAAATTGGAAAAGACTGAAGTAAGAAGTGAGAGTAAGAACTAAGGAATTCCTATTCAATGAATTTGGTCCCCTTATGTTTTGTTCACCGATCTATATTGAATTTTGTCACTGGTGCCAAATCACAGCCCCAAGCCTATGAGGAAAAATGGTTTCCCAGTATCCTAAGCTTTTCTTGCAAATCCAGTCGTAATCCAGGTGTAGAAATTGGGATTTTTAATGCCCAATCAAAGACTTACTTTCATCGACTAAAATCGGAATGGACGAACGATTAACGTTATAGCTATCTCCATTCGTAATGCTATCGTTAAGACATGCGCGGTAATGTGCGCAGGAAAAATAAAATGGAAAGCAAGCGGCCCGATCTATTTTGGTATCGATTGGATCGATGTCCACTTTTGGCTAAACATCCAACACTCTGAGCTTCACTTTGAACTCATGTAAAACTCGTGAGCAACCCGATCGAGCGAAGCAAAAGTTCAGTCCGGGCTTCAAAGCTGCTGTTTGTCTAATGATCGCCACGGCAAATCGGACAGACGCAGCGAACACAAAATGGAAATAGAGAAAGGGAAAGGACGTGCGTTGATGACGGCGCAGAGATACAACTATACGTGCTGGATGGATGTCCGTGTTATATTTACAAAATTGAAGGCGCTGTGACGCGAGGCGTGAACTTGCAATGCTCCGCTCTATGCTGCCGATAAGGTTTCGCTCAGATTCGAAAGAAAAGTTAAAGAACGAGGCTGGAATACGTCTCCTATCTTCGGCTGTTATTGACACTCGAATTATTTCCTTTTTTTTAAAATTAGATGTTGGATTCCTTTCTTAGGATGTATTTGTAGACCTTTATCTTAAACTAGTATGCGCCGGCCCCACATAACCCGCGGATCACGTGTTTATAGGAAGCCGCGGGTCAATTTGACCCGACTTGGGCATCTCAGGTAAAGCGGACCTGAATTTTTTTTTTTTTTTTTTTTTTTACCACTTTAAGTAGCCCACAAGGGCTAATCCCGCGCTTTTTAGTCCCGGCCCCCCTCCGTCCCTACAACCATGGTTTGAGACCATCAAACTCGGGTCGCCTGGCCGGGAATCGAACCCGGGACCTCCCGATCATAGAGCTAGCGCTATAACCACTACACCACAGGAGGCCGACTTCAAAAGTAAATTGATCGAGGAAATTGACCTTCAAAAGTAATTTTTACATGATAGGGATGATAACATTATGGGACGTCTAAAATATATTGTCCCTGATCGTCTCCCTGCCCTAATTACTCCTAATGGACCACTAGACAAGGTACGAGTTTAAGCATTCTGATACATGTTTCTTAACCAGAATTGCACGTAGAACATGATTTGCGCAACGAAAACTAATGAAACAAACTCCAAACGAAGGTATTAACGTTTTTATTTCACAGTGGTTACGAGGAATTTGAACTGCCCGCTGACAAGAAACTCAAAGCTTTACGTGAGTCAAATCGCGCACTTTAACGGTTTCAACAAGCTTCTGAATCGAGTAATGTTCATTTCCCACCATGTGATGTTCAAACTATAAGCAATTTGCTATAGCTGAGCCCAAGCGTCAAGACTGAGGTTGCCAGATTTTTATATCGCTGAGACTGTCATGATATAACGTTTAGCGCGCGATGTGAATCACGTAGAGCATTGAGTTTTAATGAGCGGGTGGTTTGAATTCACGCATCAGGAATCACTGAATATCTTTGTGAGGAGTTGATTTCGGTAATTTTTGTTGTCCGCGTCGTATTTTACGTGAAATTTTGGGTAAGAAACATGAATCAGAATGCTGAAATTCGTATACCTTATCTAGTGGTCCATTTGACCCGACTTGGGCATCTCAGGTTAAGCGGATCTGAAAATTGACCTTCAAAAATAACTATTACATGATTGGGATGATAAGAGTTTGGGATGTCTAAACTAAATCGTCCCTGATCGTCTGCTCCCTGCCCCAATTACTCCTAATTACTAATAATTTGACTGCATTTTGCAATTTGGACCTATAAATTCTGGCTCATCTGAAAAAAAAAACTTATGTGCATAGGGAAACTAATGGCACATACGTTGTTTTTAAGCCGGGCCGGAATTTATGGGTCCAAATTGCAAAATGCAGTCCATTTACTCCTCTTCGCGGTTCGTGGTTGGTGACATACCGTTCGGAACCAGCAGCTCCAGCTGAGTTTCTCATCCTCGTCATCTCTCTCCATCGTTCACTTTATCGATAGAAGTTCACATTGCTGGGGAATGAAACACGGCACTGCAGTAAATTGAAATTTGACGCAAATAACAGAATCGGTCGCCGAACGGTACAACAGTTTTTACCCGTAGACGCGTACTCTGCACTCACGCTGGAAGCTTGTGCCGATGACTTTTCTGAAGAAAAAACTCTCTCTATCGTGCTAAAAATGTTCACCGTGGCTCCTGTCGTTCTCAACTCACACGTACACTTTTAATGGTTTTTAGACATCAGTCAAACGCAATGCTGCCATATGTACGGCATATCCTCGATTTTGTCCTCGCGCACTGTTTAGACAAGGCAAGACTTTGTTAGCTGCTGGTGGCAGGCTATGAAGTAAAAGTATTCCTCGACAAGCCGAAATTATTCTTTCATGAAAATGAGGAGTAGGTATAAGTTTGATACAGAATAAGATGGCCTGATAGTAGCACAGTTTAAAAGATATCAGCCTGTGGCGTGGCGTGTTGTACGATATCTCGATTGATCTGCCATTTAATCCTTTGGGACAGGATCGATATATAGGGTGTTCACAGAGAACACCTTTATAATAGATTATTTACCACAGCTTCAAATGGAGATATATCGATACTCGGTCATTCACGCCACGCCACTGTCAGCCTAATCCTTCAATTCATTGTGCGGTTGGATGTAAGACATTATGAGCATTTTCATTTTGAGATAAACGGAGAAGGATGAACAATCACTGTATTTTCTATACATATGCATTTTATGAAAAAGGCGATAAATGGATGTTCTTGAGAATATTTTTCTTGAATGAGTTAATTTTATAGAATATTTTTAGGAAAACTGTTGGTTAATTTTCTTGACTGAACTTTCTTGAATGAGTAAATGTGCGATCGGAGTTACCTTCGTATTTTCCGACTTTTCCTAACTACCTACATTAAGGGCACCTTGAGTCAGAATGTAGATAATTTAGGGGCTCATTCTTTAGGCTAAAATAAATTATCTTTTTCCTTAAATTTTCTGGCTTTGAACCATTTGAAGAAGGGCAAGGTCCCTCAAACTTTTGTCGAAAGATATTGAAATCTCTCAACTGTAGCGACAATGAAAATACTCCTACATGAACCAAAACTCCCCTCATTACTATCATTGCAAAAACATTAAGGAGGTTTAATCTCTTTTAATTATAATTTCAGGAATGGCTGAAAGGAAAAATCACATACGGGAAAATAGTTTTATGCTGTCCATAAGGATGGATTCTCAAAAAAATCTTTATTTCAAGTTGGAACACCCTTTACATGAGGCTGCCGTTTCGAACTGGACACACTCTCAATTTGGAAAAAAAAATCTTGAGATGATTTTTCTCAAATCAAGCGAAAACGAAACGAGTTAAAATTTCTAGTCACAAAAAATCATTATATTTAGAAAAAAAATTGCTGTCGGAACCCCTTTTTAGCGAGGAACAGCCTCTTCCTCCTTTTTAAGTTAAATGAACAACGTTATTTACGCCGAGATGTGACAGTAGATTTAGAATAGGAATTCTTAAGAACAGAAAACACGCAAGTTGATCTCACGCTAATCGTGCATAAGTTTTTTACATTATCTGAAAACTATAAGGGCCAACTGGTGACAGTGCTAGTTTCTAGACGCTATTCCCAATTTTCTAGGAGCCGTCAAAATCTGTGGTAATGAATCACGCAGTAAATTGTACAAGGTGTGGAAGACTACCAACTTTCCAGGCTACTCAATTTGCGCCAGTATCCCTTATTTTTGAAGACGCCCACTAAAATTAGAACTGTGGTCCAAATGCGGGTCTACAAGCCATATTTACGTGTGGTATACCTACAAACATAGAGTCCGAAACTAGCTCCCTCGGACTCTGGAGCCGGGAGGTTAGAACTTAAAGTCCTGGCGTTGAGCCAGGAAAAAGGGTGGTATACCTACAATGGACCACTCGATACTGGATTGCTCGACTAAGTCAGAAATCAAGCGTTAGATTTTTTCATCAAAATTACATGTGCAACACAGATGGATACGTTGGAAATCTCCAATATCAATATTTAAGTGAGAAACCAATACTTCCCGCCCCCGCGATTGAAATCTTCCACTTGCCAAGGAAACCGACTCATTTCAGTAATTTGTATAAATAAATAATGTCCTCTTTGTGCGGGCTCCTTTTCGCAAGTTCCTTGATGTTCAAAGAATGAAGAAATATTATTAAGAAACCAAAATCAAATTATTCCCCGGAAGGTAAGTTTGTTTTCACTAACAAATTTAACAAGGAGACTTTGGTTTTTTCCGCAAGCGGAAGTTAAAATCCTCGAACTGTGGCGTGATCAATAAACGCTTATTCCTCTCTCAAGTGCGAATTTTTGGTGGTTTAGTGTGTTCAATGTACTCTGCCCTACGGTTCTCAGATACGGAGAGTTTTTTCAGCGAATTAAAATCGCTCTCCCACTTTTGAAAACGCTGAAATGAAGTACTCAAGATGAGTTCATCACTTACCGTTTACTATCCAATTAAACATTTAATGAAACGTAGTTTACGTTCAATAGCTTCTCTGAAACGTTATTGAAGCTACGTTTGCATCAGACAAATTGTAAAGAAACGTGATTAATTCACAATTCTTTGCCGCTGCATTCTCCGAAGCGCCGGTACCTACTGCAGAAATTCAGGGTACTACTCAAGATAGTCCAAGATAGGGACATGGACCTCGTATTTAAACGCCGTAAGGCTAATTCTCGAAGACAGTTTGAACGCCCCACTTAATTATAATGTCTCCCATGAGTTCCTTGTTATGGGGGATTTTATTCCTCGTGTGTCTCGTGAATTTCGGGAGCGGTGGAATTTTGGATTCTGATAGGGTGACCGAGTTCACGATTTCGAAACCCCAGGTGAGTCTCAGAGCCGAATTTAGGATTTTTTTTACCCTTGCGCGCAGTTTTCTGTGCAAGCTACGGGAAATACTTATCACTGATGATAAGTATTAATGATAATGAGAGATCATATAAAATCACTAATTATAATATCTAATGATAATCATAATAATCACTAATGATAATGAGGGAGCCGTGTTGTGACCTTACCCAAGAGAGGGGTTCTGGAGAGCCTCTTCCAGAAAACTTTAAAATGTTAACCCTTTCAGATGTGACTTGAGGCATTTTTGGCATTCATGATGAGGGCAAAGAAGGAGAGAGGGCTCCTTACAGACTAAACTATAAGCCCATAAGAAACAAAAAAGTAATAATTTGGGCTTAAAAAAAATTTAATAGCTCATGCCGGAAAGGGGAGGGGGTCATTTTTCTCAGATTCTGGCCACCACCATGTAGGACTCAGGTTTTAAATAGTTTTTTTAAAGTTTCATCGTAACATTTCCCACTGAAAATGACTCAGTTTTGAGTCGAAACGTCTCGGGTTTTTTTTTTTTTTTTTTTTTTTTTTTTTTTTTAATTGTGTGTTTTAGCCTTGTTTCCCGTCCCCCTCTTGTTTTCCTTCTGTTCCAATCGGACGTATTTCTGTCAAATGGAACTATGTGCATTGAGACATGAGCCCTGAGACCCATGAGAATATATGCATAGCAGGGCTCACGTCATAATGCACATAGTTCCGTTTGACAGAAATACGTCCAATTTATTGTCTCGGGCTGCTCTATAAAAATTTGTATCTACGAAGGGAAGGGGTGAACAACTTTGTAGTCCAGATGACTGATTATTGAAATTGATAGGCAAATCAATAGACGAAGAATGCAAAGGGAAAATGGAGCGATCCTATTGGTTGAAACGGGTAGTTTTCACAGACAATGGGGAAATGATGGACTAACTATAGGGTCTCTCGTGAGTTGCTGTTTACCGCCCTTGTCCGTTGCAACCACCCGCTTCCACAAATAGGATCGCTCCGTTTTCTCTTTGTCTTCTTTGTCTATTGTTTCCTCTATCAATTTCAGATATCAACCCGCAGGTCCATTTGGTGCGAGCCACTAGGCGCACACCTATAATGCGCCTAAATTGTGGATCCAGCTTTGGTGAGTTTTGCAACAATGCGTGAGGTTCGAATCTCAAGATACATTTGTCGCTCACTCTTCGTTGTGAGAAAATTGTCGGGCGGTGATAATTCAACACCTCGAACGTTTGTCACAGTGACAAAAACAATCGTTAACTGAGGAGCGTTTAGTAGAAGGGAGCCAACTTAATTGGTGCGGAAAGAGTCTGCTCGTTGCAAGCGGTTGGCATAGGTAGAGTTTCAAATTAATCGGCTTGAAGAAAAATTTTGTGTCTAAAATTTTGATCTTAGTGTATTTTAGTCGAGTTTCAACGTACGAATTTGTTAAAATATCACAAATCCTTCAATTGTGAGATACCTGCATCTTAATGTCGAACAAAGTTAATCAAAACAAGTTAGAGCTTGAACTTTCAAGGACTCAAAATTTGCGAAGTTGCTTAAAAACAGGAAGTTTAAATCCGCTCAGTTTTTAATCGATTTTGAAAATACCCACTGCGGCGAGGCGTGAATGATTGAATATCGATATTTCCCCATTTGAAGCTATGGTAAGGAATCGATTATTAAAGTATTCGTTGACAGCACCCTACTTACCGATCCTTTTCATAGGCTCAAATGACAGTTCAATCGATATATCGCCAAGCACGCCACGCTACTACATACCACCGAGAGTGAATCTCAAAATATTGATGACAGTTTCTAAGTTAATTGCGTCATGGTTCCATTTGTGTTTTGTATACAAGCACTTATTCTTAGATTAGCAAGATAAAAATGAGATTACCTTTATAAAATGAGCTGATTTCACACAGGTCTAGTTTACTTTCCAACAATGGTTTCCTCCCTTTGACCATATAACAGAAATTTTATTTCCCGGCAAGAATAATGTAAGAATATGAAGAAATTATATCACATTAAAAATAATATAAAAACACGCTGTGTGCAGGACAAAGTTGCTGATAGCGTTTAAAACTACGAGAAAATTGTTGAAAGCTCTCAATCATCGCTCGCTATCGGCGATAAGTAAATTTTTACGGTTGGCAAACTTTCAAAACCATATCAGTATAATATTGCTCAAAGTTAAGGATCCGTGTGACAGCTTTGACTGCCTCACTTGGAAAACTCAAACTACGGGGGAAGTTCCATAAATCACGGTGATGTGGAAAAGAATTGGACGTATTTCTGCCTAACGGAACTATGTGCATTATGACATATATTCTTCTCAGGGCTCTTGTCTTAACGCACATAGTTGCGTTTGGCAGAAATACGTCCAAATGCTGTATTTTCGGCAACATGCTTGGACATGTCATTTTGTCTATTCCAGGAAAGTTGTTTTTAGGGTTATACTATTTTTTTTCTCCCTCTTTTTTTCATTGAAAAGATAGGCACGCATGTCTGTTAGTTCCGCAATGAGCCCAACTCCAAGGTTTAAAAACGTTCAAATTATGTTGTGTAGAGACCGGAAAGTTTCATGTTCTTGACTACGGAGCTCTGTTTGGGAGCTGAATAAAATCCAAATTCTCAGGATTTTCAATTCTTTTCCATTTTTGAGGAATTTTTTTTTCAGAGCCAGGCACTTTTTGACCTAAGAGCCATATTGAAATATGTGTGCTGCTGCTTGGAGGAAATTATGTTAAGGGTGATTTCACGATAACAGGAATAGTTAAAATGTGAAATACCTGAGAAATAAAAGTGCACCAATTTTAACAGGATTTCATTACCTCATTCTAAAGGTAGTAAACTTCCTTTTTCCAGCTTTGGCACGCTCTATTTTGATTCAGTGCAAAGTTAAAGTGATTGATAAACAAGCCATTGAATCAGGTATCAGCGCTTCCCGCGGGACTGCTGAAGGTCCACGCAAACATGGCGGCCCTGCCAAATTGTGTCGGTTACGTAACAGACACAGCGTAACCGACACTCAAAAATGTGAGATCAAAGATGATACAAAAGATGAAACTTGGCAATTCTTGACTTATGAGGTGGAATTAATGCTGCCTTAAAAGTTTTCTAAACTTTGGAGACTTCGTTTTAGTTTAATACTATTAAATTGAGGTTTTTGCGTAGTGAGGAATTAGTGCTACACACGTAAAAATCACTGGTTTTCATAATAATTTAAGTTTTCATTGTAAAAAAAACTGACTTATCAGTAATGGTTTTGTCAAGAAGACTTCAGCGAACAATTTGATGGCAGTTTTGAAACTCCTGACTCCATCTAGCGAGATAAACACTGCACTTAATACAACTGCAAAAATTTGTTGCCAAATGTGGCGACACCTCTTTCTTATGACTTTTCTCGCTCAATTATAAACATTTCAGTTCAAACTGGCAATTTTCTTGAACACTAGAGTCTCTTTTCAGCAAATATTGCCAAAGAGTTCATGATCAGTACTGATATGTTACCGCAAATTGCTCTTTTGCTTCAAAATCGGGGTTGGCGACGCGTAACCGACCGGACATTTTCGGCCTTTAAAGTCTCATATTATTAAATATAATAATAATTCATCATATTTTTTAGCATGGATAGGTTCAGGGACATCATTCCTATTGATTAATTAATTTGGTTTTCAATCGTTTTGCCCTATGTCGTTAATAACCCACGGCGACACGACTATTCCTATTATCGTGAAATCACCCTTAAGCGTTTGACTGGAAAAGAAGCCTGGGAAATAAAGTTCAAGCTACGCATGACTCAGAGATGGCCGTTTAAAATTTTAACCGATTCTCAGAATTACAATTCAACTTTAGAACAAAAAAGCTTTTTTTAAAAAAAAAAAAAAAAAAAAAAAAAAAAAAAAAAAAAAAAAAAAAGAAATGAACAAAATTGCTCGAAAGCCATTATTTGAAACACGCAAAAGAGTGCTTTTCATAAAAAACTTCATCCTGATATTTCAATATCACTTTACAATCATTTTCTCTCTGAAATATTTGGCTTGGCATACTCACTGCGTTCTTTCATCCCGCGAGTGATTACTCATGAATTTATTCTACGCGGATTAACATTTAAAAGCACGATTAAAAATCAATATCCCAAGGTGAAAAGGTACTTACCTCTCATTTTCAGAGTAATGACGAGTTACTGAATTTTGAGATCCTTTCGATAAAGGGTCCCCATGTGAAAGAAATTTCGTCGCTCTCTCCCCTATCGGATATGACAATGAAGTTCCGCTTTACACTGGAATGTGTGAGAATGGCTACCACATTTTCTCTTGGTTTTTCTCAAAATAAAATTAGGTACTTCCTAATTCTAGGTTAGAGATATGTATTCGTATTGATATTTAGCCTTACTAGCAAATCTTCATTGCAGAGAGTTCACTATGGGTCTCTCAGCCTGGAAGCCACCAGATCGCTCTTCGAAAGTTTTGCTGACCAGTATGGCAAATCATATGTCAGTCGGGCACATAAAGAGAAGAGATTCGAAATTTTTAGAGAAAATTTAAAGCAGTATGACGCGAAGAATGCTGCAGACAAAGGATCGGCCGTCTATGGCATCGACAAGTTCTCCGATTGGACTTGTAAGTACCCAGTTCACCATATTCTATTTACTTGAACCTAGTAGCTGTATACCAGTTTATAAGACATAATGGATCATAGATTCATGCGATTTGGAGTTTGTAGCGAAAACCAAATTATAATTATTGTCTGTCCAACTAGTAGTGTAACTAAGAAGACTGGGATCGAAAGGGTCTGCATCTCCCATTAAAACTTGTACCTAACACGATATATCCTCCGTTATCTGACACCCCTGGTAAAACATTCTTTCTAATCTACGAGAACTTCAAACTTCTAAAGCTCACTCTCGCTGTACTAGACTTTTCTTTCTACCTATATAGTAACATCCCTGCCTCATCTCCCATGAGGAACTTTACCAAAGTGGTAAAATATACTCTTGATTTAATCTCGTACCTAGTTTGTATCTTAAACTAGGTTGTAATTTAAATTAGCATCGTTTGTTGAAAAGGAATCTTTTAATGGGAAATAATTACCTAGTCTGCTCCTTCAAATTGATAACGATTTTATTGATACGTATTCATTTATTCAATCTTTCCTAACACCAAAAAATTAGTAAGTTTACTTGAACGCATATTTTTTTCTAACAAAAATAGTGAATTGAACCTAAAATCTTAATTGATCTATTTCGCATTTGATCAATTTAATCTCAGTAACCCGGAATTAAAGGACACAAAAGGGGTGAAGTTATAAAATTAAGATTTCTAGTCGGGTAAATCTTGGTCTCGATTTATTTTTTAAACGAGTGTTACATGTTTGGATTATGGTAGCTTTTACACAAATCATCGTATACAACTTTTAAATTATTTTCTTTTCCGTTTTACGCAAAGATGAAGAATTCAAGCAAAAAATGGCGAGGTTAAATGTGAAAGCGCTGAAGGAAGGTATGAGTGAAACATACGACGATCCATCACTCGAAAATGTGAGAGCTCCTAAAAACTTCGACTGGAGAGAGAAAGGAGCTGTGACCCCGATCAAAGCTCAGGTTTGTGTAATTTCCGTTTAAAACCATTTCAAGAAAATAAACCGGTATAATTTTTGCTTAGATCAAAAGCCTGCGCTTCATTTCTCAATTTCAAACAGATATTTCTGTTTAAAAAAAGAAGAAGAGAAAGAAGAAAACAGGTTTTTCAGCATTGTTCTTACACTAGACCATACGAATCTATTCATCATTTATTTTTATTTTTTTTTTCTATTTGATTAATCTTATTCCTTTCATCCGTAGGGATCGTGTGGTTCGTGTTGGGCCTTCTCAACAGTGGCTAACTTAGAAGGACTGTACCAAATTAAGTACAAAACTTTGGAAACTTTTTCAGAACAACGTAAGTCTACCTCTCGTCCTAGTTTTCTTCGCCCCCTCAAAAATTATCATGTACGAATCTAATACATACAAGAGTCTATGTGCAGTATTGCGCAGCCAATTAAGTACCTATGCTTTTCATTTAAATCTGCCGTGTTAAGGGCATCAATTATAATGCATCTTTACGTCTTCTGTTAGCATTACTGTTTTCGGGTTGCTCCGATCAACGTGGAAGTTTTACATAGGTTTATATGGAGAGAACGTTCGATTTTTAGCATTATCTGGTACTAATGGTTGCCAAGTTGTGCGCTTAAATGCGGATATTCTACATGGATTTATGTAAGCACGAATAAGAGTTTATTTTTCAAAACCGTTTGGCAACAATGTGATTCGCTCTACCTTATTCTCCAGAACACTAGAGAGATTTATCCGTCAACATCCCAAAATCTGATTTTTCGACCCACTCCCAATGAAAATGGCTCCTCTAAAATTATTGTCCACGGGTTAAGAGATCTTAGCCCACGGACAATCACATGATTTACATGAACTGAACTTACATGCAATGAGAAATCAGTATTTCTGGTTCATTTTAGAAACAACGAATATGCTGTAAGTTTTCTTATGCAGATAGGCCCTTTCATGAATGAGCTAGAAACAGTGATTTCTTACAGCAAAATGAAATCTATACCTTTGTCCTCTTCCAAGTTTCCCCGTAGCGTCTTTGAGGTGATATGAAGAATGTGTAACTTAAATTATGACCTAATTTAAACTCAATTTTTATCAAAAAATTCCCTTTTTCAATTAAATTCTGTCCTCTGCCTGTAGGAAGACATTACTAAGAGCCGTATCCATAGTCACTCTTTTAACAGCCTTTTTTTTAGGAAGGCTCTGTATGGTATACGTTGTGATTAAATAGAGGCATTAATCTTTGCATCACTAGCAGAACAGTTTGAAAACTTCGAGTAAAATTCAACAGAACAGCTCAAGAAAAACATTTTTGAAAGGTATCACAACGATATGACACTGCAAAAGTACAAACTGTAACATAAGATACATACACTGGAAAAACAAACACTTTGGATCTGGAGTCCAGACTCTTGAAAACATTGACAAGAAAAAATACTCTTGATTCAATCAGATTTTTGCTTAAATCAAAAGGAAATCCGTTCAAGTTAAGAGGCTTGTTTCTTGGTGTAAGCAAACATCCGATTGAATCAAGAGTATTTTTTCTCGTCGATGTTTTTAAGAGTCTGGACTCTAGATCCAATGTGTTTTTTCCGGTGTAAGGCAGCGGTAACTAACTTAAAATCTCCAAATTTGCAAAATTTTCCTTTTGAGTTTTGAACATATTATAATGGCATATCATTATAATCCTTAGGGCCTATTTAAAGTTATTTTCAATCGTACTCATCTATCATGGAGTACATAGAGTCGTAATGTAAGTGGGAGAGCTGGCGCCACTTTTAAGCATTTTCCATGTCCCGAATTCCGAGACTCCTGTGTGACGCCGAGTCACTTTTTCGATACATAATCGATTGTTTGCGATACACGGGTACCCGGCCATCCGATGACAACAACAACAACAACAACAACAACAACAACAAAAGAGATAGGAATTATCACGTATTCCACACCGCCATTTTGGATCGAAAATGTATCGAAAAAGCGACCCGAACTCGGCGCACACCGGGCTCGGAATTCGTCGAGCAGAACATGGCGCCAGCTCTCCCATTTACATTACGACTCTATGTACTCTATGTTACAGACCTATACAGGACCCTAAATATCGACCTATTTATGATGCTGAGTTTAAAGCCTCTGAAATCAGAATGTAAGCCTTTTAGGGCCTCCCTGAGGAAAGGAGCTGCCCAAGAAACGACTATGACAGTAGTGTAAGCCGAGCGACTCCCAAAACTTTGCCTAAGTAATTTTATTTTACAATTTGCGTATGTTCAGAACTCGTTGACTGTGATCCTAAGTCGGATGGGTGCAAGGGAGGTTTTATGGAGAACGCCGTCAACTATATAAAAGATGCTGGCGGGTTGCAGCTCAACGCGACATACCCGTACGTGGCCCGCGACCAGACATGCCGTTTTGACAAGAATCTGGCCGTTCTCAAAGTGAAGAAAAACGTTATGCTGCCCCCACGGAAAGAAAAAAAAATGGCAGCTTATATTTTCAAAAATGGGCCCATCTCTATCGCTCTTGATTCATTCGGAATGTGGGTGAGTGCTCCTCGCGTGAGATTTTGTTGAGAAAAAAAAAAGTTTTGGATAAAAAAAAATTCTGTCCGGGATTCCTAGTGGTTATATTGAGTAAAAAAATACAATTTTATCGAAATTGGAAATATGGACGTATATTTATGATAAAAGGAACCATATGCATAGGATTTACGTGCAACATACTTCTTTCTAGCATACATACGTCAAATTTAGTTCTGATGGTGCAAATTTTGTACCTGTGAGCAAGAGCATTCCAATGTCGCTAACCTTGCAAACATAAACGATCATCTAAACTAGTTTCACCTCTACTCCCAATAAACTATGAATTCAGGACGAAAATTACCGTCGCAAAGTTTACTTTTTGCAAAGAATGTACCTAAGTTGCACAATCCCAGCAACATTGAAATGCTCTTAGTTCTTTTTTGCCAAATGCAATCCAATTGGTTGTTGCTGCAAAAAAATAGTTTCCCACAACCTGCTATACAATGCTCCAGTGACCATGTAAGTTGGCCTGAGCACTAACTATTCGGGAAGAAAGCCTTTCCCCTATTTGGTTTCTCACTTAATATCCGCCCGAGTTTCGCATATCTCCCGTTTCTCCTCATCGTTGCTTCAATCAAACCGCAATTTCCCGGAAACTAGGACCGCACATCTTATCTGATAAAATCGTTCGCCCTTTAGACCGATTCTGGGGGGTTAGGCTAGACTAGTCGATGAGTCAACTGTTGATCTAATTTCATTACGTGAACGTAGAAGAAAAACGGGGTAAAAAATCACTAATGTGTGATCAATTCTCAAGGACAATTCTGTAATTTCTCCTAGGATTTTAAATAGATTAAAACGCGCAATATCGAAAATCTAAGCTCAGATTCGGATTTTTCGTGAAAAATTGATGAGATTTCATGTATCATATGTTAAAATAGCGTGAAGGAAAAAGGTTTAATGACGTAAAAAAACACTAATGTGTGATCAATTTTCAAGGACAATTCTGTAAATTCTCTTACGATTTTAAATAGATTAAAACGCATAATTTCCAAAATCTAAGCTCAGATTCGGATTCCTCGTGAAAAAGTGATGAGATTTCATGTATCATATGTTATAATAGCGTGAAGGAAAAAGGTTTAACGACGCGTATAGAATCTGTCATACTGGCCGTTTGAACTACGCCGCCGCGCCGCGCCGGTCGCCCGAGATGCAACTGAACGGGGAGGCGCCGGCGCTAAGCAATTGGTTTCGGTTTCGTCCCGAAGAATTCCTCACGATAAATTCTTATTCTCCCTCCTCCGCTGACCCACTGAGCACTACCCATGTTGCCATGTTGCATTCATATGCTCGAATCAGTATGTCTACGTTACGTCTCTTTCCTTCACGCTATGCTCGGGTATGATACATGAAATTGTATCAATTTTTAACGAGGAATCCGAATCTGAACTTCGATTTTGGGTATCACGCGTTTTAAGTCAAATTTTCCAAATTCGAAAATCTGAAATGACTGACGTGGCTTAAAATGCCATCTCGGCTCCTGTTCGATGGATTTTCCTAAAATTCGGTGTCAGGGTATGATACATGAAATCGCATCGATTTTTTACGAGAAATCCGAATCTGAACTTCGATTTTGGGAACACGCGTTTTAAATCAAAATCTGTCAAAATTCAAAAAATTCAAAATTCGAAAATCCGAAATGGCTTAAAATGCTATCTCGGCTCCTGTTCAATGGATTTTTCTGAAATTCGGTGTCAGGAGGTATTTTTCGACCGGAAACTCGAATTTTTACTCCATTTTTTAAAATTTTCAAATTCAAGATGGCGGGCGTGGGCTAAAATGCTATCTCGGTTTATGTTTGTTCGAGTCTTGTGAAACGCTGTATTACACGGTATTTTTCAACAGAAAACTCGAATTATTAGTAATTTTTTTAAAATTCTCAACTCCAAAATGTTGGATGTGGCCTAAAATGAGCCCCGGTTCTGGCCTCCGTTTTTGTTCGTTAGAGCTTTGAGAACCGCGGGATCAGGGGTACTTTTCGACGGGAAACTCGAATTTTTAGTCGATTTTTGAAAATTCTCAAATTCAAGATGGCGGACGTGACCTAAAATGCTATGTCGGCTCCTGTTCGATGGTTTTTACTGAAACTCGGTGTCTGAGGGTATTTTTCGACCGGAAACTAGAATTTTTACTATTTTTAAAAATTCTCAAATCCAAGATGGCGGACGTGGCCTAAAATGCTATGTCGGCTCCTGTTCGATGGATTTTTCTGAATCTCGGTGTCTCGGGGTATTTTTCGACCGGAAACTCGAATTTTTAGTCAATTTTTAAAAATTCTTAAATCCAAGATGGCGGACGTGGCCTAATACGCAATCTCGGTTTCTCTTCGTTCGAGTTCGCTGAAACTCGGTATCACGGGGTATTTTTCGACGGGAAACTCAAATTTCCAAAATTCGTAAACCCAAGATGGCGGCCGTGGCCCAAAATGTCATCTCGGCTCCTGTCGGTTTTTGTGAAACGTAGTATTAAGGTAACCCTTTCCAGTCAAATCTTCAAAATTTGAAAATCACGACTAGTAGAAACCAGAGCATAGTATGGCGGGTTATGAAAAACTATTTTTCGCAGGAACAAGTAACCCGCTTCTTCAAAAATAGCAACTTTACACTCATAAGTAAGTATAGTGAAGAAATTTTAAGCCAGGATATTTTTTAACTGACAGTAGGTATTCCATGTAAACTTTTGATGAGACGCCGGAAAATTATATTCTATATGTGTTGAATATAAAAATATAAAAATTCTAAAATGAAAATCCAAAACAGAAAGTGCTGATCGTAATGCTTGATATTCCAACAGAATTTTTCTCTTCTTGAATGCACACATGATTCCTACCCCTGTGAAACATCAACAAAGGTTTTCATGGCATTTACAGGCAAAAAGCGAAGGCTAAAACAAGCTACCTCGTACACTTTCATTTCTAAAATCCTTAAAAACTATAGCAGATTAAAGATGCCAAAAAATTGAGATAAAAATGCCTCCTCTCCAAAACTTATGGTTAACAAGAAATATTCTTTGTCTATGATTACAAAACTGGCAAACACCATCAGAAAATGCAAAAAAAGAAGGGGGAAAAAAAAAAAACTATGATGTGCTTCTATTTTCGATTTTTCACGTTAAGTTACATGCGTGTTTTTGCCTCGTCATTGACAATTGAGTGAACCTGTGAATCAAAGTGAGGATTTCATATGTTTCATGTGAGTAATTTTCTTCCAACTCCGCCTAGAGGAGAGTTGTTTTTCTCTTGCTGGTCCCAAGCCCAGGAAAAGGAGGAGGGTTGTGCGTAGGGCTAGCAACCCTACCACGTAAAAAAAAACAAAGCTACGAAAACCAAGACAAAGCCTCGGTACCCAGAAAACCCACGGATAAAGCGACCTAAAGAGTATGGATCACGGAAAAAACCCCAAAAAACCAAGGACATTATACTAGCCACATGGAATGTAAGAACGATGAAGAAGGCAGGGAAAATGATGGAAGTGGCCAAAGAACTGCAGAAATATGCCATTGACGCCATAGCCGTCCAAGAGATCAGATGGCAAGGAGAAGGAAGAATAGACAAGAAAGAATTCAGCATGATATACAGTGGAACAAGTGAAAATACAGGGCAATTTGGCACAGGATTCCTACTATCCAAAGCAGCAAGAAATACTCTCCTAGAATATGAAAATATCAACCACAGAATCTGCCGAATAAGAGTAAAAGGAAAATTTAGGAATATCACCATTGTGTCAGTGCATGCACCAACAGAGGAGAAAGAAGAAACGGAAAAGGAAAGTTTCTACGAGGCACTCGAAAAAGTGTGTACAAAAGTAAGCCAGCATGACATGCTGATAGTCTTGGGAGACTTCAATGCAAAAGTTGGAAAAAACGAAGACCAAAAACAAGTAGCTGGTATTCACACGCTACATGAGAAAAACAATGATAATGGTAACATGATGGTACAATTCGCAGCAAGAAATAAACTTTATGTCAAAAGCACAGCATTCGATCACAAAAGAATCCACCTTGGAACCTGGAAGATCCCAGGAAGTGAAGAAGTGAATCAAATCGATCACGTACTAGTATCCTCAAGACATATGTCATCAGTAATTGATGTAAAGAGCTGCAGAGGGCCTAACTGCGACTCAGACCATTTCCTTGTAAAAGTTAAAGTTAGAGAAAGAATCGCAAATGTAATGAAAGGGCCCAAACATGAAGTGAAGCGCTGGGCCACAGAAAACTTAAGCAAGAATAAAGAATTACAAAAGAAGTACGTGGATGTCTTGAACAGCAAGCTAACGCAAGAAACAGATGGAATGGAAGGAAGGGATCAAACGCCTGAAGAGATTTGGACAGTAACTGAGAAAGCAATTTTAGAAGCAGCAAAAGAAACTATTGGAGAAAAACGAAAAACCAGAAATGAAGAATGGTTCGATGAAGAATGCATGAACATCATAGATCAAAAAAACGACGCAAGAAAAAAGATGCTGCAAAGAAACACAAGAGGAAATGAAGAAAGATATCACAAAGCAAGAAAAGAAGCTAATAAGCTTCTTAGAAAAAAGAAAAAAGAAGCAATGATACAACAAATGGAAGAAATAGAACAATTAAGCAAGCAAAATGAAAGTAGAAAATTCTATGCTGCCGTTAATAGAATGAGAAAAGGATTTCAACCGAAAACAAGCGGGTGCAGAAGTAAAGATGGTCAGTTACTAGGAGAAGAAAAGGACATAATGGAGAGATGGGCAGAACATTTCGAAGAGCTGCTAAATGAAAAGGAAAGGATGATACTAAACGACAAAGAAACAATGGAAAAAGAAGACCACACAAATGAGGATGATTTATCACAAACACCAACTATAGAAGAAGTTGCGGAAAGAATCAGAAGAATGAAAAATAACAAAGCTCCAGGCGAAGATGGAATTACAGCAGAGCTCCTTAAAAATGGAGGACAAATGTTAATCAAAGAAATACATGAATTAATAAAAGCAATATGGAAATCTGAAAAAATGCCATCAAAATGGAATATCGGAACAATTTGTCCAATATTCAAAAAAGGAGACAAATTAGAATGCAAGAATTATAGAGGCATTACACTCTTAAGCACGGCATATAAAATAATGTCATCAATTTTAAATGAAAGACTGAAGAAGGTAGTCGAAAAGGAGATAGGTGAATACCAATGCGGCTTCCGAACAGGAAGAGGCACAGCCGATCAATTATTTGTGATCAGACAAACCATGGAAAAATGTCATGAGTACGGAATCGATTTACACATGCTCTTCGTAGACTTCAAGGAAGCATTCGACAGTGTCAATAGAAAGGCACTCATAAAGGCCCTGGATGAAATGAATGTACCAAGAAAGCTCATCAAACTTATAACAATGACCATGAGTAGCACCAAAGCCAAGGTTAAAATAGGAAATAAAGTGAGCAATGTTTTCGACTTTAACAAGGGCGTGAAGCAAGGGGATGGATTGTCAAGTACGCTATTTATAATAGCGCTGCACATGGCGGTCAAACATGTCGACCAAAGAGGGACAATATTCACGAAATCTAGTCAAACATGTGCCTATGCAGATGACATTGCCCTAATTGCGAGAACTAAAGAAAAATTAATAGAGATCTACAAAGAATTGGAAAAAAGAGCAAGAGATTTAGGACTAGTGGTAAATGTAATTAAAACCAAGTACATGATATTATCATCCTCAGAGTCAAGAAGAAAACCGCAAAACTTAATAATTGATGGCAAAGAATTTGAAGGAGTCAAAAAGTTCAAGTATCTGGGAAACCTAATCGATAATGAAGCCAGAACAACTACGTCCATTAAAGATAGAATACAAACGGGTAATGCAGCATATTATGCCAACTTGAGGCTAATCAAAAGCAGACTGATATCTCGGAAGACCAAGTTACAAATATATAAGACCCTTATTAGACCAATTGTTACATATGGCGGAGAAACATGGACTATGACAGAGAATGACAAGAGCATGCTGCGAAGATTTGAGAGAAAAATCATAAGAAGGATCTTTGGAGCCATCAAAGAAAATGGAGAATGGAGAATTCGAAACAACGGCGAAATCGACAAGATACTGGAACAAGAAGATATAGTTCGATTCATCAAATCGCAAAGAATTCAATGGCTAGGGCACGTTAGCAGAATGAAGGAGGAAAGAATGCCAAAGAGAATCATGAAAGCCAAAGTTCTATCGAAAAGAAAGAGAGGAAGGCCAGGGCTGAGATGGCAAGATGAAGTAGAGAAAGATCTCAGAGTAATGAACGTATCAGGATGGAAGGAAAAGACCATGGACAGAACAGGATGGAGGCGCGTTGTCTTGGAGGCCAAAGCCCACCCCGGGCTGTAGCGCCAGTAGTAAGTAAGTAAGTAAATTTTCTTCCGGCCGAGAATGTATTGCATTTGAGATTTCTTTTTTTCAACGACACAAATAAACAGAGTGTATTTCACATACCTAAACTCAAAACATTATTGTATGATATGAATGGTGTTGCAGCAATAACTGTTGCGCTGTTGACTCATTCAGTAACAACTCGATGAGATTGAGGTTAAATTGAAAAGGAACGATGATTTATCAATGGGCATCTCATTTTTATAAAACGTAACACACCCGAGAGTTAAACGTGTACAATCGTTTCAGTGCGTATGAAATATGGCATCACGAGGTATAATGCAATTGGGCATGAAATCTGAGAGAAGCTCACAAGGGCTCCTGCCTCATTTTAAAAATCAGGACAGCATTGCGTGTTCTCTCCCCCACCCCTTACAAAAAAAGCATACTTTCACACCTGTATCGCATGTCGTAATTTTTTATCGAGTTTTCAGTACGATTATTTACCCATTTTTTAAAATTCCAAATTTTAATTTTCTTTTCGAGTCTCCGGAATTTTTCTCTCACGCAACAACAAAATCATTAATCTGTTCCATGAAACAAGTTTAAAAAATGAAAAAATAAAAAAAATGAAATAAATAGACACGCTGCTTTTGCACAATTTTTTATTATGCATATATGTCCAATATCAAATCTATCCTCAGCTCCTTCATTTTTCATGCACCAAAAGCTACAAGTATTTAACCTACGCCACAACAAGGAACTCTGCCTCCCGCCCCTCACTCACTCTTCAAGGTAGTCAATTTTAAGCTATCCTTAATATTGCACTAAAGTTTAACATGAATGAAAGCTCTTATCATTCCATTAACATTCCAGCGCACGCAAGAGTTGCGAATATTGATTGGAACCGTACCGATCCGAATGACGAAAAAATTCGAATAATCAACAACACCTTCCCTAGTCTTATCGTTCAGTCAGAATCCAAATGTACCGAAAATTTTAATTGAAACTAGTACCGGTAAGTCCAAAATTGACTTACCCCGACCGTGCGTTCTTGCCAGATATATTTGAAGTCCGAACAATTCGGGGAACGGATAACGGCGCGACCGAATAATCGCAATTTTCGCACTTACCGGCAGATCCTTTTTTTGGATAAGTTGCAATTATGGAATACAAACATATTGCGATTCTATGCACGTTAGTTGCACAGAAACGTTGATCTTGCGTTTCCAGTATAAAATTGAAAATCTGCGCAATGCAGGGAAAAAACTCATTCAAGCACAACATGTCCTCAAAGAAATGTGCTATTTGTTGCAAAAAAAAATTAATAGCACTTCGACGGTGGAACGGCGCAAAGCGTACCCGTGCCGCGGTTTGCACGCGACATGCTGCACACGTAATTCTTTAAATGAAAAATTGCTCGACGTTATTTCTTGAAAACCTCTAGCTCCGATTTTCTTTTTTATTCTCTTTCATTGGGTAAACTGTGCTCTGTATACTCTGTAAACATTTTAAGGAATAGTTGTAGTTCGTTTTTTCTCAAAATAATGGACTAGGTACAGTGCAAACTAGGTACGGTGCAAACTAGGTATACGGGCTCACATATTGAGCTTGTGATCATTGGATGTTACTTATTTCACCTCAAACTGCCCGTGCCTCACATTCCTACTATTAGTTTCATCATACATATAACTAAAATCCTGCACTCAGACATTTCCTCGTGTCGACACTTTCTTCTTTTGTAAAATGCAATATTTCATGGCGCAACTTCTTTTTTATCAATTCTAGGGCTACCGTGGTGGGATTGCACATCCTTCTGAAAGCGGTTGTAGCAAAGAGCTGAAACTAGCTGACCATGGAATTGCATTCGTCGGCTACGGAGTACAGGGTACGTATCTTTTAATCAATTTAGGGATAGTAGGAACTAGGGAGCCACGCGGCCCAGTCCGAAGACGGGGCATCAGTCCCTCTAAAGTCCGCTTGCGGGTTACCCTTCAGTTAAGTTTCCAAAATCTGAAAAGAGCGGGCTCATCTAAAAACTATGGCCTGCCAAAAGCCGCAAAAAGTATGGAAAGCGGCCCGGTGGAGCGATAAAACGAACTCTGACAAAAAATGAAAATTTGTTGGCCAGAGAGCCTTAAGTGTAGTGGCCTCACCCTGCGACATTTCACTGCGGCAACTGCGATTTCAACTATCGTGCACTGTAAAATGTTGCAAAATGGGTCTGTTGCGCTGATCACAGAATCCTGTTTTGATTCTTGTAGATCAGCGAAAAATAATAAGATCCGTTCAATTATCAACTTTCTATGCGTTCAATAAACCGAGATATCGCGCTTAGAAAAATTCGGTTTAAAATGTCATCCACCGCGGTATTGACCCCCTTGGTTCCTTCTACCTTGCTTTCATCCGAATTTCACGTTAAGTAACTATTGAAAATGTGTGTCTCCCTGATAGATAAAAGCAAGATGGAAGAAACCAAGGGTGTCACTACTGGGGTGGATGACGTCATTAAACGAGTTTGCCAAAGCGCGATTCCTCGGTTAGTACTGAACGCAGAGAGTCGCTGTTTGTGCAGATCTTATTATTATTAGCTGATCAAACATCAAATACGATTCTGTGACCGGCACGACTGACCTATTGTTTCAGTTGCCTTAAGTAGGTGCCTGGGTGTCAATATGAGGATATTCTCATAGAAAGTCAGGTTCTCTGACAGAGCAAGCTAGCTTTGTAGAAATAATAAATCATTCGCTCTCACTCCTTTTTGCAGTGGAGAAGGTACAAGGAAAAGTCAAACGCACTCCATTCTGGATCGGGAAAAATAGCTGGGGTACGCATTTGTGCGACAAGGTGAGTTAACGTCACATCCAACTCTGTATCTAATTATTTCTCCACGTAAGTAATTTCCTTTCCTCCATTTATACGGTACGAAGAACGGCTTTGCCAATCACTGAAAAAACAAGCGCTCAGTCGAATCTGGATGATATACGAATTTTCCACTGCGAAGTTTTTTTTTTTTTTTTTGTCACATATAACCAGTGCTTGGAACTCACCTTTGAGTTTTAGGAGCCATGTGGCGCACGAAGCTTGATAATTAGGGGCCACTGAAGATTTTTTAGAGGCCAAATTAACTTTTTGCTCATATTACGGCGCATTTAGTGAAAAGTTAGACGCAAGATGTTTTACAAATAGTTACAAATTGCTGTAACTTACAGGAGATCTCGAAAAATCACCAAACAGAAAAATTAGGATTTTTTTGAGAGGGGGGGGGGCGACGGGGGCAATTTTTAGGAGCAACGTTGGCGCGGAGCCTTCATTTTATAGGCGCCAAGACTGATTTCTTAGGCGCATTTGGAGCGTTGGCGCCTGTGGGTTTCGAACACTGCATATAACGCTGAATTACTCCTGGGACAAGAAGAAAATGCTGGAGTTAAGCTGAAAGTAGCTCAATGCAAGCAGCTTTTCTTGACTCAAGATAAAAACATTTTTGGCAGCAAATTTAAGAATTTATTTCAGTGTAAAGAAATTTAAGATTGTACAGTTATTTTTATTTATCGTCATTCTTGGAAAATTGAATGTGTAGAGAAATAGAGTTGGCATCAAAATAATTAATTTAGTTTTGATATAAATCACTGTCCCGCCATCTCGATTTAAGGCAAAACAGCAATGTGCATGATTTCAGAACCCTCTTGTGGATTCCAGCCTCTCATTATATTGAAAACATTCAGCTAGAATCAACTTTACTGTGCCTTGCCTATTTTCTGAACATTTAATTTTTCAACAAAAAACTAATTAAATTTCTTATACATTAAGTGTATTCTTTCTAATCCGACAAAAATTCCGGAAATTTTAAGATTTTACTTTGTTTGTTTCTCTGGTAAAGAAATACAAATTTCATGAATTCAGAAGTCTGAAATATATGTAATATGTCAGTCGGATATGTATGTAAATTGTTTCCCTTCTTTTACACGATAAACGCTTTTAAACGTTCATATTTCATAACTTGTTTTATTCCTGATTGCAGGGCTACTTCTACGTATACAGAGGTGATAACACGTGTGGAGTGGCCAATCTCCCGAGCTCAGCTGTCCTCCTGTGAGAAAAGACGGAGGAGGATCCAAAGAGTCTGAAAATAGCTGAAGAAAACCACCATTTATTTTCTTCCTAGAAGCCTATTTGTGTTAATTAGAAATAAATCAATAAAATAATTTTGGCAGGAAAAGTGTTTGATTTTAATTCAGACTATAATCAATTTATTTTTTAAAAAGGTATGCATATGCTTCATGCAGCTTTCTAGAGCACAACCCATCTCTTCCACTCATCCATAGCAATCCGTTCAGCAGAAATACATACATAAAGTCGCTTTCACAGCGCAACACGCTGAACGTCTCGAAAGATACTAACTAACTAACTAAGTAACTAACTAATTCTTGCTCGGCGACGCCCAATCGCCATTGCCGCCTATCCTCCCAGAAATCATCAGGCAAAACCAGCTGAAATACGTCTAAATAACCCCTCCAGTTTGGAAGGCATGGATTCGATCGATACGAATCAATCGAAAAATGAAAACGTGAATCGATCGACATGAATGAATCGACACCAATTCGATCGACACCAATTCGATTGATTCACGGGCATGTCGATCGACTTAGGGGTTTGTCGATCGATTCACGCATTTGTCGAACCATTCACGGCTTTTGTCGATCCATTCACGGGTTTGTCGATCGATTCACAGGTTTGTCGATCGATTCACGGTTGTCGATCGAATCGGGGTCGATCGATTCAAGTTTTCATTTTTCGATCCACCCTTGTCGATCGAATCGACACCGGTTTTTTAATAATTTGTAGAAAGATTCTCGTTTTCGTTTGTCGATAGATTCATGTCGATCGAATCGACACCGGTTTCGTAACAATTTGTCGATCGAATCGGTGTCGATCGATTCACGTTTTCATTTTCTGATCGATTCATGTCGATCGAATCCATACCCTCCTCAAGTTTTACACTGATGGTGGCAGCCATTCAATTTTCCGTATACACCACATAGACATCTCTCAAGCACGAACTCGAACAGTTGCTCAACAAATTATGCTCAGAACATCGCGGGATCAAGACTGAATCATAAAAGATGTGCACATCCTACGCCTGTGCACAACTATTCCTGATTAAGAGATGCCTTTGCTGTGCTAACAATGAATTGAAGGCGCTCTAACATTTTGGATCCTCGCAGCGAAGCCCGCCGCCGCAGGTGGAGCGGTGAGTACATGAAGAATCAAAACGCCTTTAATTCCGTGCGTATGCAACCCGGACATCCGCGGGGCTCGAATAGTTGCATCCAGACGCTATCTTGTTTAGTGTTCTTCATATCCGCCTCTAATTGAATCGAAGTATGCAAAAACGTACGTTGTCCAATACAGGGTTTCATAATTGCAGTGGGCTTCTTTTGTCCCACGACACTGATGAAAGATCTAACTCTTTTGTAAACGTTTAATTACTTTTAGGGGATTATTCATACAAGTTTTCTACATTCCTAACATCTTAAACCATCTTGTGTCGTTAAGTTACCACAAAATTGTCTACTCAAATTCTGAAACACTGTCTTGGACATCGGACGTTTTCGCATACATCGATTCAATTGGGGTATTTCAAGTCAATATTAAGTGATTTTAACGTAGAAAAATAAGACATCCTTCTGAAATATTATCATTTGAGATCTTGTAATTATTGTGCTATTTGTGTTACAATCTCTCCTTGACGCTCATTGCTGAGAGATCGTAAAATCCACGTTTAAATTCGGCTGCTAATTACAATGTTATATTTTTCTGTCTACTTGCAAGAGAATAAAACATGTTTCAAGTTGAAAAACCGGTACTTAACGTTTTATTTGGAATTTTAAAAAATTCGATCTTCCCAAGATTTGACAGTCTACCCAAAGTGCAGCAGTCATACCTACTCGCGCTTTCTAGGCATTTTCAGCGATTTTACTAACCCGTGATGGAGATATAGGTACAGACATTTGCCCGGATTGTATGAGACCGGCAACAATGCTCTCTCCGTCTGTCTTCGCGGAATTTGAATTGAGCCTCGTTCACACCACCAATATTTTTGTCAGTATCTCGAGATTACGCGTTAAACATATGACGTCATATCTATTCACTGCAGTCAATATTTAACGGCCTGCTAAATATTGATGGACAAGTCGTTTATTCCGCCTTAAACTGATTTCGTGACCTTGAGATTTCAACGAGAATATTGATAGTGTGACCGAGGCTTGACCTACCTTCCAATTATTGATAATGAAGCGTGCATACGATCCGCCTCCATCGTCGGGTGCGCGCACTTCGAAAATGATACAAAACACTTTACTATCCTTTAAGTTCTACTCTATTCTCTCCACTGAGCATTCTCAGTGATAATTGACGGTGAAGCCGGCCCGTATCAAAGCTCCGCGAATCAAAAAGTAAATAAAAATGCGGAACGTTAGTGATCTCGTGTGCCGCCATCGATTATAAAATTATTATTTTCCTCCTAGTCTCGTGCGTATCGCTGATTTTGTTACCGGTCTCTCCTCCCCCTCTCCTCCGTTTCTTATACGTAATCAGTTATTCGTATTTGTGCGAGACCTTCTTTAAATGTGAAAAAACGATCTGGAATATTTATTTTTCCAAGCATTGATCTCAATGGTCCATCATTTACAAGACAGGGTAAGACTTGAATAATCAAAATACATGTTACATCGGGTAATTTCAATGCAGAAACACCATAATTATATTTATGCAATTTCCAAAATCTACCTACAAGTGAGAGGTTAGCGGTTTTCTTAAAATTACATCAGTCAAATCAAAATTCCCGCTTACGAAAAAAAACTACGTACGTCTTTATGGTAGTGGACAGAAATGTGAAATTTTGATTGAGAACGATGTACGATGTATGATGGTTAATTCCTAACCTCATCTAGCGATCCTCCAGTATTTCTCGAACTGATACTTCAAAATAAATACATGAAGCAATAATAAATTTTGTCCCTCGGCCGAATAAAAGCTCATTGGTTCAATCAAAGTGCAGAAAACAATTAATTGTGCTCTATGACAGTGCTTAAAAAGTGAAAGTATACACAAATTTTAAAATTACTCTTACGTGGTAGTTTTCGAATGAATGAAAACAACAAACCGTGCGGTATTTTTGCCTCGCTCGTATAAGATACTTGCTCGTAAGAGTGAATCAGTGGATACGTCATCAGTTTCATCGGTCGCTATGAAAATCATACGGATAGGAACGATATCTGGAGACAATTTTACGAGAAAATAATTGCATCAGACTCAAAGGCTTGTAAACTTCCGGCAATATTTTCAAGCACCAAACATTAAATCAAAGAAACTAGTGCATCATCGTTCTTGAAGATAGAGAAACCGATATCGTTATCTCCCACGCATAATACACGTACTCGTTCCGCATTAGCTATTCGATCTTGATCTGAAGTAGTCGTAATCTCAAGAGGTGATTGAACGATGTCCGTGCTTCAAAGCCTCAAATCTGACGTTCTGCCACGTCTGGTCGGAAACGGAACTTTTGGAACGGACAAAGTGAGACTTATCGAGTACGAAAATGACGAATCTACAAGCGCAGGAATACAATACCAATCGAGTGTCTACTTTGGCAACGTCGTCATGGAGACGAAAAAAGGTGATACCTTCACCCAAAGTGTAATGATCAAAACCCTCCCTGAACGTCTCTCTGAGACTGTTGCATGGTCGTTGGAAAGGCACACTGACCTCCAATTCCAAAATGAGCTCCTCTTCTATTCCGAAATCCTCCCTTTACTCAAAAAATGCGATCGTGACGGCGAGGTCACGAGAATCTTCCCAAAGTTCTTTCACGGCTCGATCAAACCTGGAGGGTCATCCGTGGACAACATTATTATCATCGAGAACGTCCAAAAACTCGGGTTCAAACACGCCGACGCGAAAGTTTTCGTCGACTACGAGCACATCAAATTGACTCTGGAATGGGCCGCGAGGTTTCACGCTCTCTCTTACTTGTGCAAGAAGAGATTTCCGAGAGAGTTCCAGGAGCTCGGCGCTAGGATCCAGGAGACGCTCTGGACGAGACGGAGGGTCCTGGAGCGATGGGATAAGTTTTACGTCGAGCAGGGCAAACGAGGAATCCTACCTCTTCAGAACGACCCGAACTATAGAGATAGATTAGCCGGTATTTCCGCAGCCATCCAGGAGGCTGACCTCTCGATGGCGAAGATAGTGACACCAGTAGAGCCTCTAGCCGTCATCTGCCATGGTGACTTGGGCTGCAACAACATTTTCTACAGGTACGACTCGAGTGGCTCGCCCTCTGCCGTGATTTTCTTCGACTTCGGTATGCTCCGTCACGCTTCACCCGTCATCGACCTTTCGTTCTTCTTGCTCGTCCATGCCTCGCCTGACCTGAGATCTCAGTTCTGGGAGGATATGCTCTCGATTTATCATTCGGCTCTGCGATCGAATCCCGATCTGGGTCCGCGAGATTTCCCCTCCTTGGAGGAAGTTACTGTGGACTTTCAAAGGCGGGGTCTTTACGGATACGTCCACGCTGCTTACTGGCTGCCGATCCTGTTGCAGGAGGAAGAGGTGGAAAAGTGGTGGACTTTCACCGTCGAGGAGTTGATTGAGCGTCGGTTGAGAGGGGGCGGTGAGCGAGCTACTCGTTATCTCGTTGAAATTGTAAAACACATGATCGATAAACAATTTGATTTCAACTTTATCGATAGTATTCAGTATGAATAATTGATACGACTATGAAATGGACGCATTTCTGTCAAACGGAACTAAGCGCCATAGGGGGAGGAAGGTAGAGGGGGGCTTGGATTGGCGACGGAACCGGGCGTCGGGCTCATTCCGTCCTATACTCGCAATGCTTTTCCATGGCGCTTAGTTCCGTTTGACAGAACGCGTTATCCGGCATTCTAAATTCCTTAAAAGGAACTCAAATTGGCGCTTAGTTCCGTTCGACAGAAAAACGTCCAAATATCGTCACCTCCCGACCTAAGTATCACGAGCGCCATGCCGTGCGGCGTTTAAAAATTTCCGCCGCCATTTTATTTTTTTACAGAAAAGTTGTTGGTTGGATCTGTTTGAAAATTTCACTGAATATTAAACGGGTTCGTGTAAGATACAGTAGCGGCTCCCATTTTTGTTGTTGGAGATCTCTATAGGCTTGACGGGGTCGCTACCGCTCCTAGTAATCGGCAGCACAAGAAAAATTCAGTGAAATTTTCGGTCAGCTTCGTTGAACAATTTCTCTGGAAAAAATAAAATGGCGGCGGAAATTTTTGAACGTCGCATGGAGCGTGTGATATATCACCGGAAGGTGAGGATATATCGTCGCCCGGCTAACAAAAGGGCATAACCACACATTGAGATGAGCCCCGGAATTCATTGAATTATACGGGAAGACAGAGTTCATTGCAGGGTGTATTTACACCCTTATGTCAGGAGGGCGACGATATTAACATTTAGAGAATTTTTATTGTTGTGTGTGTCGCGATTTAATTTGCAATTTTGATAACCAGGAACATATTTGCTGTAGAAATTATGATACGCCATGTTTCATCATAAATAAAACAATACAAATTATAAAAAAGTATGTCTTAAAGTTTCATTCACACCGAAAAAAAGTGATGCTGATTCAACATTCTGGATGTAAAAAAGTGTGCGAGAACTCTAAAAACGTTGAATTAACCATTACAGCAGTTACTTCAGCAATGTCAAGATGTAAATCTAGCAAGATGTAAAGCATCACTTTTTTTCGGTGCATTACCTTTTTAGAGTATACCGAGAAAAATAGTTTGATCATCTGAACCGTAATTAGGGTGTTCTTTATCAGTCATGCTAATCGGGTCACGTTACGGTTCTCTTGGCACCAGGAACCGTATTCTTGGTTCAACCGAACTTTCAAACCATGCTAAACGATCAAAAAGGCTCGGTTGCATAAACGAAAAGTACAATTGAGTACACATTTTATTATCCTCATGCTTTTATATTAATTTTTGACCCTTAAAAAAAATTATAAAAAAGGACTGTACCCTATAATAGCGAATAAAAAAAATTATATTCTGGATTCATGCGTCATGCGACCAATGGGCCTGTTGCAAACTTTTGCTAGAGCAGAATGAAGAGTTGTCTCCTATAGATAATGCCTCAAAAATCACGATGAGCGCATCGGCAAAGTCTGAAATGCACTCATAACTTCACAATCTGCGTAAGAAATTGGCGTTATTTTGAGCTTCCCGCTTCAAAAACGATACTACTGCACAGGTGAACATTTTGTTAGAGGAGTCGCTCCATCGTCGGCAATATTCATCATGGCCGACGCTTGCGCAGTTCCTCGCGTAATTCGAGGAGAGTTCAAGGTCAATTAAGGCGGGCGAGGAAAATATGAACGTAAACACGCCGATTGTTATATGGTTTAATCCTGTTCAAGTGTTATCTCGTCCCATCACACGTGTTTTGGCGGACTGGCGTCGGCCATGATGAGTATTGTCGCCAATGGAACGACTCCTCTAACAAAATGTTCACCTGTACCGTAGTATCGTTTTCGAAGCGGGAAGCTCAAAAAACCGCAAATTTCTTACACAGATTGTGAAGTTATGAGTGCATTTCAGACTTTGCCGATGCGCTCATCGTGATTTTTGAGGCATTATCTGTAGGAAACAACTCTTAGTTTTGCTCTAGCAAAAGTTTGCAACAGGCCCATTGCTGCTTCAAATATTTTAAATAACGTTTTAAGTGAGTGATCTCACACACAAAAATTTATTGAACATTTGGACTACATTTTGCAATTTGGAACTATAAATGCTAGCCCGGTTTAAAAACAGCGTATGTGATATTAGTTTCCCTATGCACATAAGTGTTTTTTTTTTTTTCAGCTGAGCCAGAATTTATAGATCCAAATTGCAAAATGCAGTCCATTTGACCATTGATGCTTTTTCTTCTGAGCTCCGGTGATATTGATATAACTTACTTTCATCTTTTATTATACAAAATCATGGCATTCAAAGCCAGGTTGGTCTCAAGGACTTTACAAGTGCAAATTACAAGATATCCAAGAGGCACATGAGTCTGGTACCATTAATCATCGAGATTATGACGGTATACAGACAACTTCAGAAAAGCTCGTTTCTGTCATAAACAGACCGTATAGTAAAATTTGGCAATATTTTGCATAAAGGTATCAATCTGGCTAAAGGCACCTGTTGACCTGTGTGCATAGGGTAACTAGCAGAACATGAAAAAAATGAGTCAGAGATAGTGGTTCCTTGTTACAAAATGCAGTCCAATTAAGAAGACACTTAATCAATTGATGTCTGACCGAGTTGATCAGATATCGCTATCTGTTTATACAGTTTGGCATTTCAATGATGTGATGCTGGAACGAGAGATACATTGCAAATATGTGCCGAACGTCTGATATGTATGTGCTAAAAGTTTTGCAACAATGGTTGCGTGCCTTAGAGAGAGGGGGCAAGGAACTGCAGCTTAAAGGTGCCGTGATTTTTTTAACCTGGCCCCATATCGACTCAGTTGATTTCGGTAAACTTTTTCGATGGATCGATTTCCCTGAGTGCTGATTTGTTTCCTCTTTTTACTACCCACAAGGTTAATTTTTCACCTATGACTTAATTTAGAAAATTTTGTATATTCAAGGTATTTTGCAAGAACTTCTGATAAGAACATATAACTTTTTGGGCCGTAATGGCCCCGAATGCTGAACATTGTGATTAAGGGATATTTAAGGGAATTCTTGACAAAGCATCAACTGAGCAATTTGAACAAATTTTAAGTAAAAGCCAGCATTATAGCTTTGTAAATGGACCCTTGCAAAGATTACAATGAGTTGCGACTGCAAAGAAATAAAAATATAGGAGGTGAGAGTTCCTGATTTTCACAAGCTATAGGGTAGCTAAGGACCTCCCTCGACATTTTTCAATCCCCCCCGCAATTTTTTTTTGTAATTTTAATTTTTTGGAGAGGCAAATCTTCGGAATTTCTCACAAAGGTCTATTTCCAGAGTTATGCCGATTGATTTCACCCGAGGTTCGTCATTGAGCTCATCCTTTGTGTGCTGGAATGTAAAGAACCACTTAAAACCTCCCATGATCACCATAAATTCCGCAATAAAATTCACCATAAATTTCAGCATGGTTTATTCTTGAAAGATATGTACTAAAAAAAAAAAAAAAAAAAAAAAAAAAAAAAAAAAAAAAAAATTAAACTCAAAAGCGATAACTAAAGAAAATTAATACATAACATAAAAGTCGCTCCTATGACGCTCTCTGGCGTTCTGCGACACCCAAACGCCACATGTGCCTATCTACCGAGTGGTAATCGGGCAACTGATATCGCAACATTTCATCGTTAACGTGCAACGCCCTGCCACCATCCTTTCATGAAACGTCGTCTTTGCCTTTTTCTAGGTGATAAGGAAGAAAGACGATATTATAATTTTTTCAAAGAAAATTAATGATATTAAAATTAAAGCGAAAATCAGGAACTTAATTAAAATTATAACGTAATTAAATGATTAATTTCATCATTATGGGGCCTCCTTAAGAGAGGAGCTGTTTAAGGAAGGGCGATGAACACGTCCCTAATTCTTACTCTGTGGTCCATTGCAAGCTCTAGCATAAAGTTCACAAATAAAGCTCCTACCGCAGTCGTTGGAATCCAGCGACTAGCAATTAATTTGAGCTAATTAATGAGTGCCTCGGATTTTGTCTCGACGCGTTTATTTAAGTTATTGACTACTTCTCGAATCGCTCTGAAGAGTAGGGATACTTGACTCGAGTAATTGGTCGCGAATCACGCGATTTGATGTAGTGAGAAGGGCCTCGCGAGGCTTTCTGACTGTTTCACGAGGTGCGTGCCTTATGGGTGCCACTGAGTTGCCGGCCGGCTTCGTTGTGCGAGGAGCGTCTCGGTGTTATTTTTGAGAGATCCACGATTTATTCTGGCTGTCTCGGCGAGGATGGAAAAAGAAGAGGAGGATGAAGAGGTCAGCTGGAGCTGCTGGCTCAAAACGGTATGGTATGATTTTCATTAGTCATGTGATATTTAAAATACTCAAAATATGTCATTACAGGGAGTCTACTAAAACAGGCTGGCCAAAAATCAGTACTTTCACAGTACTTTTTCAGTACATTCCCATCAAATTCAGTACTTTCTCAGTACCTCCATTCCACGAAATTCGAATATGTTGAATTCTCGCTCAAATTGCAACAAAAATGAAAAAAATTCCGGACTTTCTTTTGGAATTTCCGAACTTTTTCAGTATTTCCGGACCGCCCTTAAAAAATCAGCACTATTTCCGGACATTCCGGAAATTCCGGACTTGTAGACACCCTGCATTAGGCGGCCAGTCATATTTTTAAAAATTTGAACTCATCGCACTTTTAGGAGAAAGTCATTATAAAGTCACTTATGTACTCAAATTCCCTTTGGGTGACAGTAAGTAATTTCTTTTTAGAACTTATTCTTTGTTTTTAAGTTGGTTTTAAAAGTTTGAACACACAAATTTCACTCTCTCTGAGAGACCCAGGATCTTTTCTGGTGGCTTTTTAAAAGTAGGCATGCAAAATTGTGTCGTTTTAGACAAATTTTCACACTTACAGAGCCTGATATAGTTTCTCAATTTTTCTTCACAGCCATCATGAAAAAAGTCATTTTGATTTTGATTTTTTTTTATGAATCATTTTGATCATTAAGCTGGCAAATTTATTATTCACTGTCATGCAGAGTTAATGTTTAAGATGTAACATGCGTTTGCTCGTGGTATTAATCCGATGGTGATGCAATCGGAGAATTTTTTTCACAATGTCCCGAAAATAAGTTGATTTAATTTATAGAGGCAAACCATAATAATTACCTCGGTTCTTCAAGTAGGTGGCAAATGACGATGCCTGAAGTCTACAGCTCCGCATTTAATTTACTGCGTTAAAAAATGTCATGTTGACCATACATTTAAGAAGGAGAACAAAACAACATCACGGTTTGATATTTATACAGTATATAACTATCGGATAGGGAGAAACATGAAATATCCGAGAACATTTTAAGTTTTGATATAGGTTTTTCTATGTGCTTAAAAATATGGTATGCGCATAGAGACTTTAAAGCATTCTAAATACGGAACATATATATTCCAGTCATCGATGTGATGATTGGAAAGTTCACGCCAAATAACTTAGAAAAAATTTAGATTTTGGTCACTTCAAATAGAACCGGCAATAGAACAAAAATCGCCCTGCTGTTTTTTGCGTTCATGGCATTCCATTATTATTCAGCCACCCTGCAAAGAGGATTTCTACATACATAAAGTCGCGATTATAGCGCCGCCTCGCGCTCTGCGACGCCCAATCGCCATTGCCCCCTATCCTCCCAGAGATCATCAGGCAATTGGCACCTTCTGATCTCCTCCTCCACCCCTTGTCGCCAACCTTTCACAGGACGTCCACGCCGTCGCCTTCCGGGAGGAACCCAATCGAAGACCTGCTTGGGCAACCGATCATCTGCCATCCTTCGCACATGTCCATACCAGACCAACTGCTTGGACCTGATATCGTGCACGATGTCCTTTTCCACACCCATTATCTCGCGTACCCTTTCATTGCGGATACGCTCTCTTCTCGATATCCCAGCAGACCTTCGCCAAAAGTCCATCTCGGTTGCCCTAAGCATGTCTTCAGTTCTTTTCTTAAGTTGCCAGACCTCACTCCCGTAAGTTACGATACTCTTCACGATGACGTTGTAAATTTTCCTTTTGGTCTCCTTGGAGATACTCTGGTCCCAGAGAACCCCATTTAGCATCGCGATAGCTTTCCTGCCTTGCACATTCCGATCTTTAATGGCCCGATCCAAATTTCCGTCCTTAGTTAACCGAACTCCGAGATATTTATACTCTTCACAGTCCAGGATCTTCCGGCCATCCTCCAGTTCAATGCTTTGCTGATCACCACCGATAACCAACTTCTCCGTCTTAACCACATTTACTTCCATTCCCCACTTTCGGTATACTTCCACTAGCTTCCGCGTCATGTAATTCGCATCTTCTTCGTCCTGAGCTATTACCACCTGATCATCAGCAAAGCACAGAGTATAAAGGGTGCCATCTTCACGTAGCGGGACGCCCATTCCCGAAAAGCATCTTTTCCATTCCTTTAAAACTTCTTCCAGGTACACTTTAAATAAGGTTGGCGACAAACAACACCCTTGTTTCAGTCCTTTAGTAATTAAAAACCCCAACGATAACTCCCCATGCGATTTAACCCTAGAGAAAGCCCCACCATAAAATTCCTTAATAGCACTAATTAGTCCCCCACTAAAACCCCTTTTGTTCAAGGCTTCCCAAAGTTTCATCAATGGCACACTATCGTAAGCTTTCTGGAGATCCACAAACACTAGATGTAATTCCTGGCCAACTCCCTTCTTTTTCTCTATGACGTGGATGATGGTAAATAAGTGATCAATCGTTGACCGACCGGCTCTGAAACCTGCTTGCTCTTCCGCTTCATGTTCTTTCCACTCCTCTTCAATTTTTGCTTTCAAGATTTTTCCATACACTTTGCTCAGGGTACCTGCAACCGACAGTCCTCTATAGTTATCACACTCATCTTTTCTACCCTTCTTCTTGTATATAGGTGACACCCAAGACTCTTTCCATTCTGTCGGTACCTTTCCACCGTCCAAGCAATCTTGCATCAGGTATCTCAACCGTTGAAACAGCTTGCAGGTTCCACACTTGATCAACTCAGCAGGGATATTTCCCGGACCTGGAGCTTTATCGTTCTTCAGCTCTCGTACGGCCTTTACCACGTCCTCCATATGGATCTCCAAGTTATGATTATCGTTAGTATACTCCAAGCTTACGCCTCCATCTTGAAATTCAGGTCGCCTTTCTGTCAGTAAATTTTTAAAATAACCCTCCAGTTTATCAATGGATATCGGAGATATTAAGTCCCGCTTCATGTCCCTTCGCAGCCCTTTCAGCAACTTCCAGCTCTCAGTGCTTTTCCTTCCTCCTATGTACGTGTCTATTTTGTTACAGCTCCTCTCCCAAGATTCGTTCTTTTTCTTGGTTATGAGCCTTCGTACCTGCGTCTGAGCTTTTTTATACGCCTCTTTGTCTTCTGTTTTTTTAGAGGAAAGGAACTGATGATATTTTTTCCGTTTCTCCTGAATCTCCTTCTCAATTTCTTCGTCCCACCAGTAAGGTTTTTCGCTAACTTTCCTATCATCAGCGACACCAAGAGCTTCCATTGCTGCCGAGTGAATGCAATCCTTCAGGAACTGATACTGCTGTTCGGTATCACCGTCCCTTGATTCGCCCAACTTCTCATCCAAGCGCTTTCCATATAAAGCCCTTACACTTGGATGCTGCAAGCTGTCAATGTTATAGTTTACAAGCTTGACACGATCTTTTTGTTGGTGAACTTCTTCCTGTGCTTGCCTGGTCTCCTGGCTCCCTTTCACTGGGAAAGCTATTTTTGCCCCGAGGAAATAATGATCACTGCCGCAGGAAAGACCTCTCCACACTCTAACTTGCTGAATCTTCATTCCCGTGTCTTGTCTGACAACCACATAATCAATGATTGATTTCAATCCGCGAGTAGACTGAACCCAAGTAAATTTATGGATATCCTTGTGTTGGTAGAACCCATTGAGCACCTTCATGTCCCTTTGCTCACATACGTCAATGATACGGGCTCCGTTATCATTTAGTGCCGCCTCTCCGAAAGGGCCGACGATCTTACTTTTAATTTGACGTCCTATTCTACCATTGAGATCTCCCAACACAATGATTTCCCTCCTGGATCCAATCTTACCAATTTCCTCGTTCAATTCTTCGAAAAATTGGTCCTTCACTGCGACAGTGGAATCATCGTTGACTCCATACACTCCCAAAATGGTGATTTTATGGCCAAACACTGTCATATTCATCTTTATCATTCGGGGGTTAACAGCTTCCCATGTAGTGATGCACTTCCGTAGGCTCTTGCGAATAAGAATTGCAACACCCTGTTGAGCTCGCTGATCTTTTTCCACGCCACTATAAAACAAATCGTATTCCTTTACACTTACAGAGCCTTGTCCTTTCTTCTTCGTTTCTGTTAATACCGTGACATCAAATCCGTGACTCCCTATCTCCGATACCACTTCCGTCATTTTCGTAGAAATTCCTTGTACGTTCCATGTTCCAAAAACCATCATCCGTTTACGTAATTTTTTCCGATAAATCCGTTTATTTCCATTTGTACCGAGGCAATTGTTATTGGGTCTTTTAACAGTATTCCTTTTTCCGAGTATCGGGGAGTTAGCCCGATGACTCAACCCCCAACCTGGAGGACCGGGGTTTGATTTCGGAGTTTCCTCTCCTAGACAGGTTGCTTCCACTACAGCTGAGAGCCCTGTCTGCCCTTCCAATGGGTGGTTCATACGCCTTGAAGCCGGTGACCATCTCCACTACATGTAAAATATAGGATAATATAGGATTATGACTACATGTATAATATAGGATTTCTACATGTAAAATATAGTTTTGCTTAGCAGTATCTAATATAAATATAGCATGATAATATTGCAAAAACAATGTGGCAACATAATTTTTAAAAAAAAAAAAAAAAAAAAAAAAAAAAAAAAAAAAAACTTCGACACATTGCATAGCAACATTGCTGTAATATTTTTGGCGAGGTTGCCGGTAATATTGCCCAACATTGTCCGACAGCGACTTCCCGGAACATTGTCGATCGTTATACCTAACAATATTTTTAGACTTCAATCTGAACGAAAAATTTCATTAAAACTCATTAGACCGCTCCAGTCTGTTGAAAATGTATGAGGCACAGTTCGTAGTATTTTTGTTCACTTGCTTCCGCGATATTGCAGCAACTTTTTCTTTCAATGTATGAACATTTCTGTGAACAGTTTCTCTAAAACAAAGTTGCTTTTCGATATTAAAGCAATTAGCAATTCAACTGCAACAATGGGGGTTCTCGGAGCGCGTGTATTATTCCTTTAAATCTGAAATAATTTTTAAATATCTGTGGGTCTCATTGCCATCCGTCAAGTACCTTGTAGAGTGGACTGATGAGATGATATAGTTTACAAACACCGCTCAATTTTTTGCAGATGTTGTGCGGTTACGGAGCAATGATGGTGTTCATCTTCAACGGAACGACTGAGGGACAATCAGCTGTGCTCCTGCCCCAACTCAAGCAAAAAGACAGTTTGATTCCCGTAACGGCCGAGGAGGAAACGTGGATTGGTGGGTTGCTCAAGGGTGTAGCTCAAATATTTTTCTGGGGAAGGAAAGAGAAAGGGGGGTGCGAATTGTGTTGAGCGGTTAACTTCATGAGTTGAGTTACACTTGTTCTAAATTTTTTGATGAGAAAATACTAGTTTTGGGCTATCCACAAAGGAGCCTTTCAGCCTTTCTATGAATCTTCAGAAATAGTAATTCCTAATAACAAAATGGAGTCCAGTGCTTCTGAGGAAAACGACGGCTGAGTTTAATGGACGAGAACCAATGTGGGCTAAGCAAATTTATTCAATTTCAAATTAAGGCAGATTTTTCTTCTTCATTTCTCTAGTCAGAAGTAGCTGCTGGTATATGAAAGAAATGAATCGCAAATATTATCAAAATCACTCACCTGCTTAAGAATTTATATCAATGCGATAGTGATCCTCTACTGGAAAATCGAAAAATCGCCGTTTGAGCAATCGAATGTTTTCAAATTCCCTCTCAGAAAATATGTATTCCTGAAAAAAGTTATGAATATTTTTCCTTGAAATTTTCAGACACTCCAGATCAAAATCCAAGCAAAATTCTCTGAAAACTCGACAGAAAAATGACATAAAAATCACAAATTTTCTTAAATATCCATGATTTGTCAAAGGAATTTGGCAACGTCTGAAGGCTCATACAGCGTTCTTCCGTAGAACGGCAGGGTGCCCATTCCCAATGGTTTGCCTCGAACGTCTTCTGCAGGCCTCAAAACAACAAGTGTACACGCAAGACCACATTCCAAAAATATTGAAAGCTATTAATATACAAAAAGACTCGGCAATCAGGCTCGGACTGGCCATAAGGCCAATCTGCCATTGGCAGATATGCCCCCTTTGCGCGGCGAAAACGCGTCCCTCTTACAGATAGCAAAATAAGCAGGAAAAAAAATTACGACCGAGAACATGTGAGAAAAATTTCTTAAATGAACGGAAGAAGAGAGAGTTAGGAGTAAAGAAAGGTGCTTTAACGCATGATAGTGGTGAACAGAGGTCCATGAACTACTTTCTGAAGCGTAAACAATTTTCTGTGAAATTTTCACCTTCTTCTTGACATGCAGGCGCTTTATCATCCCTTTCCTTCATTCGGTATGTGTAACTCCCTTAGAAGCGATGGTCGGTTCGATTTTTAGACATACGCATCCTTTATAGACCTCTTAAGAGACCTTTAACCATATTTCCTCCTTTTCAAATGACTGTTGATTTGGACATACCATAGCATATCTCAGGCAAACTTAACCTTAATTTATCTTGAAATTCAAAAATAAGAGACATCTAAAATGTAAACGCGCGATACAACTATTCGCGCAAGATGGATGTCCACATTGAATATGAAAAATGTAAGACGCGATGCCGTGAGTCGTGAACTCGCGATGCTCTGCTCTAGTTTGAAGCAGCGTTACAAATAAGACAAACGCAAACAAACACAATATGGAATAAAGCGAGGGAAAGGATGCGCGTTAACGACGGCGCAGAGATACAACTATTCGTACTTGATGGACGTCCGTGCTGCATCTGAAAAATTGAAGGCGCGATGACGCGAAGCGTGAGCTCTCAATGCTGTGCTTCACGTTCAATTTTGCAATTTTTACTCGGTGCGATCAATAAACTTTGAACCTGAAAATAGCGTAAACTTGTGCTGATTTGCCAAAATTTTCTGAACCCCTCTCCACTTTGACAATGCCCTACCAAGAAATATCACATTACGCCCCTTTAACCAGCCAAGGGTCTACGCCCTCAGATGCGAGCCAGCCCGACCCTGTCGGCAATAACTTATTGATTCAACGATGTATTCGCCAAAATGCGAAACAACGTATCTCGGCTTGTGACGTTGACGGCAAATAAAGTATGATAGGAAGTCTGCAACGTCGCAAACGGAGATACGCTGTGTTTTCGCGCTCGTTGATGCAGGATTCGAATAAATTGATTCACAATTGGACAACATTTTTCAAGGAGGAGCCACTATTTCTGGCTCATTCTAGAAGAAAACGTATGTGCCATTGGTTTCCCTATGCAAAAATGCGCTTTCATGGAAGAGCCAGAGATAGCGGTTCCTTGTTGAAAAATGTAATCCAATTGCCAATTGCATTTTGATAAGTTTTTCTTTAATTTTAATATAGTTCATAGGAAAAGTATTATCCCACTACTTTGACGCCAACGTTTGGTACATAATTTTGCGTTCCTGTTGCAGCAAGTCTGGGCATTCTGTTATCTCCAGTGTCATCTTTACTCATCGGAACAATCGTTGATGTGTTCGGACGAAAATTAGGACTGTTGAGTTTCCACATCTGCATGGGTCTGGGTTTTGGCATCATCGCTTTTGCCACCGAAGTCTGGCACATTTATGCGGGACGTTGCATATGCGGATTTGCTCTGGGTGAGTATGACGAGTAGAATGTCCATTTGAACGAAGGACCAATTCTACCGTGCTTCGGAAAAACGTCGTCGGTATGAACATTCGAATATTGCCAAATGGCCTCTCATAAAATATTATTTTTTTAGAACGTTCTGAATATTTTTTCATGAAATTTTCGGAACTTTTAGATCAAATTACTTGCGAAATTCCCTGGAAAAATTGGAAGAAAAATTTACTTAAATTTTCCAGAAAATTCGTGATTTGTCGAAAGAGATCTGGCAATGCCTGAAGGCTCATACGGCGTTCCTCGTTAGCACGGCAAAGTTGGACGAATGTAACAAGAATTTGCCTAATTACGTCAGACGTTGCCTAATTTTCTATTATGTTGGGATTTTTTCAACGGAAAACCAAATGTTATTCTAGTACTTAAATGGAGGCGGAGGGGCCGTTAAGGGGCCGTTTTAGAGCCCACCTAAGCTAAATTTTCTCAATTCCACGCTATTTTGCTTATTGAAAGTATATACTTTATGGAAAGCAGCATGATTTGATAATTTGTTGTCTCTTTTCAGTCCAATGCTGGCCTAAACTTGGGCCTGAAGGCCAATTTTGGGAAGGAAAAAAAATTATGCGGATTCTTCGGTATGAAACCGCAAACCCGCATTTTTAGCCAAAATCGATCCACCGATCACCCATGTTTAGGACAGTATTAGACCCAAATAAGACTAAAAATGGCAAAATCCTGCTGCAATCTGCAAAATTTAAAAGCGCAAAAAATTGTATGGTTCAAGAAATTCAGGGCGGACCTAAAAACGGTCCCCATCCGTACCCTTCTTTTTGAGAAAGTATATTCTTGATAATCGAGAAAAAATTACAAAATTTCACCTGTATTTTACAGTTTTCTGTTGAAAAATAACATATTCGAGAACATTTGACGACGGGAAAGTCAGTTAGGCTGATTTTGCTTAATTCATCAATATGTATTAATGTTAAATTACTCGTATAGAATTTTGGGCCTATCACTTGCATCAGTTTTGCCGGTATACAGATTTCCTCTCACCCAGCAGTTCTTCTTGGGCTGTTGACATTGTACACGTTGAAGGGGAAAATAGACCAGTTTGTAGCAGAAATAACACGTATTGAAAATGGAGGAAATTAGGATTGTTAGAGAAAAAACACAATAAAACATACAAATGGCAACAAGACAACGGATATTTAATTATGATACCATTTATTAAGTTCCGACAGAACCTATGAGAATTCGGCCAAAAATAAAAATCGCTCAATGTATTGTAAGTACAATTGTAATTGTAATGTATTGATTCTCTCATTGTATTGTAAGCCCAAGCATTTTTCGATGTTCAGCGACACTTATTTTTGGCGTGGATAAAACATTGTAACACGAATAAATAGCAAGAAAGCTTAAAACTTTTCGTAGTTTCGGAAAATGTAGCTTCCAATTCGTCGCCTTCCTAACGTAAGAACGTACCTACACTCGACGATGAGCCCTGTTGTCCATATAACTCAATACTTTCCCGGGCTCATCGCAAACTGTAGTTACGCCTTTCTGTTAGCCAAGCGACGAATGGAGATGTTGCAAGTATGAGGGATTTGCGATTTGACCATTGATTCTTATGTAAAAGTTCGCGGGAAACACGATGGTGCCACTGGTTTTCTCTGTCATCTCCCAAGCTCAAAAAAAGCTCTCAAAGTAAGGCCAAAATGGAGGGGATATCCCACCCTACCCTGAGAGTCCACCTCTACATCAAGACAAACTCTCCATGCAAAGATAGGGAGCAAATACATTGACAGGGCTGCCACTTTATTTGGGGACTCCAAAACTGAAAACACGGCAACCCTGCTAATGTATTTGCTCCCTATCTTTGCATGGAGAGTTTGTTTTGATGTAGAGATGGACTCTCAGGGTAGGGTGGGATATCCCCTGCATTTTGGTCTCACTTTGAGAGCTTTTTTTGAGCTTGGGAGATGATTTCAGAGAAAATCAGTGGCACCATCGTGTTTCCCGGGAACTTTTACATTATAATCAATGGTCAAATCGCAAATCCCTTATACATGCAATATCTCCATTCAGATATCCTCACATGCAAAAGCTCCTTCGAGATATTCTCGTTGTATTATATTTGTCATTGATAATAATCCCGGCAGAGTAAAACTCCTATACTATATCTTGGTTGCAGGTTTGGAGGTGGTAGCGGTGGTCTACCTAGCGGAGACCTGCACGAAGAAGCAACGGAGCGTTCTCCTCGCCTTCATTTCAGCTGCCTTCGTCATCGGCGTCCTCCTGGCCTACGTCGTCGGCGGCTACCTCCCGTGGAACATCGCCTCGGCCATCCTCTCCCTCATGTGCTTCCTCAACTTCCTCATCCAGCTCCTGGCGCCCGAGTCCCCCGCCTGGCTCTACAAACGCGGCCGCCCCGACGCCTCCACCCGGAGCCTCCAGAAACTCGGCCGGAGTCCCGAGGGAATCGCCCGCGAGCTGGAGATGCTCCGCCTCTCCTCCAAGGAACAGTCCGAGAAGTTCCAGCTCAGGGTCTTCCTCGAGCCCACCGTCTGGAAGCCCTTCCTCATCCTGTCCTTCTACCACTTCCTCCAGGCGGCCACCGGCGTCTACCACTTCATGTACTACACTCTCGACTTCATCGAGCGGCTGGGCACGACCTACGATCCCTTGACCGTCTCGCTCATCTTGTCCGTCATCCGGGTCGTCATCAACGCTACCCTGGGGATGTGGATCACGGCGCGGATGAGCCGGCGCTTGGCGACGGTGATCTCGTCCGTGGGGATGTGCGCGTCCCTGATAGGGATGGGCGTGTGGGAGCACGTCTACCGCGACACGCCGGTCGGCGCCCGCAACTACGACTGGCTCCCGATCGTCCTACTCAACTTGTACATCATCTTCGGGATCATCGGCGTCACGACGCTGCCCTGGTTGATGTCGGGCGAGGTGTTCCCACTCCGGGTCCGCGGGTCGATGTCCGGCGCCGTCTTCGTCGTCGCCACCGGGAGTATGTTCGTCTTCATCAAGAGCTACGATTGGTCCATCGAGACCCTCGGGATGTCCGGCTTGCTCTTCACCTTCGCCGCCATGTCCTTCCTCGGCATCTTCCTCGGGGCGTTCTTCTTGCCCGAGACGCAGAACAAGACTTTGTACGAGATCGAGCGAGGTTTTATGTCTAAGAGCAAGAGGGTCGCCACTGAGTGGACGGTCCAGAAACCGGACATCAATGAAGAGGCTCAGAGGGAGATGGCGTCTGGTCAGGGTTGAAATTTCGGCCTGGCGCATGGTGGATCGAGTCAATTAGAGAGGTTGGATATAGAATTTGCGACAAGAACTGTGGATTTTTATGTTTATTTCGTCACATTTTAAAGTTCAAGGGGTGCTACTATAAGAAAATTTCACGATGAAACCAACGAAACCACTTTTTGAACCTTAAAGTTGTGTATAAACGGAGTTATAAGCGTTTAAAGGTTCCAAACTTTGTCCGACCTCTCCGATTGACTCGATCCACTGTATGGCGCACTGTCATGATAAGGAAGACCGCCGTATAAACCTCCAGATGCTATCAAGTTTCCTTTCATTGAATGTAAATTTTTGGGGTAACGTGTGAACATCTGTTTTGAAATTCCTCCAAGAATGTTATTGGTACTTTACTTAAGAGTGTCTGAAAATTTTGAGGAAAATTGTTCATCATTTTTCTGTAGAGTGAATGTTTTATTTGGGTGAATTTGGCAGCGTGAGACTTCTCATACGGCGCTATTCCTTGGCACAGCAATGTAAGCACGGGTTCTTCTTTGTCCTTTAGTGCGTATAATTATAGACTGATTATTTTATTAGTTACATCGACATTAAGCATAGCGCTGCTTATGGAAATTGAGAGACAATAACTGACGTCCAAACACCAACATTCATTCTTTATGTCGAGTATGTCAAAGGGAGGAATCTAAACAGAATCAGCCGAAATGCATTTGAAATTGCCTCTCTCTCTCCCCTTTCTTATTTTTTTTTTCAGAGAAATTCACCCACTTAACTCCATTGAGCTCCCCCTGAATTTCTCCCTGTGTGTGAAGCATATGATCATAAAATGCTCAGGCAGAATATTCGCTTCGTTTCCTTGTAGAAAAATTAAATATTAGTAGAAATTAAGCAACGTCTAATGTAATTGAGCGAATTCTAACTATTCCTGCACTGAAACAAACGGACGAGAGTCTGAACTGATGCTTTTACATTAGAAAGACACGTTTCTCGATCGATATTGGGTATTTATTTGTTGGATAATATTTAAGAAACTACTTAATGAGTGTCACTTCTCAAATACTTTGGTGATTTTTGCTGTCTTCATCAAGATTACTGTTCGTAAGATCTGTCAATAGTTTATAAGTCCGCAAACTTTTCAAAGTTGATTTAATGAATTTCGTGAAATTTTAGGCATTATGTGAAAAAAAATGTTAAATATTTATTTATCATAACTGTGAGCGGGTAGACGCCATTTGATGTAACATTCCCCTTGCATTCTGACGTTTTAGATTGCTTGAAGTCGATTTGAATTGATTAATTTACCTTAAAATACGAACATACATTTTTAAATCCAGATTATTATAGTTTCCAATGTACTCACCATAATTTGCATGAAATTTTTATGAAAAATTCTGCACTAAAGTTCTTCAATTCTTATTAACAATAAGATCCATGTCTTAGTTTGTAATCCTTTGTTGAAATGCTCTCCTAGCGAGAAATGCATACCGTCTACTATTCCAGACCGGAGGTGTAATGTAATTAATCTCGCAATGTTTCTGTATGCATGTTTGTTATTCTAGTCAAACTCCGATGTAAAAACTGCGGCGATGCACAATCCCGAGAAGAGAAGAAATATTTTTTTCGCAATTTTTTTCGTAATCTCGCTCCATTTTTTCACCTCTCACCTACTCACATACTTAGAACAAATATTTTAAAAGTCCCTTGAGGCTGTAAAACAAATTATTCGCACATACTTGTTTTTTTTACAATCTCAGTTCCGTATCCATGTACTCTGAGGTTTTGCATTCGATTATCGCAACTACAATTTGCAAAACTTACCAATATACACAACTACTTACATACGAGGGGCTTAGAGGCTAAGGCGCAAAAGTGCAGTTTCTGAGAAAATTGAGATACAATAATTGAGATAAATTTAAAAGAAAGTAGTCATAATGATAAGAGAGATATGAGACATAATAGCCCGAATGCAGACAACAATAGAAACACATCAAAATACAAAAAACAAATGTGTATATAGGCTAAGGAGAAATCAAACAAACCAGAACGCTCCGGACCAATTACATGCCCATTCTCAACTGGAACAGAGGCTAAAAAATGTAAAAATTAAAACGAGGAAACAGAAAAACAGGTGATGTGATGAGCTCAATCCATCTATGTCAGCTCTGAAGTTGCATAATTCACCTCTATTCTTGACGATGTTTATCATCTCCAACACACCTCTGGCAAAGTCCCGGGACTCAACAGCTAAAATTTTGGGCGAATAAAAATCAAAATGGTGCCCCAATTCATCTTCATGTTGGGGTAGAGCTGCCTTTTCTTGCCGGTTGTACATATGACCGTGCAGCCGTTTCCTCAAGAGTTGGGAAGTCATGATGCATATTCTGTGAAAAATTCGCTCCCAAATTCCAATTTTTAAGCATCAGAAAGTCAGTTTGAAATTTCTCACTGCGTAAAGATCCATAGAATTTCGAAACTTCAAACACGTATTTTTCGGAATAGCAAAAACTGCACTCATGAGCCTTGTCCTCCAAGCCCCTAAAATGTATCTCTATCAGTCATAATTCTCTACCGCCGATTTTTGGCTCTCTTTCCCCGTTAGTTATGATGTATAAACACAACAAAAGGAGCGCAAATATTCTTAATCTGTTAGGATGCCTCTCAAGGATCTGAGAGTTGCCAATTGTAGCGATAATTTACCTGTTTATCCAACAATTAATGAAGAGTGAAAACTTAACCCTAAAAGTAAGAAGAATTTTGCAACATTGTGTGATAGAGGAGTATAGGAGATTAAACCGAAGAGCGTGACTGTTTTCACGGTTTTTCTCAGGTGTTTTTCTATTTACAGTCTTTCAGATAATTTAATATTTATTTAGAGGATATTTTGCTGGTGGAAAATATTTATCTAGATATGAAACTCAACCGCACAGCCAGTGAGCGGACAATGAGAAAGAATATTGTATTGGCAGAGAGAGGAAGCTGATGAAATTCATACTTATACTATACCTCTCTCTTAATGGCACATTAAAAAGAGCATTAATTCGCACTACGATATTTAGATTTTTTTCGTCACTGTATTGAATTTTATGTATTCTTACCTCGAGTGAGCGCTTAATATGAGATTTGCAGTCTAATCTGATCTCCATATCGAATCATCTCAAACAACTCTATGAATATTCTGCGAATAAACTCATCTTTGTTTACTATCGTGGTTTTTTATCCCTGGGTTTTATCATAAGCCAGATGATTGCAAATCTGGGTCAGTGTAAATTGATCTTTTGTCACGTATCATCGTTGAGGGCGGCCCCCGGTATATCAGCGGTATTTCCATATGCCGCATGATAAAACTAAAAATCTGTCATGAAGTGATTTTCTGTATTTTGGAATGAAGGAAGCATCGGCATATAAATCAATAATTTTGTTTCTAAAGTACGATGACAGAATTTGAAAAAGGCTTATCTTCGGTCGCGACGTTACAAGTATCTTTGCTCATGTCTTATATTCATGAAAAAAAAAAAAAACAATATTGGATTTGTTTTTTAAAGTAATTCTCTGTATAACTGTTTTTTATTCAATCAAAAATAGGTATTCTTAGAAACTTTTATGGAGATGAGATAATATACCTAACAAGTCAATGTCATCGCTCGATTAACGCGGGCTGCGTTGACACAGAGCATGAATGAAGAACTAAACCTCACTCATCATCAGCTGTTTTTTGTTTAGTTAGTTAGTTAGTTAGTTAGTTAGTTAGTTAGTTAGTATATTTTAACTGTTGTTAACGCAACTCGGACGTTTCATTTAATTCGACAAATTTCGGTGTGTTTCCTTCTAAATTCATGACGTTAGATAATTTGTGAAGCAATCATTGGAGTCAAAGAAAACTTCATGTTTATTGTTGTTGATACGACTCCGACGCTTCGTTTTATTTGAGTAATTTCATTCAGTGTTTCTCTTTTTAAATTCACGTGATTTGCGAAATAATCATACGGCGAAGTCAAAAGAACAAAAATAATACAAATATTCTGGCTCCTTTTTATAAAAATATGTAAATGTAGAGGAGAAAATTAGTTTGGTTCCTGTAATGTTTTATCATGTGTAATGACAAGAATTCCAACACATTTTATTAAAGTTGAAAGCCGCTGACACCGCAAGTTTGAGTAATCGCATCAAACACAGCGCGACCGGCGCGAGGCTGGCGGCAGTGGCGGCTGGCGCGCACGACTCGAAACGTATAGCGCCTTACAAGATCGCAGGATACTTCATGTATTACGCGTACAGCACGGTGCGCGCGACGCGTACAGCACGGTGCGCGCGACGCGTACAGCACGGTGCGCGCGACGCGTACAGCACGGTGCGCGCGACGCGTACAGCACGGTGCGCGCGACGCGTACAGCACGGTGCGCGCGACGCGTACAGCACGGTGCGCGCGACGCGTACAGCACGGTGCGCGCGACGCGTACAGCACGGTGCGCGCGACGCGTAGAGTAGCGCCTTACAAGTCTGCAGGATACTTCATGTATTGCGCGTACAGCACGGTGCGCGCGACGCGTAGTATAGCGCCTTGCAAGTCTGCAGGATACTTCATGCATTGCGCGTACAGCACGGTGCGCCGGTGCGCGTTCAAATTGTTGAAAAAGGCGTATTTTCTTGATGTCGTACGGTGTACTACTTCCGATTAGTGCACACCGCGAGCTTGCAATCCGAGGATCATCGGATTGTAAAGATTTTGCAATCCTTGTATTTTTTCCGGTGAAAATATAATTTACGAGTGGACATTTTTCAGGTTGAAATACTGTTAAGTTCTATCGTCCGGAGAACGCTAAACTAACTTAACCTCCAGGGGGGGGGGGGGGNTTTAGGAATTTTTTAACACAAATGTTTTTTTTTTTTTTTTTTTGCTTAAACGACTCAAGAAACACTGTAGTTAAAAATATAAAAAAAATTCGATTTGGATGTATAAAACATGTTTAACTCGTTGAGGCACACTAAGTATTGTATGGAGTACTCTTGCTATTCGACCCTTGTCCTCAGGTCAAAATTTTTACAAGGAAGTCCCTTGCAAGAGGCGAATTTTTTGTAATTACTCCCAATTTTTTCTCCGTTATATAATGGAATTGCTTGTCAAATTCTGAAGTCAATTTTATCTAATGGACCACTAGACAAGGTACGAATTTCAGCATTCTGATACATGTCAATCAACCAAAATTTCACGTAAAACACGATGCGCACAGCGAAAATTACAAAAATTAACTCCTTACGAAGCTATTTAGTGATTCTTGATGCGTGAATTCAAACCACCCGCTCATGAAAACTCAATGCTCTACGTGATTCACATCGAGCGCTAAACGTTATCATGGCAGTCTCTGCTATATAAAAATCTGGCAACCTCAATCTTGACACTCTGGCTCAGCTATATCAAATTGCTTGTAATTTAAACAACACGTGGTGGGAAATGTATATTGCTTGACTGAGAGGCTTGCTGAAACCGTTGTAGTGCTCGATTTGACTCACGTAGAGCTTTGAGTTTCTTGTGAGCGGGCAGTTCAAATTTCTCGTAACCAATGTGAAATAAAAACGTTAATATCTTCTTTAGGAGTTGGTTTCAGTAATTTTCGTTGCACGAATCATGTTCTACGTGAAATTCTTGTTACGAAACATGTATCAGATTGTTTAAATTCGTGCCTTGTCTAGTGGTCCATTGTAATTTATACATTTCTTTTTTTCCCCTTCATTTTATTTTTTGTTTGGAGAATTCGAGGTTTTGTTGATTTCTTCAGATTTCGAATACTGTAACTTCTCTTCTATTCGGCCGATTTTTATGAATGAGACCTCTTTTAATTCGTGTTTTAACGAAGAGTGAGAAAAAAATTGCTAAGTACACGCGAAACAATTTTTTTGAAAATTGGACGAATCCTAGCGTGACGGTGAAATGGTTAATGAAGCGTAATAAGTAGGGTCGGGTTCTCCGCGCGCGGCGGCGGCCACCTTTTTCTCACAGGCCATTGTCGCCGACGCAGGGGTTAGGCGCGCGGGGAAGAGAGGGGTAGGTTGATTTTTTTAAGTGCAAGTAGCTTCCTATATGAACCACGTTTAGCAAATGGTCTAATGAGTCTCGAGGCTCATCACAGATTGCACTTGCACAGATTGCACTATCAGAGCAGGGATACCAAATTTTGAAAAGGATAACAGCCGTGTGGAGATCTGTCAAAGCAACGTTTTGAACAAAACGGAGTGAGTGAAATTCTCATTCATAGAGTGCCGGCCTGGTCAGCCATCCTCGAATCAGTTCGTCTGCTTCTGCTTATATGTGCATATTTTAAATCAGCGCGTCGCATTCTTAGGCTTTTTTTTTAAAAAAACCAAGTAACGTAGACTCTTGGTATTCACTGCACGTAAACTAGGGAGCCCCCGAATGAGAAACAACTTTAAATCATAATTATTTACGGACAAATAAACTTTTTACACGCTTTGGAAGATCTCAGAAGTTCGCGGTGTCACTTTTCGGTAAGGAACTAAGGGACTCGGTTATTGTATCGAGCAGGGCTCGAAACGATCGCAAAGGCGGTATACTACGCATACGCGCCAAAATGTGCGAATCAACTTTATTATAATTAATGGAATTCTTCACTGTGAAAATTTTACAATTTTCTGTCATTAGTCAAAGTGTCATTCTCTGTGCGAGGGTCATGAGAGGACAAATTTCTCCAGCACGCACTTTTTCATTCGCAGCCTCGTCGTTTATTTTATCCTTTTTATAAACAGCAAGTCGAATTTACAGCTGCGTCTGGTTTTACTTGCGCAATTCTCGCGTGACAATGCAGAGATTATTTTTCACCGTCATCATCGATGTATTTTATATCTCAAAGGCGTGCTAAAAGAGTGGAAAAGAGTATGAGTGTCCCCTTGGATAATTTTGAAACTCTGTTCACTCTGTGATTTGCTGATGATCGAGTGGTAATTGCTCATAATCAAAGATGACACTGCGCACTTAGCACATGATGCGTAAGCTAGTACGACAGAGGAGTATCGAAAGTGGGGTTAGGAGGTCAGTACATCCAAATCTGAGAAACTGACTCTGGGAGGTGATCAGTGAAGCATTGAGTTGGAGGATGGGCAGCAATTTAGAGGCTGCTAGGCTTATAAATACTTGGGAGTTCGGTTGTCCCAGGATGGAAGGACGGGTCAAGATATCAAGGAATGAAACACCGTAACAAGGAAGGCCATAACGATGTTAAATGAAATCCTTTGGGATCTGGCACCTATTTGGGACCCTTCTTCCAGCACCCGGGGAATTGCTTGACATATTGAGTCAAAATAAAACCACGTAATGAGAGAAGCCTCTGTTGAAATTTTTAGTCTGAGCTCAAAGCCAGGTTTTGTGACACAGTCAGGCAAGGTTTAAGTTTTAAGCATATATTCAAAGGCATATTGCAGTGCGAAACATCGTAAAATTTGCAATGCTGTATCATTAACACGGTTTCTAAGCTCAAATTTTTGCCAAAGACTTTTATCATTCTAGCTGTAGGTCGGTAAAATGTCAAGGTTCCTAGAAAGAGGAAAAAAATGCGGCTTATTCGCAATGTATGTCTATAAGTTCTGTAACACCCTTTTTGTGTGCTCCATAAGTACCTTAACACAGCAGCTGTGTTCGAATAATTCTGGAAAAACTCAAGCGGTAAAAATGGCGGAGTTTTTTTTTTTTTTTTTTTTTTTTTTTTTTTTTTTTTTTTTTGTATCTGCTCAAAATATTTCTTTGGCATACAAGATAGGTCCTTCGTTGTGTAATTTATGCATTTCGACGGTGTAAGTCGGCAAACACATAACTCGTTTGCGGTGTCTGAAAATCTCCGCCTCTATGTTATTTTCTTAAAGGAGAACAAATTGACATCATTCCTTGGTGTTTTTGCAGAATTTTCTTTGCACAGAGAAGAATAATCACGGCAGTTTTAAAGAATGGCCGTTGAGTAGTTTTCTGGTTAAAAAATTAAGTATGATAGGAAGTCTGCGCCGTCGCAACCCGAGTTATGTGATTGCCGACTTACACCGTCGATTTGGAAAAAAAAAACATATAGTAATAGAATCATTTTTGTACGAAATTGTGCAACACTGTCATTTTTGTCTTTTGGCCTCGAATGAACTAAGTGGAAATTGCACGTCAGACGCAACGCTCGCTGCGCAAATCTCGGTTTTCATCCGTCGCTCATGGCATTTCAACATACATTTCGCATTCATCGTGAATTAAAATGAATTGCTCCAGGAATCCTCGACCCGTGAGCGCTGAAAATTCCCGAACGGGAATGGTCCATCACGCGTGGTGTGGCAGAATTTCGGTCTCGCGCAAAGTGTCGGAATCGCGGAGTAGGTAAAACATGACGGGAACTCGTGTGCTGCAGAAGTGAGACGCTGCGAGAATCAGGATCGACTGGACTCTATAATATGAAGCTCAAAAATACGAATTTGTGAGTAATAAATTCTTCAAATGCAATCTGTGTTTCACGCTAGTAAAAGTCAGTGTTGTAAGTAACGTCCTTCAAACATTTAGGAGCTATTTGATCACAATATCACTGGTAAAAAAAAAACCTCTTGGGTCAAGGGTGCAGTTTCTTGTCGCCGGATTTAAGAGTCTGGACTCTTGTTTCAAGCGGATTTTGAATTGAATCAATGCAAAATCCGCTTGAAACAAGAGTTCAAGACTCTTAAATCCGGCGACAAGAATCTGCACTCTTAAGTCAATGCACCGCGGCATTGGTGCAAGAGGTTTTTTTTTTTACCAGTGTAGACAGATCATACTCATTTTAAGCAGAGAACATTCATTTTTCGTGTGGCCTTGTCCACACGAGCGCGGTTCGCGGAATTAGTTCCCGGAACAAGTTTTAGCTGAGCTAAAACTTATTTCTCTAAACCCCGAAACTTTCCCCGAACTCCGAGCTTCTGTATCTCTCTCTCTCTCTCTTTTTTTTTTTTGCTTTTGTTTTTTACGTTCTTACTGTATTGACATTTGTTTTTGTTACTCTCGCGACCGTAGTAATCTATTATTTTGCAATAATTATGAAGTTTTATATTGAAGTTCCGGTTCCAGTTTGGGCGAACTCGTGTGGACAGCATGCCTCGTTTTAAGGAACAAGTTTCGGGAAACTGAGCAGTTCGTCGAATAAGTTCCTCGAACCACGTTCGCGTGGACAGGGCCTAAGGAAGAAAGCGGTTCCCATGTAGTTTTCCCCAGCGCTAGAGAATATCAATAGCTGAAATCTAAAGATATGTATCTCTAAAATTGCAATGTTTCAAAATCCAATCGAGTGTGGTTTTTTCCAAAGCAAATTGACCAGAATATGTCTGGGAAATTATTTATTTCCGAATGTAATGAGAAAATTCGCGGATTTGAAGAAAAACTTTCAATCCGTGCTACCTTTTAAGAAAAAAAGAAAAGTATGCATGGTGCTTTGTAACGGCGCAACCAAGAATACGATTTTTTTTAGATTAGCCATTGGTGTACTCGTTGTGTTGAAAAAGTGATTCGTAACGCCGAGTAAATTTTTAGTCGTCACGAAAAAAGATTTCTTATTTTTATTTTATTTGCGACAGAACCGGAAAAATTTCGTCACGGCAAAGTTTATTTGACACGGAACTCGAATTTTACATAGTTGCTTTCTTGACGCAACGCGAGTATTTTCCTGCATTGAGCGAAAAACTACCAGAAGACGTCATTTCTCGAGATTCTGTTGTTGCCTGCACCACTAGCTTCGTTGATAGCGTTTCCAAAATAATCAAAATATTCTTCAACGTTGTTTCAGTGCATAAAAAATTCAATATTAAATTTGTGACAAATACTTGTACTGATGGAAAATTGCGTATAGAACTAAACAATCGTGAATCTCCCTTTTTCCTTTCCATCCCGAATTTTAGGATCGACTAACGGTGGTGTTTTTCTGACGCACCAATAACTGTGTCAAATTGACATGAAAAAAGTGTGGAAGTTATGCACTTTATCATTTTACCTTCAATTTTCGAGGTAACTGGGGAACATACTCAGTGCAGCACCAGGGTTTCTCTTTCAGGATTTGCAATTGAATCGAAACGTGCGAAAACCGCTAATGTCCATTTTTCCAGTCTTGAGTTTTTTGGAACTCATATAATACTTTTCGGAGTTGGTTGCAACCACGAAAGTGGCGTTAAAACTCGTCTTCGGGATTTCTTAATCCCAAAACGAGTTATTCCATCACTTTTACGGTTGTAAAGGATTAGTCGTCTTTTGTTCGAAACAACAAAATGTTTATTCCGTTTTTTTTCTTGTTTTTTCTTTACGCGATTCTGAACAACCTATGAGAGAGCAACTTCCACTTTTAGGTTAGAGAACAGCGTTGCTTTTTTGAACAAAATAAAAATGACCTGCTTTGAGCACATTGCAGTTGTTGTACAACAATGTTTCTGTAGGGGTTCCCAAATTTTGCGCGCGAAAATAAGCCGCGCCACTACAACGCAAAACTTCGAACAAAATGCGATTGTTGCTTGTTTTCACAACATGCTGCGAGTGTTGTCTCCAAACAAAATACGACTATTATAAACCCAACAAAAAATAAGACTGGAAAAATGGACATTAGTGGTTTTCGCACCCCCGGATTCAATTGCGTATTGTATGTATCGCAGGGAATTAGCAATTACCGGAATTTTGCAAGCCACCTGCAAAGAATGGAAATACACAAAATTCAGGAACAAAGGGGGAAAATGAGAACATTGATCATTTTGCATTAATTGGAATAGATGAATTTTCCCTCGTAATAACATGGTGGGAACTGGCACACTCAGTAGAGCGTTTAGTGAAATACGAGACCCTACTTGGGTTCGGATCGGACAGGCAACTAAACTAACTCCGTGACAGACCGCGAAGTATCGCGGCAATTGAAGGCGCTACAAGCCGAGTTTACGCTTTCAACGACCATTACTAATCAAATCTTCATTTCGTGAATGTGCATCATTGTGATTTATACAAACGACGCAAACCACTTGCAAATTGCCGGCGATTGCTCTGACATATGCAAGTCTTCCCTAGTGATAAATTCCAAATATAGATGTACGCCCTGTGGCCACTAAGTGGCCCAACTCCCGGAGGACGCTTCGCGCCCTCGAAGCTGGGCGCTCCCTGCGTCATATTTTAAACATTTTAAGAGAACGGGCTCATTCAGGAGTTAACTGCTGATAGCCTCAAAATCATGAATTGCGGCGTCAATACAAACTATTTATATGACGAAATATGAAAATTTAAAACTAAAATACGCACTTTCTTTTATTCGTATCTTCAATTAAGGTGTGATTCGATGGACGCCATATTGTCATGGGAACGGAGTTCCCCATGATATTACAATCGTTCCGTTGCTTTCGCTATGGGATTCCCTATACCTCTGCGACCTTGAGCGTTTCGCCCAGTCTCCGATTTTTGGTTGATTTTCCGATGTATCAAAAACCGTTGTATTTTTTAGCCAATCATGTCTCTACGTCAAGTTGTGTTGATTGCTAAAATTCGCTTTCAGCGAGTTTTTTTCCACCTCGAGATGTCGTGTCTGACTGGTAAATCTGCGCAGAACCACGAAGTTCCGTTTTTAGGCAAATTCTTTTTTTTGGGAGGTTCTGATTGGTTATTTTTCGCCATCAGTTTTCTGTTCGTTGGTGCAAAAGATCGCCTACCTCGTTGCTCTTGAGAAGCCGCCATTATCCCACCTCAAATTTTAAACATAGATATAAAGAAATAATAACCATCCTACAAGGTGGAAAATTGCTCTGGAGGACCCGTTACGGATATATGAGCCAAAATCAGAACTCGATTGATGGATTTAATCCATGAATACAGAAATATTGCCTCAGCTTACTGCCGCGATCGCAATTGCATCCTGATATGAACCTCGTGACACATGACAGCATAGGTAAACAATGTCTCACAGAGTAATGCGGTTGATCCGTTGTGTCTTATCCAGAGACCGCAATAACCGTTGAAA
>NW_017566833.1:1085137-1163297 GCF_001854935.1 Bemisia tabaci
AGGTAAACAATGTCTCACAGAGTAATGCATATGCAGTCTCTGGTCTTATCACGCCAGTGGCCGAACCGTTGAAATCTCAAGGACGTCTTTTGTGAAGCCCCGCTCAGCGTCCGAGATCACTTAACTGTTCTCTTTTTCTCCGCGCATATCCGAGCCGCGAGATAGCTCAATTGGCTGCGAAACCGTTTTGCCTCTGGGAGAGTGACACTTTTTGTGCGAGTGGGGGTTCGAATCTCGCAGGGGACAGTTAATTTTTACTGGTTGTATTGAATGTTTTAGACCAATCATCTAACAATAATTAATACTTGGCAACTTAGGAAGCACATAGGTCCCTTATGATGCGTATTCGGGCATATGTGTAGAGTAAAAATATCACACGTAGGGTGTCCCAAAAGTACCGGGACTGGTTCTGTAACTTCAAAAGTAAGATAGATACAGACATGATTTTGGTCTCATTTTAAAGATCAACTCAATACCTATCGATTAAAATCAAGATCAGCTCAATCGAATAAAAATCGACCGAGTTATGACAATTTGAAATTAGTGAGGAAAGTTTACCCCTACGGTTTTTAGGAAGATTTTTCGCTTACCAGGATTTAAAAAGTTAATATTCGTATCCACTTTCCTCCGAATCTTCCATAACTTCCTTTTGCTTTTCAAAGTACCGTCCATCAAACCGGATGCACTTTTTCATGCGCTCTTGCCACTTATCCAACATTGTTTTCCTGAATTCTTCCTCTGGGATGGAGTTGAAGAAGTTTTGAATTGCATTCTGGATTTCGGTCTTCGATACGAATCTTCGTCCGCGAAGCTCCTTTTTAAGCGTGGGAAACATCCAAAAATCACATGGAGCCAAGTCAGCGCTAAAAGGGGGATGAGGGATTGTTTCAACTCCATTTTTACTCATAAATTCACGTGTTAAGCTCGATGTGTGAGGCCGCGCATTGTTTTGATGGAGTATCCACGGAGCTTTCAAGTCCGACCGTTTCCGGGAAATGTGCATTCTCAACTCCTTTAGTACTTTGCAATAATACGCACTGTCAACTGTTGTGTTTGATGGTACAAAATGTTGATAAATGACACCTCGAAAATAAAAAAACACAAAACGCAATAGTGTATTTCCTTCGGAAAATACACTAATAAGCATCACTTTATCGGCCGACTTTTCGATTTACGGCGATGAAGAATCTTCCTTAAAAATCGTAGGCGTAAACTTTCCTCGCTGATTTCAAATTACCATGACTCGGTCAATTTTAATCAAATTGAGCTGATCTTGGTTTTAATCGATAGGTATTGAGTTGACCTTTAAAATGAGATCAAGATCATGTCTATATCTATCTTACTTTCGAAGTTACAGAACAAGTCCCGGTGCTTTTGGGACACCTTATGTATACTTTACGCCGAAAAAGCGAACCTGAAACTTAAATGCGTTAACTTCCAAAAACCATACATAATCCAACGAAAATAAATAATTGGTACATAACAGCTTTCTTGTATGCAAAGAAAATAATTAAAAATGTTAAAAAAGAGATGCCAACACAAAATTACATAGCCCCTTCAATTCAGAAGATACTACAAACGAACTGTACCTTAACATTTTCATATCCCAGAAGCTAACGTTCCCATGACGAATATTGCTATCGCTAGCGATTGCAAAATCCAACTTGTTTTGTGTTAGAACGGCATGCGATATATCGCATCAATTGGTTCCATGTTTTCAGCTACTCGTCATTTCTCTCGAATTTTTAGATCGCAATTCTGTTGTCAGGAGACTAAAACACTCACTTACCAATTTTACCACAGAAATTCAACGTAAAAGAGGCGTGTTTTTTTAGAGAGAGAAAATATCGCATTCAAGTGCAGTTCCGATATCAGTATCGGATGCGATGTTTTCTCTCTAAAAAAAACCACGTCTTTGTTACATTGAATTTCTTTGGTAAAATTGGTAAGTGAGTGCCTTAGTCTCCTGAAAACAGAATTGCGATCTCAAAATTGGAGAAAAATGACGAGTAGCTGAAAAAATGGAACTAATTGATGCGATATATCGCATGCCGTTCTGACACAAAATATTGCGTCCATCGAATCACCTTGAATGTTGAGAGAACGCCTCTTTCCGGGAAGACTACCACACGAACGATTCGCGCTTTTTCCATCGTGCTGGTTCCATTTGCTGGTCTTTTTTTATTTATTTTTTTTTTTTTTTATTTTTTATCGGCATTGATACATTGATTATGCCTGCGTCGTCAGCTTTCAGTATATGATATCTATGAACAGTAAAAGGCTTTCCTGGAAAAGAAGAAAGACAACTAAATTCATGTCAAGAACAGATCGCATGTCGTATTGACACAAAATATGGCGTCCATCGAATCACCCTAATGTTGAGAGAACGCCCCTTTCCGGGAAGTCTACCACACGAACGATTTGCGTATTTTCCATCGTAAGTCCATTAGCGGACTTTTTCTTTTTTGTATCGGCATTGATACATCGATCATGCCTCCGTCGTCAGCTTTCACTGTATGAGCACGATATTTATGAACAGTAAAAAGCTTTCCTGGAAAAGAAGAAAGACAACTGAATTCATATCAAGAACCACCAAATGCGCCATATCCATCCAAAAAAAAAAAAAAAAAATACACAAAAATCGTTACTCCGCTGACGTATTTCTCGTATCCTCTGACGTTGGGCATATCTTGATCTCCACGAGGACCCTCTTGTCCATATAAATCCATGCCCTCCAGGGCTCATGTGGAAATCGAGATACGTCCTTACGTCAGGATATTTATCGTAGATTGAGGGTGCGATGACACGAGGCGTGAACTCGTAATGCTCCGTTCTATGCTGCCGATGAGGTGTCGCTGATTGTGAGATCCAGAGGAAAATTTCAAAAACAAGGCCCGAGCACGTCTTTTGTACCTTCGGTTGTGTTGACACTCGGTTTTTTCTTTTTTTTTTAATCAGATGTCTGGTTATTTTTTTATGGACGTATTCGTAGACCGATTTCAAGATACAGGTCTACAAATACAAGCTTCAGAGCTCGCATGAGCCGGCCCCGTACAGGGTTGCAATTTTCAATGAAAAATAAAATCTTGAATTTTCAGATCAATATGAAAAATATTGAAAAATATGAAAAATATTGAAAAATATGAAAAATATTGAAAAATATGAAAAGTATTGAAAAATATGAAAAATATTGAAAAATATGAAAAATATTGAAAAATATGAAAAATATTGAAAAATATGAAAAATATTGAAAAATATGAAAAATGTTGAAAAGTATGAAAAATATTGAAAAGTATGAAAAATATTGAAAAATATGAAAAAAATTGAAAAATATGAAAAATATTGGAAAATATTTTTCGAAATTAAATGCAAAATTAAATGAAAGGTGGCTGGTTTTTGCTCTTTGGTGTTTTTTGTGTGTGTTGCATGCCCAGTCTCTGAAAATATGTTTCATATTTTTCACAATTTTGTGAAATTTCATGAAATGTTTCACGGAAATTTTCAATATTTCATAGTTTTCATTTCACTCGTGCAACCCTTGCCCCGTACAACTCGCAAGCCGCCTTTTTTAGTAAGCCTCGGGTCAATTTAATCCAGCTTTGGCATTTGAAGGTTAAATTTTGCATTTTCCAACCAAATGAAGTAGAGACATGGTAAAAAATTGCAATTTTCTTGCATTAAACTGCAAAAGTGTTTAAATATTTTCGTTCTACTGTGCTATTTTCGGAGGCGGGTTTATTTCCTCAGTTTTCAAACCAAGTTTGCGCATTGCCTTTGAAAAAATCTTTTGATAAACTTGGACCCTCCCCATGGTAAGATTGATAACGAATGGAGTAGGTGATAAACGTCAAAGACTGGTAACATTACACGCTCCAACCCAGATCGCCACCTTTGTTTTGGACCCTAAGGGTCTCCGTGTAACTTAATTCTCATGTCATACTCTTCTTATAAACGTTTCTACCATTCCCTGAATTCTGCCGAGCAACGCAAAAACGCTGTAAACACCATTTTGAATTTTTTGGAAACAATGTATCATAGCAGAAAAACTTGTGTACTTTGAGACAGTGTTTTTACAGAATTCTCTCTTGAATACTATCAAGAATTTAACATGAAAATTTGAGGTGCATGGGTAAAACAGTTTTTATTTCATAAAGTGCTAAGTTCCAAAAAACGGAGGAAAATCGTAATAGATTTATGGCGTTTTTGCTAAGCACGCACAGTGGATCGAGTCAATCAAAGAGGCCGGATATATATTTTTTGACTAAAACTGCGAATTTTGATGTTTACTTCGTCACATTTTAAATTTTAAGGGCTGCTTCTGAAAAAAAATTTCACGATGAAACCAATGAAACCACTTTTGGAACCTTAAAGTTGTGTATAAACGGAGTTATAAGCGTTTAAAGTGTCCAAATTTTGTTCGACCTCTTCTTATGATTCGATCCACTGTGGCACGGCAGAATTATAGTTGAGGGTCTTTGTGTGTCTCTGAAATGTCTTTCTGTCTCTGTCTAGGACCGGCCTGCTCGTGCCAATGTTGCTACTCCATGAGGCAATGCTGGTTGTGGCCCCCGGAAGTTTCCATAAAGTAATATCGAGGAAAATTTTCAAAAAAGAAAGTCTCAGTAACTCAGGATCGAAAGGGAGTGTCCGTAAAACAGCATCATCGGTATGCAGTCTGAGCAGAGAGGGAAGTTTCCGTTCTGATATATCGACGAACAGTATGAAAAGATACCCCGCACTCGAGTACAAGCACTTCAAGAGTCATAACTGGGTGGATATGTCTAGCTTCGAAATAGAAAAAGGTGACATCGTCGCTTGCTTGCTCAGTGGTCGCATCTTAGGCTCCTTCATCAGGATCCCGCACTGGCTCATGGCCATCAATGATCGGGAACTTATGCACGTCGCCAACCCACCCAAGACGAATTACGTTGGTGCTATCGAGGTATGTTACTGCCCTTTTCGTTTTTGGCTGGTCCCTGGAGTCTGGTCTACAAAAAAGGGCTGTACAAATTAATTAATTTAGAAGGTTTGACAAGCTCTTGCAATTCACTGGCGGATCCAGCAAATTGGCAACATTGTTTTTCTCCATTTAAACATATGGAATTGTATCGATTCTTAGAGGGGCCAGGTGCTCCGACAAGAATCGATTGTTTGACATAGGTTTAAATGAAGGGAATCGGGTGTTGCCAAATCGCTGGATCCACCTCTGTCATGCATGCATCCAAAATGTCTGCACTCAAAAAAAGGTATGACTCTGAGTCTGAGACCCATAAAAAATGGCTCGGAGATCCATAATTTCTAACCAAATTGACTTACCGTCTACAGTAATACAGTATGGCTTTCTGAGCCATACTTAATTGGTCGCGAACCTATAAGCATGGCTCCACGAACTATATTTCATGGATCCTTCATCCATAACTCGGCCGGCAAGTCACTCTTCCCATACTTGTTTTTGAGTGTGCTTTAAGTGCTTTCCATTAAGTTGGTTCCGCGAGAAACACAATGGTGCTTCTGGTCTCCTCTAAAAGGAACTCCCAAGCTCAAAAAAAGCTCTAAAAGTTGCGGTCGTATAATGGAGAGGATGCTGAGAGTCCGCCTCTACATAGTCAAACTCTCTATACACAGGGAGCATGCAAGTACATCAACAGAGTTAGAAAAAAATAAATGACGGTTTCAGTTAAAACGACTCAATGATTTTTTAGTAAAATATAATGTGCGAATGGATTTTTTGCAACGTTGTAATATAGTTACATTCTTTCGTCTGGGAAACGACAAATTTTGATCCGAATACTGTTCAAGAGGGTGCAGGAACGGCGATTAGTTCACGATATTCTGTGTCATAGGAGGATACAATCCCAGCAGCAAAGTAGAATAATTAAAAATTAAAGCTCTACATTGAAGGCTCCAACTCGTAAACGGCACTAAATTAAGGCGGGGGACGGGGAGCGGCAGGGAGCATTCACCTCAGGCTTGCACCTGGGGATCCATCCAGGATCCTGGATATAACTGGCTGCTATGTGTTAAATAGAGAAAAACGGGTGGGGTGCGCTACGCTTGCTGGTGTGACCCCGGTAAAACATGTCAAATGCACCTGTCTGATCGTGAGCTGAACGCTCCCACTCCCCTCAGTAAGTTTAAAATCAAGCTTTACAGCTCTGAAAGCACTCATTTTTATTTTCGTATATTTTGGTTGGTATTCCCTCAGAGCAGCATGGATCCAGCAATGCATGCTGTAACGTTCTGTAATAATATCCTGTGAAATTGATCCGATTGCACTTTTTACTAGCAAGGCAGTAAAATTTCTCTTTATTGTCGTTTCTCATCCTTCGCCGAGTTGATGATCACCCATCCGTCACCTAAGTTTCTATGATAACCAAGGAGTTTTCTGCAGTGCAAGCATGTAAAAGTTTTCCAGCGCTGCTACACGACTGTATACGACTCGGTGCACCACTCAGACTACATCTTGCGAAGAAGAGCTACTATTTCTAGCTGATTTTGAAAACAGCAAATTTATCAGTAATTTCCCTATTTAGATAGGTGCTTATGCAGATAAGCCAGAAAGTGTGGTTCCTTATTGCAAAATGTAGTCCATTTGCAGCTGAGCTATCTGAGGGCCGAGGCAAAATGCTGGCTAAAATTATCCTATTTTCACTTAGTTTCCCCACAGACTTAATCAAATAAGTGTTTATTTTTTTCGCTACAAAGACGAGAGGTGTTTCTCCAAAAGGGACCGAGTAAAATCAGCTGTTGCCGAATGTACTTATGTCAACTCTTTTTTATAACCGGAGAAAAGCTGTATCATTTCTTTACATAATATTTAGGGAATTTGCTTCATGCCACGGATAGAATTCTACACTTAAAATTTCATAAAATTGTCAGAAGAATTCGTACAGCCCTATTTTTATTGAAAAAGAAAAAAATTGTTTGATCAAAGACAGCAAATTAAATCACTTGATTCTTTTTCTAGAAACACTGTCAAAATCATCATAAGTGCGGCTGAAACATTTTTTTGGGGAGGAGGGGGCGAGGGGCCCATTACCCCTCACTGGGGTCCATTGGCACCGAGCAACCATACATCGACGGTGAAACTACCAAACCACGTATCTCGTTTGCGGTGTTTAAAAATCTACGCTCACATTTTATTTTTTTGAAGTAGACTAAATCAATATCATTCCTTGAAATTTTCACGGAATTTTCTCCGCACAAAGAGGAAATATCACAGAAATTTTCAAGACCAGATGTTAAGTAGTTTTTCATTTAAAAAATAAAGTATGACAGGAAATCTGCGACGTCGCAAACCGAGATACGTGGTTTGGTAGTTTCACCGTCGATATGCAAGTACAAGTACAAGTATTCCGGGGGGGCAGCCCCCTCCCCTGGGATCCCTCTAGCTTTGCTCTTAGAAATCATGCGCAGAGTTGCAAAATATTAGCATGTTTTATTAGTATGGTGTACAAATTGTACTTCGACGGCGTAAGTCCGCAATCACATTTCTCGTTTGCGGTGTCTGCAAATCTCCTCCGCCATATAATTTTTTTAAAAGGAGAAAAAATTGACATCATTCCTTTAAGTTTTTGCAACATTTTTCTTCGCACGGAGAAGATAAATCACGCCAGTTTTAAAGAATTGCCGTTGAGTAGTTTTCCGTTTAAAAAATAAAGTTTGATAGGTAGTCTGCGACGTCGCAAACCGAGTTATATGATTGCCGACTTTCACCGTCGACTTAACTCGACATACCTCTTGATTCGATCGCATGTAAAAAGCCTCCTAATTCGTCGCCTCCCGGACGAAAGAACGTAACTCCATTCCAAGGTTGCTAAATTGACTCAAACGATTCAATATTTAACAAGAATAGACCCGTGCAATTCTTGTCGAAAATTGGTCTGGTTTTCACATGAAATCGGAAAGAAAAGTCAGTGAAGTTTTCAGTCAGAAATGCCCAAAATTCTCCTGGTAAAAATGGAATCTACGCAAGGAAATTTGGCAACATTGAAATGCAGTTACGTTCCTTCGTGCGGGAAACGACTCTGGAAAAAAAAACCACATTGGATCTAGAGTCCAGACTCCAGACTCTTGAAAACATCGAGAAGAAAAAATACTCTTGATTCAATCAGCTTCAAGCTTAAATCAGGAACCCAGCCTCTTGATTTGAGCGGATTTCTTTTTGATTTAAGCTTAAATCTGATTGAATCAAGAGTCCATCTTCTTGTCAATGTTTTCAAGAGTCTGGACTCCAGATCCAATGTGTTTTTTTTTTCCAATTGACGAATTATCTCCTTTATTTACTGATTACCCTGTTGTAATTTGATGGGGGCAGATAGTGAAGAAAGATGCCACCAACCTGGGCTACAACACCGGGAAGTGCCTGAACCTGGGCAGCGGCCCCCACGACGGAGTTGCGGCTGTCGAGCGGGCCTTCCGATGGTGGCGGCATGTCGTCTACTACCACGGGCTCTCGTGTTCCTGCCAGCACTGGGTCTTCTACTGGGTCACAGGAGAGCCGGGCGGGTCCTTCCTCGACTTCCCCTACTTCCCCGTGGGTAAAAGTTGCAAGCTGTATAAAATCTCCGCTGACGAGAAACCTGGCGACCCACTCTGGATCCACATCGAGTACACGACCCTGTTCGGGGTCCGCTATTGGAAAAACTCCAGGCCCGCCACCGAGGAGGAACACCAACAGAATAAGAGAGAGGAAGAGAAAGATTATCAACGAGCTATCACCGGGATCCCGTCTAAGGCGAAGTCGTCGAAGTCGTCCAGGGAAGGTTCCGTCGACGTGTCTCGGAGCTTGTCCGATCCGTCCAAACCCAGACTCGCAAGAAATACGGGCAGACGGAGTGGATATCATGGTAAAAAATGATGGGCCCGTAAAAAATGTAGTGCAATGACAATGGATCACTAGACAGGACAAGAACTGCAGCACCCCAGTTGGCTGATCATTGGAATTGGCAGACAAAGAGATGTACCAAGATGACAAAGAGAAAGAGGAGCTGTCCTGTTGGTGGAGCGGGTGGTTGCAATGAAAAAAGTAGGTACGTCGATAGTGAAACTGCAGAAATGCGTATCTCGGTTTGCGGCGTTGCAGACTTCCCGTCATATTTTAGTTTCCACGTGGAAAGAAAAGTCAGCGAAATTTTAAAGAAAAATCAGCGAAGTTAAAAAAGAAAAATCAGCGAAGTTTTAAAGAAAAATCAGCGAAGTTTTAAAGAAAAATCGGCGAAGTTATTAAAGAAAAATCAGCGAAGTTTTAAAGAAAAATCAGCAAAGTTTTAAAGAAAAATCAGCGAAGTTTTGAAGAAAACCCGTTTAGTAACGGCTTTTCTTCTAAACTTCGATGATTTTTCTTCTCTTTGTGAAGAATATTCTTTGACATTTTCAAGCCATGATATTGCTTTGGTCTCGTTTTAAAAAATAATGTAGGGGCGGAGATCTTGAAACACTGCTACCGAGATACACACTTTTGCATCGACATGACGGCATAGGATAACTAACGGCAACCCCCGAAGGCCATAAAGTATTCCATCATTTTCTCCCTTAATCTATAGCTATTTCCCGTTTTAACCAATGAGATCGCTCCATTCGATCCCCCCTTTGTCTCCTTTTTCTATCACCCTGTCCGTCAATTTCAATGATTAGCCCGCGAGTCAAAAAATTCCATCATCATTTCATGCGGAACACGTTAAACCTACTAATAATGATTCAAGTCAATACTAAGAGAAAGATCAACCTTTACTTTTTCGATTTAGAGTTAGAGAATCTAAACTTCCTACTCGCGGGGCAAAAAAATAATGGTAAGTGAAATCAGTAATTGCAGGCTCGGACTGGCCATAAGGCCAATCTGCCATTGGCAGATACGCCCCCTTGGCGTGTTCGATCCCGATCGAACAAACTTAGAGCAATTTTAGGAAATTTCATCATCCTCATTTTTATCCCCCCCCCTCACTCTTGAGGATCCTCTCACCGACCCATCACATTGCGCGCCCGCGGTAACTAATAAATTATTCCACCTCATTGCACACCTTTACCCGCCTCCCAGATTTGTGCGTCCTTAAAGGTGTCCTTTACCTTCTATTAAATTGAAAGTGCTGTTCCTAACCATTGTATAACTCGTCTTGAACACCCCTTTTATGTTTCCAACCTTTCTTTCATAATTATCTTCAAATTTATCTCCATTACATCCATATTTCTTCGCTACCTAGAGTCCCATCCACATGCAAATTTTCCAAATTTTTCACTTTCTTTAGCTTTGGTTCTCTGATGGACCCCCAAAACCATATATATTCTGNGCAACATTACAAATAAGACAAACGGAAACAAACACAACATGGAAATAGAGGGAGGGAAAAGGATGCGCGTTAACGACGGCGCAGAGATACAACAATTCGTTCTTGATGAACTTCCGTGCTGCATCTGAAAAATTGAAGGCGCGATGACGCGAAGCGTGAGTTCTCAATGCCCTGCTATATGCTTCCAATGAGGTGTCGCTCAGATTCGGGAGAAAAGTTAAAAAAGAGGCCCGAGCACATCTCTCCTACCTTCGGCTGTTATTCACGTAGTGCTTGAAACACCATTACGAATGATACAAACGCAAACAAACACAATATGGAAATAAAGCGAGAGAGAGGATGCGCGTTAACGACGGCGCAGAGATACAACTATTCGTACTTGATGGACTTCCGTGCTGCATCTGAAAAATTGAAGGCGCGATGACGCGAAGCGTGAGTTCTCAATGCCCTGCTTTATGCTTCCAATGAGGTGTCGCTCAGATTTGGGAGAAAAGTTAAAAAAGAGGTCCGAACACGTCTTTCTTGTCGTCGGCTGTGTTGATACTCGTTCTTTCTTCTTTTTTCAGGCTCTTGCCTGATTCTTTTTTAGGATGGATTTTTAGACCCACGTCTTAAGCTCGTGTAAACCGCAGCATTGACACAGTTCTTATGGAAATAATGGTGCTTGGATGCGTCTAGTGGCATTAATTTTTTTTTTTTGTTTTCTTTCATTTCAGAAGTCTGTCGATCACTTCAATACGTTTAATTTTACAATTTTTACTCTTGTACGATTAATAAACTTTGAACCTAAAAATAGCGTAAACTTGTGCTGCTTTGCCAAAATTTTCTGAACCCCCCTCTACGAAGGGGATGCCCCATCAGGAAATATCCCATTACGCCCCTTTAACCAGCCAAGGGTCTACGCCCTCAGATGCGAGCCAGTCCGACCCTGAGTAATTGAAACCCGACTTATCATTGGCAAAGGATTAGACTTTTTTCACACAAACTTTTATTTCCTACTAAGATACATCGCTGTTATGGCTTTTCAAAAAAAAATTCAGCACTAAGAAGAGAATATTATTTCAATGTTACTCAAATTAGTTGAAAGTCTAATTAACAAAGCTCACTCAAAAGTATCTAAGCTTTGGTTTCCTCGGTGAGCGGGCATTTGAACCTGAACTGACGGAAAAGGCAACGTAATTTTTCACCTCTGACTTCAAGTTTGAAATGTTCAATGCATCCACTAAAATGTACTTTTGATGTAAAAATTAAAGTCTAAAATGCTTGCCTAGTTCCTGGTCCTGTCTGTAGTGGTCTGTTCTCACAAGATTGCAGCCCTCGATTTGTCCGATTTAAAATCATCCTTATTTTGGCAAAGCGCCGTATGGACTTGCGGGTGTTGACAAATTTACCTTGATAAAATACAGATTTTCTGAGTAATTTTGGAATATTGCTCTCCAATTTTTCAAAAAAGTTTGTTCGTAATTTTATCGAAATCATCTGAGGAGGTTAAAGAAAAATATTCATAAGTGTCTTGTAAAATTGTTAGTTAGTTAGTTAGTTAGTTAGTTAGTTAGTTAGTTAGTTAGTTAGTTAGTTAGTTAGTTAGTTAGTTAGTTAGTATGTTTTAAGACATTCAGCGTCACAGGCTATTAACGTCTTTATAGATAATTTTGAAAATGGGAAATAGTACTTTATCTAGAGACATTTGGACGTATTTCTATCAAACGGAACTATGTGCATTATGACGTGAGCCCTGTTATGCACATATTCTTATGGGTCTCAGGGCTCATGTCTTAATGCACATAGTTCCGTTTGATAGAAATACGTCCATTTGGCAACATCCGAATGCCCATACAACGTTTCCCCGTTGCATGGCAGTATATACAACTAACTCTCCTATAATATGGGTATTCCTTAACGTTTTAGGGTCTGAACTATGGCATCATCGTACGACGAATCTCAAATCTTTTGGGCCAAAAAACTCTCCCTAGTGGGACGCATCCTATCATTATAACTTCTACATACAACTATTTGGGCCTCATGAATGTCCACGTTGCATACACACGGAAGTGAAGGCGTTTCCGCTGTCCAGGCACAGGCCATTTCCCCACGGCCCGCGCTGGGCTTTACTGCGAAGTTCCAAAATGGCAAAGCGATTTCAATTCTTCGTTACTACAAAGATATCTCCTTGGCAAGAATAGTTCCACACAGGCGTAGGATATGAGTGCCTTTTGTGCTCCAATTCGAACATCGTTATTTTCTGCATATGATTTGTAGTGCCACTATTCATTTGCAAGAGATGTCTTCGAAGTATAAATCAAGAACACTCTGACACTCTGATACTGTCATTTCAGATCCTCTCAATGAAGCCCGCCGCACCGTGAAATAATCTTTTCAGAGAATATCTTGGTTGTTGTTGTTGTTGTGCCGTGAGGCGATTGGTGTCTGAAGTCAAAACGCCTTCACTTGGGTGTGTATGCAACACGGACATCCATGGAGCCCGAATAGTTGCATTCAGGCGTCATAATGCAATTCGTTTAGTATCCGTCGCATGTGACACTAACTGAGGCGTCGATTGTTTTTCTTATACCGTGACTTAATTCCGGCGTTGCCTATTGTGCCTATAAAATAAACCATTACTGGTTTTTATCGCGACATTGACAATTTTCCGAGGAATGCTTTACTTAAAAGTATTATAACGGTTCCGGTCCTCGAGTTCGCAAAAAAATGAGGTATCTGAGCATGATATGTAGAGATCTTTTTAACCTACGGTAATAAGTAGCCCATTATTTGGATTTGCTTTTTTCCTCGGTAAAACTAATTTTGAAATTCAAATGCAACACTAAACAATCCTGATGAATTTCACAAAATTTCAAACTAAAACGATGAACATTCGTCTATCGAAAAAATGAAATACGACAGGACATATCTGCAACATCAGAAGTCTAAATACACGTCCCTATATGCTTTCTAATATCGAAGGTGAAACAAACAGACCACGTATACCAAGGCGTAGGAGGGGGGGGGGTGTCTCGTTCAAGGCGTCAATTTATTTCTTCAAAGGAAAACAAATAAGCAGTATCATCCCTCCAAGTTTCCACGGAATTATCTTCGCACAGAGGATAAAAATCACAGCAAATCTCACGAATTAACGTTGAGTGGTTTTCTATTTAAAAAATGGAATATGATTTGAAGTCCCCAACGTTGCAAACCGAGATAAGTGGACTGGCAATTTCACCATCGATATGCAACGAAGAACTGTAGCGCAATACATAGAGTTTCGTAAATATAAGACTTATATTAGTAAAATTTCATATTGTGTTCTGCTCTTTCTCTCCTGAAATGTAGTATACCCTGGTAAAAATGGCAAGTGTTAGGTCAGTGAATTTTCCACTGAGGTCAGTGCAATTTGCTCTGAGGTCAGTTCAGTTTTCTTTGACGTAAGTGTTAAAGCACTGACCCAAGAAGTAAGCACTGAGGTAAGAGGCACTGACGTCGGGAGGAAGACTTACCTAAGTGCAGAGATATCTTTGAGGTAAGCGGGACTGAGGTCAGGACTTGGTTCAGAGGGTAAGTCTCTGATATCAGTCTTAATCGATCAACCGCACTCACTCCCAAAAAGTAGAGATGGCTCCCTCTTCCCCCACCCTATTTTATTTTCGTGGGGGAATATTCCTTGGGATACGGGGACCACAAACTTTATCTTACGGAGAGGCATATTTTTTATGAGGGGGATTTTCTAAGAGGGAAGGAAAACTTGTTTAGGTAGCCACACTCTTGAAAAATTTGTTTAACCTTCTTCGTTTATGATGGCACTTAAATAATTAAAACACAAAAAAATGAGATCGGTAAAAATATTATCACCGCTATAATATGTATTTAGATGTAGTTATTTAAGCATTATTATTTTTTTAACTTAAGAGTAAAAAAAAAAAATTAAATTTGGTTTAAATTTTTTTCAGTTTTAACTCTTTTTAAAATGTTCCAGTCTTAATTTTTTTAAAATTTTCCCAATTTATTTTTAATTATTTTCCAACTTTTTTACTCCTTTAAGTACTTTCAATTTTTGTATCTGCTAATTTATATTTTTTGTATCATTTCAACTTTGATTATTTTTTTTACATCCTCAGCTATAATTTTGAATTTTAATGCATTCCATTTTTTTTTTTTTTTTTCAAAAAAAAACATAACATATAAAACTTCATTTTCATGTTGATTGATTGAAAAAGAATAATAAAAAAATTAAGTATCGGATTCAAATTCAAAGACAAAATCATCATTTGCTGTCAAAATTACTCCAATGGGGGCCCTGAAATGACATAATTACGCCCCCAGCACTTACACGCGCAGGTAGTGCAGTGGTTCAGTCGCTAGGTCGATCACCGAAGATAAGCTACGTCGGGCGTAGTTAGTACTTAGATTGGAGACCGCATGGGAACGAGCGTTGTCCACTGAAGATTGTGATGATTACTTGTGATGGAAAACTCACAGTAGCCCTCCCTGGTCGTTAAATAGTGAATTAACGTACCTGGCGGATCGGTAATTAACTAAATTTTTGCCTCTACAGTATTTCTGGGAGTTTCCACACCGCTTACGTCGGAGACACTTAGGTCAGTGCCACTTACATCAGAGGCACTTGCCTTTGGAACAGACCTAACACTGACGTAGCAGATCAGCGCCCGGCAGCACTTACATTAGTGTTTAGGTCTGTTCCAAAGGCAAGTGCTACTGATCTGAGCACTTGCCATTTTTACCAGGGTATCACTTTATGATTAAATTTTCTCAGTTTTTGGTAGATTTATAGGATTGAATAATTCTATAACAGAAAATGGCAGGTTATTTGTATTGGTCGGTACACAGTCCCGCCTTTAAGCATACACACGCCAACTTGCTCCATCGAAAAAACTTTGTGAGACCGTCAGAGGCCCCAGGAAAGTGAGCGACGCTCTAACGGACTGAACCAACACATTGCTTGGGACATTTACATTGATTCTGAATGGATTAGCCGATTTTGTTGGTCATTTAAGGCCTACTGGCACAATCATTGGCGACGCTTGCTTTGCGATGTATCGATTGCTCTGCCATTTAAACCTATAGAAAAGGATCGATAAACAGGAAGTTCGCGACGAGCACCTTAATCATCGATTTTTTGCCATAGCTTCGAATGGGGAAATGTCGATAATCGATCATTCACGTCGCGCCGCTGGCACAATGATGATTATAAAGTGTGAGATCCCCAAGTCATCGGGTCATGGAAGTATTATACTGCCGTGCCAAGGAAAAACGCCGTATAAGCCATCAGGCGCTGCCAAATTTCCCCCGACAAATCACGAATTAAAGGAAAACTTGTGATTATTTCTCTTCCAATTTTACAGAGGATTCCATTCGTAATTGGATCTAAAAAGTCTGACAATTTCAAAGAAAAATATCCATAATTTTTCTCGAAAGTAAACATTTCATCAAAGGAAATTTGGCAACTCTCGAATGTTCATACGGCGTTTTTCCTTAGCTGGGCAGTATTGTAGGCAAGTGTTGCCTAACTTCCTCAGAGTTTCCATTTTGCCACTGACCTCAATGCACTGCTAGTTAAACTGCATTGAGCAGGAAGGACCCAATTATATCAGCCATTGCAAAATTTCATTGAACGGTTCATTTTATCACGGAAGATCGACAGAGTGGATACTTTTAAAGATTTAGTGGGAAGAGGGCGCGGTGAAGCAAATTCCCTGAACTTCTCAAGAGAGTTCGTATAACCGTTCTCCTGAAAAAAAAAAAAAAAAAAAAAAAAAAAAAAAAAAAAAAAAAAAAAAAAAAAAAAAAAATATTGTTCAATGAAATGGCAATAAGTAGCTGATGTGTCTCGTCCTTGTTCAACTCTGTCCATATTGATTATACTTTTTACAGGAATAGATCCTAGAACTTCCGAGACAATCTACTTGTCTTCAAAAAAATTATACATGCAATACAAGTTTGAAACATTGTAGTTGAGATACGTGGGGGATTTATCCATTAATTTGCAGTTGTAAAAACAACTAAAAAGTTTAGGAAATTTGCGATTTTGCGAAGGATGGTAGACGATCGGTTGCCCAAGCAGGTTTTCGATTGGGTTCCTCCCGGAACGCGACGGCGTGGACGTCCTGTGAAAGGTTGGCGACAAGGGGCTGAGGAGGAGATCAGAAGGTGCCAATTGCCTGATGATCTCTGGGAGGATAGGGGGTAATGGCGATTGGGCGTCGCAGAGCGCGAGAAGAGCGCTGTGAAAGCGACTTAATGTATGTATCTACTGGGAATAGAATTTTTGCATGCACCAGGGATTTTCCATCGGACCATCTATCATTCTGTCGAGTGCCGGCTCTACCACCTCTGATCAACCCCCACCTTTTGTCGAAGCAAAAATTTGAAAGCTATCTTCAGAATTTAATGCTGGAATGATCCATGTATCTTAGCACCTTACGACGGATAGCACTAAGGTATTTCATTTGGATCAAGCTAGAGTACCTGTATAGCGAGAGTATGGACAGATCGCTTCATGGAGGGCTTAGTGCCCAAAAGTGCAGCCACCCTTCTAACCAACTTCTAACGCACAAAATTTCACTGCCAGTCTGCAGGTTCCAATTCTAACCAAGATGGCCAAGAATGTACATAAATGAGCGTTCTTCCGCAAAATTGAGTAAATTTATGCAAAAACTGAGTCAAACACGTGCTTAATAAACGACGGTTCGTAACAATAGTATTAGTAAATCGTTCTGGATAATTGAAATTCATAGGTTGGCTGCATTTCTGGGCCCTAACTTTATTCGCAGAAGCATCGGTGATTCGGTGAAGGCCTGATGGACTTTCGGAGTTTCACATCTGTCCATACTCTCGCTATACAGGTACTCTAGATCAAGCCTGGCAAAAAGAGTCTGAGTTAAAATATGCCACTGGAGTAAGAAAAAAGAACATGGAAAAAAGAATGAAGAAACCATTTCAAAAGCCTCTATCTATGCAGAAAAATCCTGTCAGTTATGTCGTTTCTCAAATTAAATTCACACGTTAGTTGGTGCTTTCTAGTAAAAGTCAGCTTGGCCGGATAGAATTAAGTATTGTAACCGGCAGACAACGCTATCGCAGTATAGGTAACTTCTCCCTGGTAAAAATTGGCGATAAGAGCTGCGTTTCAAAATACCATAGGAATTCTTATTGTCGGCTAAAGAAGGCTACAGAAAATCATATAGCCACATATATCATATATATATATATTGGCTGTAAAATGCGCAGAAAATCATACGGCCGGGTTATACGAAGCGATGAAAAATTATGCAGCCGGGCGATAGTTCCTATCGCCGGGCTTTACACTTTATCGCCTGGCTGTTGCTTTTTCGCCATCGTTTATAAAAAGCTATAAGAAATTGCGTAGAAATTCGTGTGCTTTGGAAATCATTAAGTTTGATACGGAACCACTTTAATATTTACAAAACACACATTATATTTTCCTTTAATACATATTTTTTTTCATCAATTAAAATGAGAATAATCCATACAGGATGTGCAAACATTTCAAAATCATGAGTTGAATAACGCTGACTCCGCCAGATTAAATATTAGAGCCTAACAAAAAGCGGAGCGGCGACGCACTGGCGCCTACAAACCTAACAGGGATACTTCACGCATTGCGCAACGCGTGAAGTATCCCTGTTAGGTTTGTAGGCGCCAAAGCGTGTTCCGCGCTGGCTGCCCGCCTGCCACGGCGCTTGAAGCAACTATTTCACACCAGAGGTATTGCACAGTATCATACGAAACTGAGGGCGCTCTAATATATTAGTAATGGCAGGCATCCATCAAAAGCACGGAACTTTCCTCGCAAAATAAATCAAGATACTACGGCCCAAAAAGAGAGCATTCCAAAAACTCACTAAGTCCTAGCATCCGTAATTAGTAACGTTTAGCATACACTTTATCGCCTGGCTGTTGCTTAATCGCTATCGGCTATAAAAGGCTATAAGAAATTGTGTAGCCGGCTATAGAAGCTATTGGAAATCTTACAGCCGGCTGTAGGTCTATGGTATTTTGGAACACAGATTCTACTGCCAATTTTTACCAGGGAAGTTGCATCCATCAGCTGATGGATGCAACTTATCGTGATCGATGGCTGCCAATGTTGCATAGAGGAAATATTGAAGGCCCTCTGGCATTTCTTGCCTCTATCTATATACATAAAATTCACGCGACGCGACGTAACAATTAAATTACTGAATAAATTTGTCTCCCATGAGCGGGAGCGTAATGACAGGAACAAAGGGAGGCAGGGAACTTCTTCCGACAAAGTCAGGAATTTGAAATCAAACGAAATGTCCTTTTGGCGTGAAATTTCTTTAGAAACGTAATTGTGCCTTGGTTTTGTCTTGATCATCTCCAAAGCCCCCAAAAAGCTTTTAAAATTTGAGCCATGCTCGACCACTAGACGAGACAAAAACTGGAAGACTGTACTGTGAGGTACGTTTTCTCATGGAAAATTAGGGCGATTACCGTTAAAACTTTTTAAGAAGTTCTCAATTAATGAATCTGTGAAATCAGAGTTTTCAGTTTTTATATTAACTCAGTAAACTAAAATTTTGCAACCGGAAAAAAACCAGTGGCATAGCCCAGTGGGGGGTTGTTCTTTGTGGCATGCGGACCCTCCTTTGCCGGAAAATTTCCGCCAAAACCTCCTTTTTCGCAATTTTTAGGGTTTTTCTACAATCTCCCCCCCTCCCCGAGAATTTTTAGACCGAAGAATCCCATATTCCCACACTCAAAAAAACCTCCGGCCGTGCGAGCCGAAAGTAATGGACCTGGAGCACGGAATGTACGGGCTATATACTGCTACCGTCCGTTCCGCGTCCGGGGGCCGGAGTGCTCCGGAAGCCGAACGCCCGGAGTGCTCCGGACGCGCAGCACGGAATTCGCGGCTGTGAGGGTCATTCACCGATGGCTTCCATAGCCGCGAATTCCGGGCTATCAAAACACGGAATGCTCTGGGCAGACGCTAATTTTTTTAAAATAGGTACATACTTCTTTGTTAGTTCATAACAATTTAATTTCAGGAACGTGATGGATGCATCACTGACTGAGAAAGATTCAGATCAGATTCAGATTTCATTTATTAATAAAGAAAATAAATGAAATCTGAATCTGATCTGAATCTTTCTCAGTCAGTGATGTATCCATCACGTTCCTGAAATTAAATTGTTATGGACTATTAACAAAGAAGTATGTACCTATTTTAAAAAAAAGAAAGAAAGAAAGAAAAGGAGCATATGAACGTTAGCTTGTTGATCATGTTTGAGATATCAAGTAGAGATTTGAACTTCTTGGCTGATAGTTCAGCAAGTTAATTTGAGAAAAGAGATAAGTAATTCTCTTATTGAGTAAGTAAAGCAGCACATGAATGTTAGCTTATTCATCGTGTAAAGACATCGAGAGAGATTTTCAAAAACCTAACTTTAATGTTGCAAGCCTTCCTCATATGAAAATTTCTGGCTACGCTTTAGAATGAAATCAGAAGCAGCGTAGGGCGAGTCGGTCGCTAGAAATGAACTTATTGTTCAACAAATAACTATAATTTTGTATTATACAATATATTCATTCCCACTCTTGTATGCGGTATTGGTAAACTAATTGGATTACATTTTGCAATAAGGAACCACTATCTCTGACTCTACCATAAAAGCGCATATGCACAGGAAAACCAACAGCATGTATGCTGTTTCTAAAATGGGCCGGAAATAGTGGTTCCTTATTGCAAAATGTAATCTAATTCATCTACATATTCAGAGAATTATTTAATGGTATATGTACCATACCGAAAATAATTAAGTGGCCTAAGTGGTTTGGTTTGTGCCTGGCCGGATTTATACACAGATCGTCGAAGCCGCGGCCTGGATTTGGCCTGAAATTTTGGAGGGCGGCAAAATTTACGAGGAGGAAAACGAAAATTTGGCGCCGCTGCAAACGCCCACGTCCTGTCGCCGGAAGGGCGGCGCGGCAACGTGGCGATTCAATCCATGCAAGATGATGACTTACTAATGCCGTCCAAAGGAAAAAGGCCGTATGAACCTTCAGGCGTTGCCAAATTTCCTTCGAAAAATCACTAATTTTCGGGATAATTTGTGAATATTTTTCCTCCAATGTCTCAGGTTTAGTTTGCAATTTGATCGAAAATTTCAAGGAAAAATATTGATAACCCTCTTAAAAAATGAATATTTTCCGAGAGGAAATTTGGCGACTCTCGAATGTTCATACGGCGTTCTTCCTAGGCACGGCAGTATAGGTCGAAATAATAGGGGATGAGAGGCTGAAGCTGAAACTCTGCCTAAAATAGTGTGATGGGTATGCAATTTAGGAGCGGCATAAACCCCCCTCCCCTCGCGGCGATAAGTCGCGTATGGGGGCCACAATTACGTGAATCCGGCTAAGGGTTCGTGTGTATTTTTTATTTATTTATTCATTTATATACATATAATTTTTTGTTTGTATTTTGTCTGTATGCAGTCTTCAATCTCACGATCAATATATTTCTTTAAATAGGTAATAATTTTTTTTTTTTTTTTTTTTTTTTTTTTTTTTTTTTTTTTTTTTGGTCTATTTTCCTCACCGAGTATACTTAATGAATGGGTTTTGATTTTTGCATAAAAAGCGGAAATAGAATGAACTTAATTATGGAGGCTGGTCACACATTATTATTTCGCCTTCATTTCATTGGGTAGGCTAAAAAAAAAAACATTTATTCCAAACGGCAACAGCCATTGCATCAATTTATTGAAACATTTTGCAACATCTTATATGCCAACGTTGCTCTGTTGCGTCACCAGTAAAATTCACCACTCATCAGACGTTCAACTAATCGCCGTTGTCTTGTCGTCGAATTTTATTCTATTTTCTTTTCTCATCTTTTTTAAATATAAAGAATGCTTTTTCCTGATAAAATTTAGATCTAAAAATAAAAATATTCAAATCAAAAATTATTTGGTCGGGTCTTTCGCTAAACACCGCAAGATATTCAAGTTTTAAATGTGGAATGTTTTGTTTAATTGCGCAATTTTACTACGTTGAAAAATTGTTACGTGTTATTACGGGGTCAAGATTACCTGATTACTCTAAATTTTTGTATGACCCGTTGTTTGAAAAGGAAAAAAAAGCTTCGGGGAATTTTGCTGAAGTGCCCTTATTTTACATGCTAGCAAGTTCTTCGTTGAGTTGGCATGAAAATCTTTAGTGCTTAGTTTTCTGTGCAATTCAGTTAAGATTTAGGTACTTACAGTTTAGTTGTCAAAATGGAATTTTACCAAATAATCAATTATTTACCTCCTTACGCGCTTCACGCAGTTTTATTAGCGACCGTAGTTCTAAGTGCAGTCTTAGTATTCGTTTTTAGTTTTAGAAATATTGGCGAACCACCTTTTAGTGAGAAGAAGTCAGCAAATAAGAAGAAAAAACAACCTAAAGAAAAGGTACGTATGTTTCACACATTTTACCCAGAAAAATTCAGCAGCCTGTCTCATATTGTTCTGAAATCACAGAGTGGAACTCTTTAAAGTCAAGCTGTTCCAATTCTGCTATCCAAAGCTTTAACTTACCATATCATTAGCGCCTATCTTGAGGCTTATCTTAGCGCCTTGTTAGGTTAGATTTTGCCCGACAACTGTAAAAGTTAGTTCGTGTGAAAGAGCAAGCAAGATGCATTTCATGCCACAAGACAGTACACTGTAGGTCATTCACTGAAATTTCATATCCGCACGACAGGACATGGGAATGCCTTCAACTACATGGCTAGAATGGGTCTCAGCTTTTTCTCATCTTCTCAAGCCAACATATTTTCAGGGATTGCCCCACTTTAAGAGTTCTCTTATCGTGTGATATTAAATACACTGTCTGGTTGTGCAGCACAGGATAACTTTCATGAGCCATGCTTGTTTTACAGAGTTATTATTCTTTTCAAAACATTAGTTGATGATTTGAACTTCCTAAAGACGGATTACTAATATGATACCATTCTACAGTTTACGCACAGTTAGGAGAGCTGCTTTCACCTTTTTATTTTAAAATACTGAGATTGATTCAGGTTGGCAACTAGGTACTATAGTTTATATCTATTTTTACTCATTACCGAGAAGTAAACAGAGTGTGACATGAGGATCTTGTGTTTGTATAAACCTGTGATTGGTTTCATTTTCCGGAAAATTTCCTCCTAATTGCTTCAGTATCATCTAGTAGCACAGTTTTTAACGCTAAGGAAATGAATCATTCATTATTATTTATTCAATTAAAAAATGTCAAGTTGAATTTTTCTCTGTCCACAGAAAAGTCAAAATGGTCATGCAGTCACTGAAAAGCCAGTAGAAAAGCAGACAAAGTCAGACGCCAAGAAAGAAACACCAAAATCACCGACCAAGAGTGAGAAGAAACAGAATGAGCCGAAAGATAAACCTGCAGAGAAGAAAGCTGTGAAGGAGAAGGTGAATGCCAAAGACAAGAAAACTGAAACTACCAATTCACCGAAAGAAAAAGCAACCAAGTCTCCAGGCAAAGGCAAAGAAAACGTGGAGGGAAAAAACAAAAGGTTGATCAGGCTGTTACCTCTCAAGTCCAAAGAAGAGAATGGCGGATGGGAGCAAGCGATATCTCGTAAAGAACGTCGAGCACGCAAAGCCTTACTTGAAGACCCAAATGCCAACTACAATGCCGGTAAGTGATAAGAAGAGAAAAAGTATGCAAGTATTCTGAACTCACACCAAAAAGGTCCACTGTGCCTCAGTGTGATGGACCGCACAGCTGCCAAGGAGGGCCCTCTTCCTTAATTATTATAAAAAAATATCCGTGACCGTATGACAAAAAATGGGCACATCCTGAGAAGACTCCGTAAGAAATGCATTACATACAAACTTCTCACCATTACTGCCCAGTATGGTGTCTAAATTTGATTGTAGGAACAACTGACCTGTGTGGATTGGTCTAGCATGCGTTAATCGGAAGTCTTGAGCAATTATATATGCAAGGTGTGTCTTCTTGCTCTGGCAAAATTTTACAGCAGGCCCATTGTCGATTTATCAACTGACTATTAAATATCTCCTTGCAGCACTGTAAACTTACTGTAACCGTTTCTGTTATGCATTTTTTATTGGTTGATAGCACAATAAATACCCCATAATCTCCTGCATCTACATTGCTCATGGTTTTGTGACTGGCCTTGGTTTATCAATAAGAAGACAACGGTCTTAATCTTCTCTTCTGTTTATTCTTTCAAGTATTTATTTTTTGCCAACAGATGGAAACGTTACGAAGATAACGGAGGAAAAAGGAAGCAAGAAGGATAAGGAATCATCCAAGTGAGTATATATTTCCAGTTGCATTTTTTTATAATTTAATTTCTCAGTTTTCGTCTTTAATACTGTATTTTACTTAACTGTAGATTCAGCTTGAGACGTATTATAGCAATGGAGGCAGCATAGTCTTCTTCAATTTTATCTATTGTTTTTTTAACGGGGGGATGATCAGTCTCTGATGGATGGAGTAATGTTTCAAGAAGAGTTAGATAGTGTCAAGATCTGTGTGGTGGGAGAAGGGAGGAGGATAAAAAATGTTTGAATTTCTGTAGGACACAGTTAATCATCTTCCTTAAAGTAAAATGTTCTAGAATGTTGTGAAATCTCAGCATGATATTTTTTGGCTCAATATTGTGATTCCAGTAAAATCGAAGTCTTTACTCAACTCACTTTTACCCACTAATATCTTATTTAATTTGTTTGCAGATCTAGTGCGTTAAAAGCAGTCTCGGATGAAACCAACAACAAAAACAACACCAGCTTGGACAACAATGTGGTTGCACCAGCACCATCAAAGAAGAATGTAGAAGCAAAGAAAAGCCAATGTGAGTTACAATATTCGACTAAACCATAGAAAATTTTGGTCGGCTGGCGGATGAGCGATCGCACTTTATTTACTAGGTCGTAAATTATTAGCTGATTTTGAGTCTAAAGCATCCCATCATTTGAGCGTCTCAAAATTACCGCCCATTGATGGTTATTTTTATAATTAATATCAAGTGCACTGATTCCCACTTTGGCAACAATACACCATAGTTTGATGGCGGTTGTCTTATCAAGAGCCTCTTATATTGGCAGCGACTGTGTAAGGAAAGTGCTATAATGTTGTGCCTCCCCATGCAGCTATATTCTAATGAATTACCTAGGTTATGAGTCATCAGAAATATGAATTTTGTTGTGGCCGACTCTTAAAGTATTTTTCAATATCCCTCATCTCAAAGATTTCCATTCTCTCAATCTCCAATCAGAATAAAGTCTCTGGCCCACAGTTTTACATTCCAACTTGCAACATCATTCTAAAACAGTATCGTATTCAGTACCTATCATTAACTTCCTTTAGGGGTACCAAAAGTTTCAAAACTTCGGCCTTTCCTTTCAACTCAAGATTTTTGCCTCATGTGAATATTTTTGTTTTTCCTTATTTTTGAACATGACATGATGTATGAAAAAAAATACAAAGCCCTACCTTACATTTGCTGCAATTCGCAGATTTGTTTTAAGATTATTTTTTGTGTCTAGACAAATTTTCTTACAAGACTAAAATCCTATCTTTCCTCAAGCGGATACAAATTCTTATTTTTATCTATTTTAAAAATTAATGTTGTTACACTATGATCAGCATTGTTTTGATTTTCAATGCTGTCAACTCCTAATCTTTCTACCAAGCCGGTGAGGCTTTTGTCTTCAATTAGTCCATGGTCTTTTCCTTGTTTTTGGCAACTCAAAATATAGTGGAATGTGCACCTATATGATATATTTTCATTTTTTTTTCAGCTTCTTCTGCAGATGAACCGCCAGTGGGAAGTTCAACTGTCTATGATGAGTTTGCAGGTATGTTCAATTCAATACTAAAATACTGTCAGAAAAATTGCAAAAAATCATAGTTCAAGATTTGACCAGTCAACCTGATCTTAAAATCTCAAAAGTTGAAGGAGATATCACTTCTTAAGTTTCAAAACAAATATTTTTAGGTTGTAGAAAAATGCAATGGTCAATGCTCAATGGTTGTAAGCAAGATTGCGACAACTACAGAGGTATATCGGTCTCAGGAACCTTGAGCAAGGTCTACGGTAAAATTCTCAAAGCAAAGGTCGAAGAGGTTTGGAGCGGCCAGGAAGCCGAAGAACAGGCTGGTTTTAGAGCCGGTAGGTCTACCGTCGACCATTTGTTCACCATTACCCAGGTCATCGAGAAGAAAAGGGCGGTCAGCCAGGAGCTGCACTTGGTGTTTGTGGATCTTCAGAAAGCTTATGACAGCGTGCCGTTAGTGAAGTTTTGGGAAGCCTTGGAAAAAAGAGGTTTTAGCAAAGGACTTGTGGGGGCAATTAAATCATTTTATAACGGAACAATAGCAAAAATCAAATGTCGTGGAGAGTTGTCCGGAGGTTTTTTCGTCACAAAAGAGCTAAAACAAGGCTGTTGTTTGTCACCAACACTATTTAAGGTATACCTAGAGCACGTGTTAAAGGAATGGAAAAATAAGGTTGCGGGAATGGGTGTTCCACTCCTTGATGGGCAGACCCTTTATACTCTATGCTTTGCGGATGACCAGATCGTTGTAGCTCAAGATGAGGAAGATGCAGATTACATGACGCGGAAGTTGGTCGAAGAATATCGGAAATGGGGCATGGACGTTAGTGTGTCCAAGACAGAGAAGCTGGTCGTGGGAGCAGCGCATCAATGGCAAAGCATAGAGCTTGAGGATGGACAGCGCATCAAAGAGTGTGACGAGTATAAGTATCTCGGTGTTTGGCTCGATCAGGATGGAAGGATGGATAGAGCAATTAAGGACAGGATCATCCAGGGCAGGAGAGCCATCGCGATGCTGAACGGGGTGCTCTGGGATCAGAGCATCTCAAAGGCAAACAAGCACCGGATATATGACGCCATCGTTAAAAGTATCGTGCTCTATGGTAGTGAAGTGTGGCCTTTGACGAAAAGAACGCAAGAAATGTTGAGGGCAACTGAAATTGATTTTTGGCGGCGATCTGCCGGCATTTCGAGACGGGACCATATCCGTAATGAGAGAATTCGCCAGGTGATGAAGGTTGAGAAAGATATCGTGCACGACGTCATGTCCAGGCAGTCATGCTGGTATGGACATGTGCAAAGAATGTCGGAGGAGAGGTTGCCCAAACAAGTTTTGAATTGGGTACCACCTGGGAAGAGGTGACGGGGACGTCCCGTAAAGGGTTGGCGGCAGGGCGTTGACGAAGAGATGTTGCGGTGTCAGTTGCCCGATAACCTCTGGGAAGACAGGCATATGTGGCGTTTGGGTGTCGTAGAACGCCAGAGTGCGTTATAAAGCGACTTTATATGTATAGAAAAATGTGGTTTAAGTATTTGCAAAAAGTTAAGGAAAATTTTACACCCAGAAGATAAGTTTCCTTTTCACAGACCAGGTCACATGTGCGTTCCCTTTCGAAAAATTCTCTACAAAATTTAGGAATATTATAATGACTGTGCATTTTTAAACGGTTCCTCTATACTGATTCACAATTTGTCAAGGAAATCTATATTGGCATCTGTCGGCCCTTATGAAGCTGATATTCTTAATATATAAATGATATAAATTCCTAATGATATACTTAAATAAATAAATTCCTGAGTTCATAAAGCTGAGTCTCCTTGAGTTTTGGCAATAAGGTGGTCTTTTCATCTATTCTTAAAACTTTAGTCTTGTTTGCTTCCTTCATTATCTGTTTTTAATGCATAATCACTATTTCTTTGCTTCTAAAAATATTCCTGTAGAGGCAGCGACATGTATGTACATTTTACACAGGTATCTTGTGCATTTGCATTTTTTAATTACTATGTACATGCAATTTTACCACAAAATTAAGAGACTATCTTTATTCTTCGAGTACTCTTTAGTTTTCATTTTTTTCTGACCCTTTTAGTTCAAAGTGAAAACAATATTTTATTTCCTTGCTTTCCACAATAATCAAAGTGTGCAGCTCTCAAATTTTTCTGATGCACTGATGAAATACCGCACACAAAATTAAAGAAATTCAAAAAAAAAAAAAAAAATCCTATTTATCTACATAATTAATTTGCTGACTTTTTCAGAGGTTTTCAAGGAGCCATCAAAAAAAGCAATCAAGAAACGTGTGCGTAAAGAATGATGAAGTAAGAATCAATGTTGGAGCCGGCATTTGAGGAGAAAACCTCACTAAAGACAGCATCTACAAGAGCTCCGCAAGTGTTTTCAGCTTCTTCCGGTGAGCTGGCTGTTCATCTCAATCGTATTTCTTTTAATTAGAATTTTTAATAGTGATAAAAAATGTATCTACGATTCTGTTTAATGTGATGATACTTTATTTTTCAAGTCATCTAAGACTGTCTTGTTGATTTTAGTTTTTTGAGGGCAAGGCGATGGACCACTGTTCTGTGACAACCTAGTGTGATATATTATCCAACTAGGTATTTGAACTAACTGATATTTGCTAAGTGTAGCTTGGTTTTTCAGTTAGATTTCGGCAGATGATCATTCTTGAACACAGGATCCACTGCACGTCGAGGCGAATCAACTATTTTTTTTATTTTACCTCCAGCGTAATTGTTACAAAACCTCTTCAGATGTAGTATACGTAATTGAACTGAACTCAGTCGAAAGGGACCAACCTATACCTTTATCAAACGAAACACAAAACCAAAATTGAGGTGTTGTTTTTCCAAAAGGAAGGAAACATACGCTCATGTTCTTTTTATGAGAAAAAGTAAAATTATCTCTCATCGAGATAAAATTATCAACCTACCTCAGAAATTTAACATCTCTTTTATTTTTTGATGTTCCATCTCAAACCGTAATTTTCAGAGCAGTGGTCTTCGCTACTTTTACACTCTGTACAGTTGTTTATAAGCATAATTTTAAAAGTTTGCAAATTTCCCCACTGTTTGTCAGACAATTAATAGCCCTATGTATCTTTCTACTTTGTGCTATTGACTTCATTGAAAGTTTGCTTTTCGTACACAATTATGTGTAATTGGGAAATTTCCCAGTTCATACGTTCTTTCTTTTGTTCGCAGTTGTTCCACTTTTTGCATGGCTACTAACTGCCCCCTTTTTTTTTGTTTTTTGTTTTGGTTCTGCAATAACGAAGTGTAATGCATAGGCTTACTTTTATTTTTGATTGGTCAAGCCACTTGAGTGGATTTTTCTATTTTCATTTCATAGCACCAAACCTGACTAGTCATTTGCAAGCATTGGTTCAGAGGCCGCTCATAAAATACGTAATGCTCAATCTAGGATTTTTCAACAACTACCGATAGGTAGTTGTTGAAAAATCCCCTCCTTAACGCTTTTATTATTTACGTCCTGTCCTTAATCATGTAAAACAAATGTTGTTACGCTCTTTTTGACCCCTCCTCCAGAGCGTCACATATTTTATGAACGGCTCCTAAGTTCTGCAGAAACTTTTGCTGATCTCCATTGTTTACATGAGTCTTTTTACTTCCCCTCACTTAAGGACAAATACGGTGGTAAAAAGGAGTCACAATTAAGGAGAAAGGTCACATCCGAAATGAAGTCTGTTTGAGTGATCACTCAATCAACAATAAAAGTGTGCATCTCATCGGTCAACTTTGTATTTACACTTTTGCGCCAAGATATAAGCACCAGGCAATGTGTATTGAGATATAGATTGATAAAGCCTCTTAAATAACAGCAAACCAGACCAAACAAAAACAATCGTATCCTGCCCTTACTGAATTGCAAGTATTTACAGCATCAGTCAGTGGATGCTAAATTATGCAGCTGTAATATTTTCTCCCTAAAATAACCCCAATTGTTTTTGCAATCTTTGTTAGTCATGAATTGTATTCTTATTTTAATACGGTTAGGGGCTTGCAGTTCTGCTAATCGTGCCACGTTGCAGAGCACATTAAGCCCTCAAAATGTAACACAGTTCGCCTGGTCTACAGATGGCTCATTTTATCCAGCTTCTTTCTTATTAATGAGATTGCGCGGTCTCCTCTCTCACTCAAGAGGTCTCCATGCCTTCTCTAGTGGTACAAGGTTGTCACAAATGATCTTCTCAAAAAAGTGTTGGACTTATAGAGTTGATAACTTCCCCAAAAAGAGCAGGTTCATCATACCTTTCTGGCAGTGTTACTTTATTTTTAATTTTTTTTTCTTTAATGTAAAGGGTATCAGTACTAACTAACTAGTCATAAACTAGAGTGTTTTTAAAACAATTGCTCATTATTTTAAGTCTTGTAATTATATTTTCCTTTGTTTGGTAATACAATTTTATCAGCTGTATCCTGTGTAAAGTTCAGCTTTTCCCAGGCACAGTAAAAAGATTCATGCACGCCTCTATTAACCTTTGAACATTAATGCATCTGAACCAAGGAAATCCAAACAAAATATTATTAGACTGGATCTATCGGCACTTTATTACTCAAGATTTTTTCATCACCCATAATGGACAAAACGGAAGATCAAAAGTTTCAAAATAGGTACGATTATCTTGCAGACCAGACTTAATATTTTTTAAACTTTATTAAGCTTCTTTTAATTTTAAACGGGAAACTCAAATTATGACGGAATTTTATGCATTTAAGCTGGAGATTTCTCCATATATAACCCTCTCTGGCCATTTCTCAGGGCCTTGATTTTTTTCAGCTATCCTTTATCGCTCGTTGGTGTACAGGAAAAAATGTAATTACGTTCTTTCCGAATTGTTTCTGATTAAAATGTAAAATGAATGTCTCTTGAGCATTCTGCACTGTACCCAGGAAATGTTTTCAACTCTCATTGATTTTGTATTTATCAGACACCTTCATTTTCTCTCATCTAATTAGTAGAGTGGGTATTTTATGCCCCCTAGAAGCAGGAAAAAATAGCTCGTCCTGCAATGGATGATAGGACGGACTGAGTCCTTTCTTCATTTCCAAAGATTCGTTCTTAGTAATAGATGATATAAGCCTGTAACCTACAATGCAATGTGGTACACTTGTTTTAACCCTTCACCTTGTTTGGCGATGAAGTTTTTGTAACAACTTTTGGGAATGATATTAAGACGTCTTCTTCTCCTTTTCCACAACATTATACTTTGTTCTTCAGCACTTTTCTTGAAAAAACCAATGTGTTAGTTACATCTGCACACCTCACTAAAGTCATTCTCTTGCGAATGAATTCCATATCGAAATTGAGAAGTCCCTCTCTCGTTATCAATGAGGATTTCTGCTCCCGTGTTCATGTCTCCCATTTCAATTCCTCTTTCTTCTGCTCTCATGCATGTCTAGTTTTTGTGTGTTTTGATATTTTCCTTCAATGAATAAACATTAGAAAAACCACTCTTTAATTTTGTAAGGTTTAAAATATTTCTTGTTTTGCAGAGGCGCATCAACAATTATTCCTCTTTTCTCTCGATGAGCAGGGTGATTCAAGATTATGGGAAAAAATTTTATGAGTTCATCTTTCGAGTGAAAATAAGACCTCAGTATGGCATATCCTTTTTTTCCCAAACCTAAACGGATCCTTTCTCCAGAACCTATGTAGATGGATTCTTTTTTCCAGGCATTTAGCCCCAAAGTTTGAGAGTATTTACCCCCGCCCCCCATCTTTAACCATGGCATTCTTTATGCATTAAATTACACTGTTTTCTAAAAGTTTTGCACTTACTGTAATTTAACAAATGGGTAAATTCAATTTGGAGGTCTCTGGATATATGCATTCTACACTAACTAATTTTGGTGAATCAAAGGTTTGATACCATCCCCCTCTCACCGACACACATACACACAGAATGAATTTGCCATTCCCTTTTTTTAGATTAAAAATGAGAAAAGCACTTGAAATTATCTTCCAAATATCAACTTTCACTTGATTTCATTTATGAATGTTGTCAAAATATTAAAAGAATGTATATTTCCTGAAACTTCAGGTATCACGTAAAAACCTCCTGCTATAACCTGTAAGGTAAACCGCTTTAGATAAAACATTACACCAGCAAACAAGTCTTATTTGCCTAGACAGATTGAATTCTGAAATCTTTTTACTTAATCCTGAATCATCCTCCTTAAGCGCAAGTCCTTCAGTTTTTATTCCTGCACTATCATCATGAAAATTTTACAGTGCAGGCACTCGTCCTAGGCTATATTCACCCCAGTTGATTGCAGCCTATTTCCTCTTTTTAATGAAATAACATTTGTTTGGATAGTTTTTAAGAACATTGTTTTATGCTGTACATGATTTCACTGTTACGGAATGTTAAGAGTTTTTAGTGTATAATTATAAAGAATTCTTTGTTTGTAGATGCATATCAAAATGTATTTTATTATTTTAATTTTTTTACTTAGTGAAAAAGAAGGATTCGAGTGTATTGCATCTCCCTTTTCGTAGAGTATTTGTTATTGATTATAAATTTTATGTTTTGTTGAGAAATTTTATCACTCACAAAAATTATTTGGTTAAGAGCCAATCTTTGAGACATAATTTATAGTGAAGACATTTTAATGAGTGAATAGCTGCTCCTAATATATAGTTTTTTAGCAGGCCAGTAGATAGGATTCCAATTCAAATTGTGTCTCTGTTCAATGTATGTATCGCATCCATTTTATTAAAATTTTACATCATCACAACATTTTTCATTTTAAGTCATGATGTGCTTCTTTACAAAAATACTCAACGAGCTGAGTGTTGCAAAATTTTCAAAATTTAATTCTCCTCTTTTTCAAATTCCAAGGTGATAGTGAAATCACTTGAGAATTACAAATAAAGCAGTGGCGTGGCGTGCTTTGCGATTTATCAATTGATCTGCCATTTAAAGGTATGGAAAAGGATCAATGAATAGGGTGTTCGATACAAGCACCTTAGTAATCGATTTTTTACCATTGCTTCAAATGGAAACATATCCATAATCAATCATTCACGCCTCGCCACTGAAATTAAGCTATCATGAACGTAACAACGCAACCCAATGTAAAATAATGCCTCATATATTCAAATGAACAGGTTTAAGCAGAATCAGCCAAGTTCTATCAATATGTTCGTTAATCTACTATGAGTTAACGCAATAGAAGAAATAGAAATGTCTGAAGGTTAACCCTTTTTTTTATATATCAGTCATTTCTTTAATTCGAAGGAGTTACTTCTCCAACTTATTCAGATGGGTATTTTTTATCGTACTAAATTTAGAGCAAGGAAAAAAATGTCTCCAAAATTTTATCTCATCTATTGGCCAATTGTTTCAAAGGTGTGCTTCAACAAAATATTTAAACTCTCAGAACGAAGGCAAATTTTAAAGTCTTAATTGAATATTTTTTCAAAAATTATAGCTAAAACTTTTGTGCTTTCCTTTCCCGATTCCCCTGCTTTGAGAAATTGTTTTGAAGTAAAATTTAGTTTTCTCATTCCTTGTTGGATATTCTTAGGTTCCAGAGAAAGGGGAAGACGAAGCAAGGAGAGAGTCATTCGACAATATTCTGTCAAGAGTTTCAAAATCGAGGCTCTTACCGTAGGAGCACTACTCCTTGTTGTGAAATATTACTTCTCTGTGATTTTGTTTTATATCATTTAGTCTATTTTTGCTAAACTGTTGAAAATACCTAGATAAAATCGATTGTAAAAGAATTAGTGTATAATACTTATACTTTTCTCTCTCTAAAAAGTAAATCTGTAATACACACATTTCTCTGATGTAATGTAGTGCTGAAATGTGGAGAGATCGTAGATTTTGAATGTTTATCTTGGAGGCTCAGACACTGAAAACAAGAGTGGACATATCCAAGACCTCTTGCGTTATTTTTCACTCTTCATGTTAAATTGTGATCCATTCTAGATAAATACTTAACCCCTAACTTTTTAGGTAGAGTTTCTATGCTTTCAAGCTTGAAGTTTTCCGTTTTTCTTCCTCTTTTTGGAGAGAATTTCAGCCTCTCATGTAATGAAGACACAAAAAGTACGCAGGTACAGAATTCCCTCTTCAGTTACCTTATTTTAAATTGCAAATTGTTCAACACAAAAATCTACAGATTGATGTTCATTTCTTAATATTGCCTGAGAAATTGAATAAGATTCTCCACTGCGCCCACGATCAAAAGATGGGTATCAGTTTTTTATTCACACATGCGTCATTATTCAGACTTAATTTTCCCTCCTCTTTTCCTCCTCATCTTGCTGTTACCATTTTGTGTAGTACTAATTTAGCTAAGCAATTTAAGACAAGCAATTAAAATTTCTACTCTAGAGAGGTAATTTATACATGACTCACCTTTCGGATGGTTTAACGTGTTCTTCATCGCTCAGCTCTCAGGCTTAAGCAGAGTCTTTCTTGAAATCATTATTTGTCTTTTTAGGCTGAAATGTATACCAAATTCTAAAGTAACGCCACGATAATCATTGATAATGTCTCAATCAACCGAAGAGCCTGATGATACCCAAGAAATCTTGAATATGCTTTCTTTGGCTACCCACAATTGAAATATTAATGTCTGAATTGCAGCTTTATTATACTGCAATACTTAGGAGAAACACGTGTGAACGAGATATGATCGAGAGTTGCCAAATTTTCTCCAATAAAAAATTTATTGTTGAGGAGTGTTTTGAAAATTATGTCTTGAAATCGCTTGATAATTTAGATCTTATTGCGAATAAAATTCTCTGAAAAATTGGCCGAAAAAAATTCGCTGATTTTCCTGAAAATTCATATTTTTTCAAAAGAAATTAGGCAACTTCTTGAGGGCTCAGACAGCGTTCTTCCTTAGCACGGCAGTACAGTGGACTTTTATTAGGTCAGATTTCACACAAGGAATTTGCCATGCCATATTGTTTATTTAATTGCAAAGGAAATTCACTACATTATTCCATCGTTTTTAGAGACTGATTAAGCATTTTGTCTTCTGTCTTGGCAAATTTCTTTGTAGTTGCATAGAAAATCCTCTTAAAATCCTATTTGTAAAAGGAATATTTGTCTCCCGACATAGTGAGTCCTTACATTTTAGAATTCGTATCCGACAGAAACAAAACACTCCCTCTCCTGCTTTCCAATTCTTGCTCATCAGTCTTCAGCTTTTCTAAAGTATATTCAGAGACAGATCTCAAAGATGTGTTATTCAGCACACTTAATTTTTAAAAAAATATGTATAATTCATATATTTAATATGTCGACGAGGATTTATCTATTAATCTTTGGAAATAAAATACGTTTAAATTCCCTAAAACTTCTATCCGCAAACATAGAAACAATATTTATTATTTCCAAGATTGATTTTAACTCTGTATTATTCTCTCTTTTTTTTCAGCCGTCAGTTTTCTCTGTAATTTCTCGTGAAAGATTTTATAGTTTTAAAAATTATTTATTTATTTTCTTCTAGTAATTCATGTATTGTTAACTCTGAAGAATATATTTTTATCCTCTCTTTACAAATTTTTTTGATTTATTTGCCTGACACACCAGTTAAGAAGATATGGTGTGGTTTTCTGAAAAACCACTCATAAGTATTACCTGCTGAACAGTCTCTTAACTGACCACATGCTAGACAGTTCTATAAGTCGAGAATAAAACTGCAGTATATCGGAATATAACCTATAAAATCATGAGATCATCTGCAGGTAATTATTCCAAAATCCTGTATTGAATTATGAACTCATTTCTTCATGTGACGATTATTCATAAAAAAATTATGATAGGGTAAATTTCATGGTCACTTAAAGCGAGTGCTTCGTGGTACCTTCTTTTTGTTCCCTGTCGAAACAAGATCTGTTGATGATAAACCAAAGATCACAAATGTCGCATTCATTCTCAGCAGTTTCAAATCTTCCACATCGTCTCTAAGTGGGAATTATCTTCCTGTCGGCCTACTATGCATCACGCAATTCATGAGAATGAATCAGAAGAGAATCATCATCAGTTTTATTTAAAGAGAAAAAAGAGTTGAGGCGTGATACCTCACGCGTTCCGGAGAGTTCAAATAGTTGTATTCCTGCGCCTTAGCAAGGCGGTGGACGCTTAATATTGAAGTAGCGTCACCGCTTGGTTTTTCGATTTTCGAGTGCCGCTATTGCATTTTCGACCGTTAAGGCCGTAGTTTAAGGGCGTTAAAGCTAGGATTGTACTTCGGAAATGGATGCTTTTTGCAGAGTAATTAAAAATTAAGAAGCAGGAGTAATATAACTAAGTAAGAAAAGGAACTCTAATCAACAATATATTGCCAATCAATTTGGAAAATCTGGTCATGTAAATACAGAAGAATGGAAAACGCCTTCAATTGAGGCGTGATACCTCACGCGTTCCGGAGAGTTCAAATAGTTGTATGCCTGCGCCTTAGCAAGGCGATGGACGCTTAATATTGAAGTAGCGTCACCGCTTGGTTTGTCGGTTTTCCTGTGCCGCTACTGCAGTTTCGACCTTTGAGGCCGTAGTTCAAGGGCGCGAAAGCTAGGATTGTATTTCGGAAATGGATGCTTTTTGCAGAGTAATTAAAAATTAAGAAGCAGGAGTAATATAACTAAATAAGAAAAGGAACTCTAATCAACAATATATTGCAAAACAATTTGGAAAATCTCGTCATGCAAATACTGAAGATTCGAAAACGCCTTCAATTGAGGCGTGATACCCCACGCGTTCCGGAGAGTTCAAATAGTTGTATGCCTGCGCCTTAGCAAGGCGATGGACGCTTTTAATATTGAAGTAGCATCACCGCTTGGTTTTCCGGTTTTCCTGTGCCGCTACTACAGTTTCGACCTTTGAGGCGGTAGTTTAAGGGCGCTAAAGCCAGGATTGTATTTTGCAAATGGATAATTTTTGTAGAGTAATTAAAAATTAAGAAGCAGGAGTAATTTAACTAAATAATAAAAGGAACTCATATCAACAGTATATTGCAAAACAATTTAGGACACTGCAGCAAGAACAGCCTATAACTGGAAACCGCGTTTTGAGAAAATCGCATTTAAAGGATTGTTTTTGATGTACCTACTGCGCAGACTTTTCTATGCAGGTACCCTGTTTTGGTGTTTTTGGGTGACCGAACCCTTCTACTGAAGGATGCTGGGTAGATTTTGCGATACAATTCGGGTTTACACTCTAATATATTTAATTTAAAAAAGAGGTTTATAGAACCATTATTACGCCCAACAGTCATTTTGGTGGCAATATGAAGTATAAATAATTTTAATCACGCATGATTAACGCAAAATGAAAGAATATCAATAGTGAGTAAAGAAAAGGGTAACTAGCACCGTATAGGCCCGTTTTACGGGCAAGTCATTTTGGTTGCAATATGCGAAGTATACATTTTTGGAGGAATGGACAGTTTGAGAGGAGAATAAATTACTACAATAGCTCGTTTTTCTGAAATAAAACCAAATCTTTGTAAAATGAGATCAACAAATCGAGCCATCACTATCGCCGCACCGCGGCGATGCCCGCGAACCGAGAATGATAAGGCCGCGCGTATAGGTTGTTCCTGCACCCATCGATCCAGACGCCTGACTTAACTCGGAAAAAAAGGTTTTTCGACCTTGAGCCGTTACCTATCTATATTCTATCGCTACCGCAGCATAGTCCAGGGTACGTGGAATCCGAAAAGCAGATGGGCGTAATAACGACCTATACGCCTATAGACTGATCTTGGTGCGGTGTCCTCAATTCCAGGAGAATCAAACAAAGCTGACATGGGCAAAACTGAGAATTTCTTGAGGAGAGAAGAGTTTCTGCTTCAAAAAGAAAAATTTTTTACTTCTCAGTTTTCTCGCCAAACTTTCCATGGGAGCACAGCCTACGCTGATTTCCTTGTGTTAATAGCAGCATTATAGAGAATACCAAAGTCCAATGATCGGTGTCTAGACATACATGAAAAACTTCAAGGGGTAGGATTTGAAACGAGTTTACTAAGTCATTTTTCTTATAAAAATAAAACGCATGAAACACCTGCGTACTTTTAACAGAAAATACATAAACAGGGATAAAAATTAACGGGCCAGATTAGAAATTAAACAGCTTCCCTTACAAAAAAAAGAATAAGAAAGAAAGAAAAAAAAAAACAAGATAAATCAACATTGATGACAGACACAGTAGCACTTAGAATTTTAGGGTGACTCATTACCCAAAATAATCAACAAAAAATGAAGTACACTTAAAAGAAGTTACACACAAGCCACAGATGTTCTTCAAATTATTTCCTTTTGTTCATCTAATTCGGAGTAATTTTTAACATTCATTTCAAGACTTTCATTTCCTGCATTAATCTGTATTGTTAAGAACTTAAACCTCGGCCTTAGAGAAAGGCAAAAGTACAGTTCATCTACCTGTGTGATATCATTCTGATGAATGATCAATGAGAAAAACGATTATCAGGACATTTTCGAACGATGCTAAATAAAAATTTAGTAATGGTCATGATGTAGACGATTCAAAGCACCCAGAACAAAAGGAGCTGTTTGTCTGAATTTTAATGGTGTTTCAATTTTTGTTACTTTCTTTACTTTACATGGCATTCGGCTATTTTCATTTTGGTGGAAAATTTTGTCCTTGAAAAATTATTTATATTCTCATACTTGGACTATCTTATTAAACTGACTCCCTAAAAACCAGCAAAAATGACTGACACAAACTGAGTTCTTGCGGAAACTAGTGTTAAACGTAGGCTGCAGCACAAAACAAAAGTGACAGCACACAGCTTTCCATAACTTCTATGATATTGTTCGCTACGCTTAAACAAAAGAGTTTTGCTGATGAATGAGGATTTAGTTCAACTTATCATTGGAAAGATGTAAGCTGACATCATTTAAAAATGACCGATTCTCCTAATCAATCAAGATAATTGAGTGAGAAAAGTCATGGTTCATCTACCTCTATGATATACTCCGGACAGAATACTAATATTAAAAATGCCTGGCTTTAGATTAATACACCCTCGAGTTTGACAGAAAATGAATATTTGCGTAAAAAACAAAAATTAAAACACTGCAATGAGTCAGTTTCTCAAACTCAAGAGAACTCAAACGCACTTGTTCATTGTAAACAGAGTTTCTTTTATTTAGTAACACTTTCTTTTCGTCCTCCAAGAGAAAATTATTGAATTAGAATTCTCTACAGGAGCTTTGAATCTTTTAAATTCAACCTTTAACTTAATTGGTAATTTTAATAAAAGAAAGCACTTCAAATGTTTTCAACATCGTAGTACAGAGTTAGCTTTCATTGACCCATTTTCAGTATACTTTAAAATACATATATCTCAGAGGATCTGTTAATGCAATGGAAAGATAACCTTATGGTGTGGAATGCAGTAACCATGACACCCATTTTCTTTAAAATGCATGTGTAAAAGCTGCTTGCCACAGGATTGGGAGCCCCACCTTAAATCGCTCTGCGCTGCACCCAATTAAAAAAAAATACAGCATCAACTGCGGTCAGCGACACATTGTGGAAAATGCTAAAAAAAAGCCCTCGACAGCTTAAATGAGACTTCAAGAGCTTGCTGTATCTAATGATTTGTAGGACTCAAAAATAGACAAGGACAAGACTTATCTGTCTCCATACATCATCCGTACTGAATAGGTTCTCTGGCTTGCCGCGTAACAATTTCTACTAAGGGTCTTATGATATGACGGCTCGGCTTACTATGGTGCAAACATGCAGAAAGTTGAAGGCTCACATTCAATTGACCACATACATGAGAGAAAAAAAAAAATTATTTCTGAGTCAAAACTCAGTTTTAGATAACTGGAGGATAAGAGATGCGAGTGGAATTGCGTATTCTTTTTGAGACAACCTTTTGCTCCTTGCTTTTCAGTGAAAAGAATTGAAATTCAGCACTTTATTCTAGTTCTAAATATCATGTAATTCCATGGACATACTATCAGAAAAACATTGAAAGTGGTCAATAACTTCATGGTGTCAGTGAAATAAACAATTTCTTGGGTCAAGTTTCAAAACGGGTAACTTAATCATTACTATTTCTGCCTTTAGCGCAATGGGCCACTGAAGAAGGTCTGAACTAGTTACCGTAGTTAATACCCTAAAAGGTTTTAATATTTTGATTATTAAACTTTTTCACTTATTCCACTTCCTGCTGGCACAATTTGCAAGCTTGAGCATATTCAGCGCTGGTTTGGAGCTATCTATTGAGATTGTAATGATGTATTTCGCTCTGAGGCAAGAAAATCCGTAAGATAGAAGCTTAAAATTTTCCCTATTGCATCAAAACTTAATTGAGCAGGGGCCATAATTATATTTTTGCTGAAAATCATTCTGATATCTTCCGAGTAAAGCTCACTGAAGAGCACTAAGAGACATTTTTCATTAAAAAGACTTGAATTATTGGACAATCAAAAAAAAAAATTAAAAAAAAAGATGCAAACTTAAAGCTCTAATTTAAACCACTCCATCTTCCAATGAGACATGATATCTTTCTAACTTCTACTACAGAGAGAAGATGTACTGCTTTGATAAATCACAGATGCTTCAATTTATGCGAACACCTGATACAATAATGATGAGCATAAAATTGATCATTAGACCTACTTTGCTCGCTTGAAAGTTCCATCCTTTTAATCTTTTAAATTTCACAAATGTAATCAAAGAAACAATGATCAAATGTTTCCTCACTTCAAGATAATGGGTCAAAAATAAAAATAAGAAAATAGGATGTAGTGAAAGAAATGATGAAAAAAGCAATCGCCAAAAAGATGCTTGCAGTCCTCTTCTGCAAAAATTTTCCTTAGTGTTAAAATGCCGAAATTAAATACAGCAAAAGCTATTAGTATGATAAAGAGAACAAAATTAAAAAAAAGATGATTTGAAAAAATGACAAAAGTACTTACACATGGAAGTATCTCAGAAGAATTGGCACCAGAGTTTTCCAACAAGAGTTTCAAATGAAATGAGTAAGAAGTTATTTTAAAAGAAAAGAAAAACTTGCTCGATTTTTAAAAATTTGAAATAATTTTGGGTGAAATCATGAATTTAGTCACATTAAAGGCAACACTAAAAAATGAAATTACGTAACAAAGCATGCCAGTACTCCTGAAATAGAACCTTTGGTTACACAAAATCTAAATACAAGAAGTTTAATCGAGTAAAAGAACAAAATAAAAGATTTCAGAGGAGAAAGATAGAAGCAACAGCTTTGAAAGAGGACAAAAAAAAAAAAAAAAAAAAAAAAAAAAAAAAAATAGTATAAAGAAGAAGAGTACGAAAGGAATACAGTTGTCGATGAGAACACGAACAATGCATGAACGTGACCAAACAGCAGTGCCACTGCTGTTGTAGACTGTTTCGATCAGAGCTGATCGAGTTTTTCTAGACTTAAATCTCCGTGAATCCCGAGTTGTGGCAGATAGCCAGTTTCTTCAACGTAAGACCAACATGCCTTGGTGAATGGCACCATTATAACGCTCCCGCGGTCATAATAGAAGTTTCATTCGCCTTGGCTTCTCAGTATGGTTGCTGAAAAAGAAAAACACCAAGAATTAAACAGACTGTCTAAGTCTACTTTCAGCTGCACTGAAACTGTTTTTCCATTTGAGCATTTCAAAATATTTGCTCTTATTCGATTTTTTGAGGATTTTTTTTCCCAGTATTTCCTGAAAATATTCCATAAAAAAGAACACAAATCCCACAAAATTTTGTATGATAAGGATGATCCGTCAGGCTACAAAAATGTAAAGAGTAACACAAGAAAGGTTTTTATACGATCAACGGGAGGGGAGCTGGACTGCACATAGAATCTTAAAATTTAAATTCAAGTTGTGTAAAGACTTGCTTGCAGGCAAGGATATGACAGAGCCAGGCGTGTTTCAGACTGTACGCACCATCATCAGTGGTGCAACACTTTACACTTCATTTTCTAATTCCTTAACTTTCCCCGACTTTTTTCGCTTTTCCCAGACTCCAAAATTGACCAATTCCTTGACTTTTCCTACCCTTCGATTAAAACCTCCACCTAAATTGTTTTACTTTTGATTACACTGACTTTTGCTAAACTGAGAACAATCTCCACTTCTAAGGATTCGAAGTAAGGAAACAGGCACTCAGGCGTTGTTTGCGCTCTCATGAATGGCACCGGCTGAAATCACTGAGCTGATGTCCTGAGGGAAAAATTCCCTCATTTCCCCGGGAATTCCCTGTCTTTTTCAGGTTGTTGTAAGTTCCCTGACTTTCTCTGACTTTCTGCCAGTTAATAAACTAGTCATCTATCAATTGTAAGATACTTGAATCATTAGTCATGTTTCGATTCCACTGGTTCATTGACACTTGATTCCACTTGTCGATCTATTCTCAATTCTACTGGAACTGACACCGGTTGAAAAAAGAAAAGAAAAAAAAAAGGTGCTTTCCAGCTTTATTGACTGGACATGAATGGACGAAGTACAGGAGGCAACAAAAAAAAACAAGCAGTGAACTCCAACACAATGTGTTGATAAGGCGCGTCATTAACTCACACATATCAACCCCTTTAGTTTTCATTTACAGAGATTTCAAAATAGGCAAGTAGCACAACAAGAGAATTCATACGATCCAACACTTCAACGACGCACTTTGACGAGACCGTGTATTGTGAATGTAGAAAGCCATTCGAACGAGTTTAAGTTTTTTGATCTGCCCCCAGCAATATCTCATCAGATTCTAAAAGAAAAGTGCTACGTAATACTTAAGCAAAGAAAGGAAAAATTCTGTCGAACTCCTGAAAGATACAGTCGATTTAAAGGTATTTTGGGGGCTAAAATATCCAACTCACCGGTATCTATTATAAATCCCGATATATTATTGAAAAGAAATTGACTCAATATAAATGTAATTGCATTAAATATGTCTTGATTTTGTTATTTTAAACGTATTTCCATGCAAAGAAGTTCAACCATGTCCGTGCTTTATTCATTCATGAATTGAAAGTAAGCAATCTACATCCCGAAAATAGACCGATTTGTCGTAAAAAATTGCAGAAACTTGATATACCAGGTCGATGCACTCACTCGTTGAATTTACCAACCAATTTCGTGGAAGCAAATATATAAAAATCAATATGCTATAGTCATTTTGGGTGCATTTATTTTTCATGAAACAATAATAATTTCAATCCCGAAAAACCATCAATTTTCCGTATAAAATCGAAAAAATCGAGATGTGTCGACTCCCTGACGTGAAAATTAGATTCTACGTGTAAAAATACTTACACATGGATATGCTGAACAGAAACCATGTGTGGACACAGTTAGGATACATAGCCCCAGAATACTTTTAAAGCGCCTTTACTTTCCAGAATCTTGACGGATTTTTTTTTTGGCTTAAACGACTCAAGAGACACTGTAGTTAAAAAATATAAAGAATTTTCGATTTTGACACAAAAAAAAATGTTCGTTCAGGCACGCCATGTATTGTATGGTGTATTGCGCTGGTATTCAATCCTTGCCTTCAGATCAAAATTCTTACAAGGAAGCCCCTTGCAAGAGGCGAATTTTTTGTAATTTCTTCCAATTTTTTCTCCGTTATATAGTTGAATTGCTTGCCAAATTCTGAGGTCATTTATATTTAATAGTAATTTATACATTTCTTTTTCCCCTTCATTTTATTTTTTGTTTGGAGAAGTTTCGTTGATTTCTTCGGATTGCGAATACTGTAACTTCTCTTCTATTCGGCCGATTTTTATGAATGAGACCTCTTTCAATTCGTCTTTGAACGGAGAGTAAGGAAAAAATTGCTAAGTACTCGCGAAACAATTTTTTCGAAAATTTGATGGATCCCAGCGTAACGGTGAAATGGGTAATCGAGTGAAAGTAATTAGGTCTGACTGTGACGAGGACCGCGAGGGTCGCCTTTTGTTCTTCAGCTGGGAAGCGACGCGGCGAACCGAGCCAGGACCGGGACACTACCTGGGTTTTGTGCCTGCCTGTGCACTGTTTCGGCCTGATAGGGGAGTGAATTTCTGTATGGGCCACGGTTAGCACATGGTCTAATGAGTCTCGAGGCTCATCACAGATTGCACTTACAACTATCCTGCTGGCCCCGGCTATCAGAGCAAGAGGTACCAACTTTTGAAAATCTTAACAGGGTTGTGGAGATCTGTCAAAGCAACGTTTTAAACAAAACGAAGAAGTGAAATTCTCATTCAACGAGTGCCGACCTGATCAGCCATCCTCGAATCAGTTCGCTTGCTTCTGCTTATATATGCATATTTTAAATCAGCGCGTCGCATTCTAAGGTTTTTTTAAAAAAAACCAAGCAACGTAGACTCTTGGTATTCACTGCACATAAACTAATGAGCCCCAGAATGAGAAACAACTTTAAATCATAATTATTGACGGATAAATAAACTTTTTACACGCTTTGGAAAATCTCAGAAGTTCGCGGTAGTCACTTTTCGGTAAGGAACTAAGGGACTCGGTTATTGTATCGAGTGGGGGGTCGAAACGATCGCAAAGGCGGTATACTACGTATACGCGCCAAGAAATTACAACTAACCTGTGAGAAATGTGGATGTGGTGGATTGAAGAAAGCTGAGCGATCACCCTGATAAGTTGAATCTTGTGATAAGAGACCATCCATCTGGGACTGGAACTCTCCAACCATGTAGCTGTCCTGAGATAATTCTGGTTGGGACAGGGATAATCCTGGTTGAGATAGACTGAAGCCTGGCTGCGACATTCCTTGCGACATACCCTGTGAATAAGGCTGAGGAAGATCCTGGGAATTCTGGCTCACCATGTTTGACTGAAGCTTATTGCGCGGTTTGCGGGCCCGGTTTCCAGCCACAGGATTCATTCGACCTGAGAAAATAAAGTTGAAAAACTGATATAAAATTGCTTACACTTACTTTAAACTGTGATTATTAATGATTTAGAGCCTGCCGAGTTATTTCAGTACTTAAGACTATTAACGATTGTTCTTTCATGAAGAGCTGATTATTGTTGATGCTTGGTTTCATAACAAAATTTACGGATCACTGAGATATAGACAACAGATAAACAAATGGAGAAAATTCCAGGATATCATTAAGATCATTGATTAGTAAAAATTGAATTGTTCAATTCCAAAAAAAAAAAAAAAAAAAAAAAAAAAATCTCGACTCACATGAGAAAAAGTGAAAAAAAAATAAGAGACAAAAAAAATTTTTGATTTGAAAATATTTATGGTTCATGTTCTGAAGCTGTTACAAATAAGTTGAGTGAAGTTGTGAAGTTTTCACTTTTTTTGTCTTGGAAATACACGCAATTGAAGCTCCACACATACATTATTTCCCCGCTGACCTAAAATCTTCAACGATAAATTTATGAAAGATTTAAAATGTTTTGAAAAAAAAATGGAAGTTACCAACCCTAAAACTAATTTAACTTAGTTTTGAAACACTACAGTTTTGAAATTTTTGTCGTCGAATCATTTTTAACTGGAAGATTTAACTATTTTAAATTCTCAGTGATCTCTTGAGGTGGGAATAGGGTCACTGTGGCCTTAAAATTCATTGACTATGCATTATCTTTTTATAGGCAGCCTTGAAAAACTTTGTTTTAAAGACATAACTTGATTTTAAAAGCTTGAAGTGAATGACTCATGCTAAGAAACGGGGGAGACACCACCCTCAAATTTTTGGAGGACAACCAACAGGTTAACCCAATTTATAGCTTCTCTCGCGACTCAAGAGCCTCTTTTCCCAAAAAAGATTCATGGTTTAGAAAAGAGTAACTTGGATTTTCAAACTAACCTTGAGACAAGTTACCATTCATCCTGGATGAGTCTCGTGTTTGCATTGCCTGTTGCTGTTGATTATAGAATCGTGGTGGAATATGGGCCATATTCATGAGCAAGCCTACTGGAACGGGGACATTGGTCATGGCTGCTTGTGCTCTTTCCGGGGAAATATATCCGATGGGATCATGCGTGCGGGCAAACATATCAAGGGTTGGCCGGGGGAACATTTGTCCTGGGTGATTTCCGCTGCGGTCGTAGACGCTACCTGGTATCAACGCTTCACGAGCATCGTAAACAGTGGTCGACATGAAGTGGCTGCCAGGATTCACTGTGTTGACCAGTTGCTTTGGTTTTGAGAACTGGATCAAGGACTCTTTCAAATTGTTCAGAGGACCTGAAGGTAAGAAAAATGCTTGTTTAAAATGCAAGAGTTGGTAATTAAAAGAATACTTCCACATTTAAAATTTTACAAGATGTGAGGTGTAATCTGACAGTTAAATGCTGCTACTTGCAATTTTTTTTTTTCTTTTATGATTATAATAATGATAATTTTCATAAATGTAAGCACATAATCACTGAACTGAATTACTATTAAATGAACTATTAAACTATGAATGATAGACTAACATTAAATGAACTAAATGAACTATTAAAACTGAATTAATCAAGAGGAGAAGAAACCTCAACTAGATTCTTCATGACTTATGTCAAAAACGGTTGTTGCAAATCTCAAATCCCGTTTGAAAACAACCTAGTCACTTGCAATATCCAAATAATCAGAAATGAATGATCACTTACCTTCAACGAGGACCTTCTGTTCCTTGTAAAAGTTTAGCAAGTGGTTCCACAAGGGCTGCTTTGACAAAACCTTTGGATTGCCGACAATTATAATTCCATACTTAGCTCGCGTTAAAGCTACATTCAAACGCCTTGGATCGTTCAAAAAACCGATACCTTGATGTTCGTTTGAACGTACACAAGACATGATAATCAAATCCTTCTCTCGCCCTTGGAACGCATCCACGGATGCAACCTCGATTTCTTGATACAACTTCGAGTGGAGAGCCCCTTGATACTGCATGTGCTGTACCAAAAATGCACGCTGGCCTTCGTAGGGTGTGATGACACCTATCTGTTCTGGCTTCACTCCACACTTCAAAAATCTAGTTGTCATTTTTTCCACGTTCACAGCTTCTGTTCTGTTCAAATATGATGTTCCGGACCCGGCGATTTCTTCTTGGCCCTGTGTGACATAGAACAACATGGGTTTGTCGGGGACTGGCCAAGGGAACTCGATTTTCGGAAGTTTACGCTCATCAGCACAAACACCATTTTGAAGTGAACCTTCGTAGAAGAAGTTGGATGGGAAGCGAGAAAGTTCTGGATGCATACGGTACTGTACTTCCAGCCGGAATGGACGAATACCTGCAGCAATTAAAAGCAGATTTAGTAATTTGCATTTACATGGAGAACACAACTACTACTCAGATAAGGTAGGAAGGGTGGTTGCAAGTTGTCAAAAAAAGTTAGGGAAAGTGAAGAGAGAGGAGAGATTGAGATGAGGGGAGAAAAATTTCTTCTGTTGATGCTTGAAGGATTTGTTCCTCCCTTTCCAATTGGCTAGATCTGCTAATGACATAATGGAAAGCGGTTCTCTTTCAGAAAGTTCCTGAAATTTTGATGCTATCATGAGCGGATTATCTGGGCTCTGGATAAAAAAAAAATTGATACTTTCTTGAATTTTCGGTGATGAGCGTTTAGTCTTCGAGAATTCTTGATATTTATTTAATTTTTCTTGATGGTTACTATGTAATGACACCAAAGTGATAAAAGCAACTTTGCAATCAAGGAAAGGAGGCATCACAGATCCAAATATAACACTTCAAAAAAATCGATTAAAATAGAGTAAATCTGAGTGCGTTCTGACTGAAGACTACTTCATATATAAGTAAAATTTTTAAACAAAAAGTACAAGGGCTTATCAAACCATCAGGAGTCCTAGCGGGAAGATTTAAATATTTGATATCATTAAAACTTATAAGGAACTAGAAAACAGGTGGCGTGAACAATAAGAGATGAGTACCTAAAACAACAAGCCGTTCAAACAGTGACTGCGAGAGTCCAGCCCTGGACGCCTTTTTGCACATGACGACAGGTCCCAGTTGGCAGTGATCTCCGACTAAGATGAGTTGCTTGGCCCCGAGGACGACAGGCACCATGCACTCGGGTTCTGTGGCTTGCATCGACTCATCAATGAGAATTGAGTGGAACTTGAGACGTGCGAGACGAGGGTCACCAGCACCGACACAGGTACAACAGACAACATCTGCTGCGTCCAATAGCTCTTTCTCTTCAGCCTTCTTGAGCATGCGGTAACGTTTTTCGTCCGCTGACGAAAGCTCTCCAGTTTCATCTTTCAGTTGTTGGAGTTTTTGCAATTCAGAGTTACTGGGGAGAAAAATTGATTAAATAATTAACCTCAAATAATGCATAACTTTAAGCATTTTTAATTAATTTCATACTTTAATGGTTGGAAATTTCTTTTTTTTTTTAATTTTTAAAGATTTCTGCTGTTGTTTGGAAAGAAAAACGAGCTCGAAGTAAAAATTCTTTCTGACTAACTCACCAAGCACAAAGTATCTTCAAAAGGTATTCCATTGCTAACATGAGTTAGGGGTGTTCAAACGAATTCTTGCCGGAACACTTTCGATATCGTCTCTAATTGAAACTGGCGCAGTACCGACAGTGGCGATGATGTCGACAACAGTCGGCCTTATCGGATTTTTGAGAGCTCGCACTCAATGCATTGTTGCCCCAAGTGTCGGTTTATCAGATTGCCTGGCGGGGCGGCGCGTAAAATAGATGTACAAATGGCAACAGCTTATTTTTGTCAGCTCCGAAAACTCTGATCGCTATCGGCATGAGCGCTCTTATCGTAACTTTTTCTTAACGGAACTGTTTCGGTAGCTTACCGACAACCGATAGAACAGCCCTAACATGAGTATAAAATCCCTAAGATCGTTGAAGCTTAGAAACAAAGAGAGAATAAATAATAGACATTCCTTCAGGACTTGGCAAACATTTTCAGTTCACAAAAGGCTTGAGATAGGCAGAATTCAAACCGAATAAGTTTACATAATTTTAGAGAGGAACAGAAGATCAGATGTCTTCAGTTTGGCATTGAAAGTGAATACAAGAATCGAGATGGTGGATCTTCTTTTGCACTCTATAAGTGCTTGTTTAGTGTAGACTCTAAAGATACAAATTATCCACACTCTGAGAAGGCTGACAGTAAGGATAATGAAAGAGTTTACAATAGGAAGTACTTACACATCCATATTGCGAATCTGATTGTGTAGGGCCAAGAACGATACAGGTGAGTCGATAGCTTCTCGCGATTTAGCACACACTCTCACGACCTACAAGAGAATAAGTGAAGTAAGTTCCTTAATATTACGGGATGAGACAAAGAGTGATACAATAGGAGAGTTAAAAAAGCACACTGGAATGACAAAAATCCTAATTTTATTGAGTTGAAAAGGCGTGCAGATGCTAAGAGCTTTTGTCTATTGTTTACCTTTGGAAAAATAACATAAAATGTATGAATTAGAATCAGGATGCAGCATTAAGTATTTAATTTCTTGTTCATGTGAGACACTTGTAACATGAGATTGTTCATTCATTAGTCATATTTCTCTTTCTTTCTAATTATTTTCTACTGACGATTGCGCTGCATCTTGTGAGGGTGAAAATGATTGAAAAGGTATTTTTGCCTTTCCACTTACCTGACAACCAAAAAAATATTTTAAACTATTACCCTAATTTTTACTTGACCCTTTACTTGTTACAGCCAAAAGTGCATTTAGCGGAGAAACCGCTCCTAAAAGCAACACTCAATTAACTTGCATTTATGGAGTCTTTTGGATTTCCCGCTAAAACCCTTGGTTGAAAATTCGAACAAGTTGAGAAATGCCAGTATACTCTGGCAGGCTAACATCCAACAAAAGTTGAAATCTAAAAGAATAAAACTCATGTGATTTTTCACTCCTGACCTAGCTGAGAGGTGCTGTGTCTACATTCCTAATCTGGCACTTTAAGGGTTAAAACTGCATCAGAGTTATCCAAATATCTGTGGGAGAGAGTTAATTGTATGACAAAAAATAAGTTGAATTCACATAATTGTTTCAAGCTCCAATAATTTGAAGATGAACTGCATTAGTTCAATCATTGCATCTACCTATAGCGAGCAAAAGTACTACGAAAAAATATTTATTGACTCCTTCAACAAAATTAATCATACCTTCAGGCCAGTGCGATGAATTTTTTCCGTGAGCTGATCAACGGCAATATTGGAGGGGGCGCAGACCAAGACAGCTCCACCACTTTGTTTGACCAGCTGGTAGACTATCGTTGCTGATGTTACAGTTTTTCCTGTTCCTGGGGGTCCTTGAATCAGTGATAGGGGTCTTTGCAATGCGTGTTTCACCGCATACACCTATACCATAATGCAGAGGGTTAGTAATAAGTATGATAGAAAAGCACTGAAAACCAACTGTAAGTGCTCCTATGATATGAAATATATTACACAATTTATTTACAGAGTAGACGTGCTAAATTTCAAACATTATTTTCTTTAAAATATAAAAAAATATGAGTAGACTTAAAGTTGCAGAAAATTACTTAACTATGCCTATTTGTAAAAAAATAAAATATAGGTATTTGGTTGTTCAGTCAGCCTCAGTGGTGTAGTGGTCAAGGCAGTTTGCTGCCAACACTGAGGTCCCGGGTTCAATCCCCGGAGGTGACTGATATTTGAGGACACTCAAATATCAGTCATCGTGACCGTGGACGACTATGCCACTCCAATAACCTGACCCTTCGAGGTAACAGGATGCTGGAGGGACATGGGCCCTGATCAGCGATCATTGGTAGTGTGCGCGACTCCCAACGCTAACTATCAGTGGAGATTGCAACAACACAGTCCAACTCGGTGGAGGCATGGCCGTGCTCCGAAAATCCATGCTCTGCAGCGTCTGCCAGTCTTTGATAAGACCTACCGTTGGCTATTAGACGGCCACTGAGCCTAGCGAAAATATAGCGCATACACAATGTGTCAATGATTTGAGGTTAAGGAGCACGGTCCAACTTCGGGTAGTACGATGGCAGGGTTCCTGCCAGTTGCCTTCGCCCCTTGAGGGCGCCTCACCGGTCAGCCCGGCCTTACTTACTTACTTACTTACTTATTTGACTATTCAAAGATGTTGTTTTTAATGTTTTTGAAGAGTTTCGGTACAAAGCATCCCAAAATGGCAATCAGGAATTTTTAAGGGAAAATTTAAGAGTAGGGCTTACTTGTGATCTATTGAGGTCAGGCAAGTTGGGAGCAGAAAAATGTTTTGGAAGATGGCACCTGAATAAGACCTCATCCACATCATGGCCGAGTAATCGGTGATAGATGTAAGGTGACACGGAATTCTCATCAACCGCAAATTTCCGCAATGCCAATTGCATCCTGGTAACATACGAGTCAAAAGAGATGCGGTCAGAACAAGTTGAGGAACAGTCATTGAAAATTTGGTCGCAAAACTTATTAGGGTTTCCTCTTTCTCTCGATCCCCTCCTTTTTTTGTCTTCTAGAAAAAAGGAGGAGAGCATGGAATAGTCTATTGTTTTTTAGTAGAATCGACCAATAATTTGTATTGTTTAACTAGAATAAAATTATTAAAACAGACGATAGTTGAACTGTTACTAATTACCAAACAGACTACAAACAATTACTACACACCTGTCAAAGGAAGTGGATTTCCATATGAAATCGACAACAAAATTAGACGTGCATTCTGTCGGAGCACCACTGGACGACTTTAGTTCAATACCAACCTCCTCTCCGAAATTGTCAGGGATTTTGATGACATGACCGATACCTGACCAAGATTTATGTTGTTCGCCAAGATATCGCAGTCTCAATTCATCACCATGCATCAAACGCATATCTGTTTAACAGAGCAGTTTGCAGTGTAAATTAAATACAATTTGAAACATTGATATGCGAATATGTTATATAGGGTTCAGAATGCATCCTTGAATGCAATGGAGTTAGATAAATGACATGTCAAAAAATTTCTTATGCAATAAAACAATTTCACAAACTAATCTGATTAGTTCCTGCATTCCTTGAAGTGCGTGTTTCATGGTCTAAATAGGCTACAATTGGTTCATGTCTTAGATACATTCTCTTTCGATGTCTTTGATCACTCGGTTAACAAGAATTAACATTTTTCAGGATTAAAAGAGTTTAATAATTACTTCTTTTGTGGTTTTCTTCAGGTATCTTTCTACACTAGAGTACAGTTATGCCAGTAGACTAATTTTCATATTCAAAATTTAAGAGAAAAACATTTGTAACAGAAATTTCAATTAAAAAAAAAACAACTGTTTAAGTCAGCCATTTGTAAAGAGCTCTATTATTCTTCATTACGCATTGCAAGAGAGTGCCGGGTAAAGAATTTTTTACATTTTTTTCTGCTTAAACATTTTCGTTTCAAAAATGCATCCAAACTCACTGGCTAATAATTTCAAGAGCCATCATTTATTAATTGCACTTTTTTTTTTTTTTAAAGAATTTTCATAAGGTCTACTTAGATACTATCGATCTACCTCACAACTTCGCTGATGCGCACTTGTCAGTGAGGTAGAATGAACTAATTGGCTGTGTTTATTACAATACAGTAATCAGTAGTAACAAAAAATTAGAAATTTGAGAGTTTCAGAACCATGTAGCATTTTACCTCCATCAGTTTTAGCAAGATTCAAGTATGCGATGATCTTTTTGTTCAGACCAACATCCCAGCGCACTTCAACGCCTTCTTGAGTTTGGGACTCCTTTAAACGCTTGTCATAATCAGCTTCCAGTTTTACCAGGGGGCCAAAGATATTCTGATACTGGTATCCATCTTCATACCTAATCAAGATCAATAAAACATGTTTTATATTTTTCTTGATGTATGAAAATGTGGCAGAAATCAGGATAAAAAAAAAAGAGAAAAATTGAATTTATTTTATGGGAAAGTAATAGATGTACTGTGGTTTATGTGGGAAAATTTGCGGTTAGGAGTTCACAAGGGGTGTAGAGTATGCTCAACTTCATGATTCATGAATTGCAATGAACGAAGAGAGCACAATAAGCTAATAGATGAAATATAAAAACTTGGGAATTTTGGCAGAAATTAGGAAATTAGGTATAGCAAACGTTTTGAGAAAAACAGCCTTTGGAAATGTATGTATGTAAGTCGCTTTACAGCACTCCCTGGCCTTCCAAAACACCTAACCTCCACTACCCTCTGTCAAACCACATCGCAGTTTGGAAAACTTTGTTACATTACAGCAAGCAACTGCGACTTGGGACTTTTTTTAATCCTAGAGGTGGGTACTGAATTGTTACTTACAATGATCTAAAATTACACTTTTTATTTTTTAAAACTCATCAATACCTCAGCAAAACTTGTTGTGGTTCTTCATCAATTCCTGGTTTCTCCAGATCAGTGAGCGTTGCATCGACATTATCCTTCCAAAGTTCTTCCAACTTGGCGATCTGTGTTGCCGAGACTTGACGAGCCCTTAACTGCTCTTGGTCTGTTGGAATTTTCACCAACCATGACAAAAAGCAACGGTCTGCAATCAGGGGCTTCCATTGTTCTTGATCCCTGAAGGATGAGAAAAAATCAAATTAATGAAGAGTATATTCCAGATTCAGAAAAAAATAAGCATGCGTAAAATAAACTTTTGAAAAATGCTCCAGCTTCAGAAAACAAAGAGGAAAGATTAAATATAATACCAGACTTTGCGCTCATTTATTGAAGTTCATTATTGTTCAAAAAAATCTAGGAAAATTCCCTCACTATCTCATTTTGTCCATCACCAAAATTTCCTTTTTACACGGACTGTTGTCAGATTTTTGCTGCCTTTGATGATACAAAAATAGGGATATGCATGGAGTGCACTAATTTCTGTTGAAGCAATACTTGTCTAACAAGGGTATGAATTCTCTCTCATTGGACATTACGCTCACTTTTCAGATTAATTCTTGTAAATACCCTAACTTGAAATCACCTTTTTTGAGAAAATTCACGCTTGAAACAATTTCATGTAATTTCACATAATGACAAGTTGCTTTAAGGGCTGACTGGGGACCTTGCAAGGTCTTCATTAGCTTCTAACATACCACGTACACTATCAATCATTTTCCAGGTAGAGCATGACTTGCTGATAAATACAAACCAGTTCATGTCCTTCAAAGAATTCTGAGATGCACATGGCTGCCGGCAGAGGAGCACTACCACAGAATCGGCTTTGGCAGGAATAAAACCAAGAACAAAAACGTTACGCACTCCGCAAGCGTAGCATTCTAGGATTGTTTCACCCAGGGGTCCATCTTTGTGCAAAGTTACTTCCTGGAAAAGATAAAAGAAAATTAAGATTTACCTCCTGGGGGGGGGGGGCAGAAAAAAGATTACTTAGAATCTCAAACGAAAAAATTAGAATGAGTCTGACAGAGAATTTTACTTAAATGCTTGAAAGACATAAAAAACAGATGAATTCCGTGTTTCGTGGGAAGTATTCTTGCTAATTGAAGGCTAAATCACGAACGGAGAATCATTGCTCATTTAAACAACTTCCTGATCAATATTTATCTTGTGAATCATGTATAATTACGTATCTACCACGCATCCGTTAAATAACTGAAAAGTAGTTATAATTTTCAATGATAGAACTTCCCTAAAAATTCAAATGGCAACCCTAAGCGGAAGATAAACTGTGTAAACAATGGCGCAGCTGCGGGAGGCAGAGGCATCCAGCTCCCATTTGTCCCCCTGCAATCTTGCTTCTCGAGCAAGGTTGTTATCTAGGAGCCAAACGTAGCCGAGCGGAGCTGGAACGTGTTTGTTTGCCCGCGATCATTGTTTCGCACGTTGAGCAAGACGCAACCGTCCACATTCTAGCTGATGGGCCAGATTGATGTGTTTACTGCTTTCCTTAGTTGCCAGCGTTTAGTAAAAAATAAAAAGGTCTTATTTTTCGAATTTAGCCCACTGTGAATGGAAGTATTAATTGGATGAATGATTACCTTATGCTTTGCTCGGACAAGATGGTTGATAATGTGAGAGCCTGATGTGTTCCCACGTCCATTACAGAACCATTTCTTGCAAATGTTGCACATAACGACACAGCTTGGGTCATGAATGGCGCAATATTTACATGCATAAGGAGGGAGCTCCTGAAATTTTTTAAAAAAAATAAAATTATCGTCAAACAAAAAATTTACTAAACCTCCTTGAAAGCATTTCTCAATGAAGATCTCTTCTTTAGAAAATTCAATTCCATTGGTAACTTCTTACCGAGCTAAATGAGACAATCCTGAAAAATGTGAATTTCTATTGAGAAACTCATGTCACTTGCTTAAAGTGAGACAGTACTGACACTCTATCAGCCAAAACACACAGTAAAATAATAACCAAATCCAGGGAAAGGCTGCTGCAAAATATTGACATTTCAAAAAGTGAGAAAATCTCAATTTTAATCAGGAAAAACTGAATAAATTGAATTGCTGATCCAAAATTATTAATATGCTGAGCCAGAGGTTTGTGTCTTGATCTCCCAATGACAGCAGATTAAGGATATATTTAATTTCAATTTTTCTGATTAAAAATGATATCGCCACATATTTTGAACCATCAATATCTTACAGTGGCCGTTTCCTGGGCTAACTTGTTATTTTAAAGCTGACACTCATTTATTAAAAACCTCCTCGCAAGAATACCTACGGCAAAAAATTTTATTAACATGCTTGGATGACAAGATTGAAGTGAAGTGTTCCGAACTTCATATTTCGTACCTCAATATCAAAAATGGCAAAGTTACAACTGCAACTTCTTGGAAGGCAAGTTTCAGAATGATTATATTAGAAAGCCTCGCCATGCAGTTACTCAGAAAAATTAATCATTCTCAGTTTCCCTGCATCAATAATATTAAAAAAGGTCTAACTGTTAAAATTTCCTAACTGAACCTCTTAGGACTGCCCTTTCAAAATTGCTATGCAACAGCTAGCAAATAGAATCAAAATGTTACGACAAACATAGAGGTCATCAGCATGGATCAACAATTAGATGGAAAATAATTTAAAATTTTCCAAGAGAATGAAAGTAAGGGTTAACCTTGTTGTAAAAGGCATCATCCTCCTCTTCTTCAAATTGCAGTTCTCGGAGCTTGGTTGCGACACCGTTGACTGATGTGATAGTCTCGCTGCTAATTTTACCATTGATCTGCAACAAAATTTTTAAGAATGTTCAAATATGAAAGGAGAAGACAGTATACAGAATGGTTTTTCAACTAAAATTACTCTTAGAAATCGCCAGCGACACCTTGATAAGATGTCCAGTGAGACAGTGTTGAAATGCCAGTCTGCAAGTAAGTTTTATCCTGATTTGAATTGATTTAAGTATAAATTTTTGATTAGCATCAGCTTTAAAGTTGCTGTGCTCAAATTTAATAGATTTTCAAAGGATTAGAATCAGTAAAAAGTGTGGAATTTAGCACACTAAGGGAAAAGCTGGCATTAAAGGATAAATAATGGTACTAAAGACCCGGTCAATAGTGAAAGAAGGTTTGGAGCACAGAGGTTTGACTTCGAAAGGTACGTTTACTGTTACCTTGGAACAATCCTCTAGGGTTTTCAGAATTGAGCACGGCATGATGTGAGAAAATCTCTCATGCAGCAAATAGTATACTTTGCAACTGAAAAAAAACTAAGAAGAAAATTCTTCTACCAGATTCGAAAGCAATAGAGCAGAATCAACGAAACATAACCGCGATAGTTATGCATTTCAATGCGGGTGACTGCTATTTCTAAGGTAACCAGGAGCCTCCTCACAGACCTAATATTCGGGCAAAAACACCAGGAACACAGTGTGAGATGCCAGTCACGATTCTTGGGGAGGAATAAAAGTGACATAATTTTAATAGCTTCAGTTGATGTCTCCCCATTAAGGAGATAAGAATGGTAGCAAGGTGACTTTCTCGTTGTGCAACACACGACTTAACCTAAAACATGAAGCAAACCTTCGGAGAGGTGAAAGTACCATTGTCCTCTCTGCTCGAGGTAAATTATATTTGGGCTACTCAGCTAACTAATGGCTATGGAATTTAATTTTCAAAATTTCTAAAAGTTGTCCACATGGCTCGCTTCGGCCAGCTGTTGGAGGAAGCGACCTGAAATGCCCAAAAACATGGCATGGTACAAACCTGAGTTTTCTGGTTGGGAGCTGAATCAAGCTGTGAGGCTTGAGTTTGGCTTTGGGAAGGAAGAGTAAAGTCCGTGAAATCGAATTCGGAGCCCTGAGTATCGGCTCCGATCAAGTCGGCATCTTCGGTTTCTAAAAACGTTAGGGTTTGCGAACTAGGTCCGTACGCGTCAACACTCATCTTGAGAGACTCAAAAACACAGGGAAAGAGATCACTTCAAAGTGAAATCACATAGGGTGCACAATTGTGATCGATGAAAAAACTTTTACTTAGGACGAAGAACAAAGAGGCCACGGCGTAAAACGGGAACGAACACGAACTTGCCTCAATTCGCCATGATGATAGCACTTCGACACTTACTAACTTCGAGAGTTCGAGCGAGCACACGACACGCACACAGCCTCACACCATCACCACACAAACGCAGCGAAAACAGCGAAGAATAAGGTTCGCGCTGCACCACACCGATTAGCTGCCTTACGCAAAACTGTACAGCGTGTTGTCTATCTATGTAATTCACGGCGTTCCGTGAACCCTGCACTAATAAAAGTTGGAGATTTTCTTGTGTAATTTTTAATACTTTATTTTGTGTTTTTTCTCTTAAACTCTCATTTCAAATCAGAAATGGACGAGGACTCCGTAGGTTTATTTCTATCATTATTAGCTTGAAATCTGCTGAGTAACTGTGATAGATCGAGTGAGGTTTTTTATAGGGGCTATAAACGTGCGCATAAATGTATGGATAAAAACAAACTTCGTTTCAGGTCTTGGTCCCATTTTTCTATGACACGCAAGGAAATTTCTACGGTAATATTAATTTTTAAAAAAAAAAAAAATTGATTGTGTCACCCTGATAAAGAGAGGAGAATCAACGACTTTCAGCATAAGGTATAATGCAAGTTGCCTCCTCATTTCAAGTTCAAACTTAAGGGATGATCTTTTCTCCCTTTTTTTCGAGTATTAAAATTTGTGGAAAATGAGCGGACACTTATCTTGAATATTCTTCAAATTTTAAATAGTCACAATTACTATTGTTTGCAGAACTTGATATAACAAGATGCTTTATATATGATTCTTGATTTTTTCTGTCTTCGGTCGATTCTTGAAAGTGTAAGTAAAATATAGTTTCGACATGACCTTACTTCTAAAAATATTTTCAGGCACGTGCTCCTTTAGGTCTAAGCTATAAGATATTTCATGAGCTTCAAATGTTTCGATGATTGTCAAAATATGCAAGAGATGGGCATTTTGAGGGTGTACATTTTTGCAGCTAATAATGGTTAGGTACGAAGCATTATAATTAAATTATAACTGTGTGAGGTCAGGGCCGTCAGGGCCAGTTTTACACAAATGAAGGAGGCCGCCTGTGGCCCTAACATGAGGGAATTTTAAAAGTCTTCCGGACCAAAGCCACTTACGCATTGTAACGCTTTAAGTATTGGACAAAAATGTAAAATCCCCGCATTTTTAAACTACTTGAGCATTTCGCGCTACTCTCTCGAAACAGTTCTCCCAATTTTCTCCAAGAGAGGAGGAAGGCATAGTGGACTTTTTCTTGCTGATCTCCGTATTTTTCTTACTTTCTCTGTATGCGAGTGATAGTTTTTCTCAATTTGTATGTTTAAACTGCTCAGAAATTTTCTAATTACCCTCTTTCAAAATTTAGCAGAATGGATAGTTGATACTGATTTCAATTCTGTTTCAATATCAGCATCCCTGCGTGGGACGTAAACAAAGCGTCGTTCTCCGCCATTTTGGTTTCTCAGAAATTCCATTTGACGTGAATTGATTACTTACTCGCCATCCCGGCTTTTCTCACTATAATTTAATAGTTTATCAGTTATTATTTTCCACATTTTTTGCTAGGAGTGACCAAAAATCGCCGATATGGCTGTCCGCACGTACGGAGATAAACCGATTAGTTTTCAAATCGAGGAAAATGGGGAGTATTACTGCATCGGTTCTGAGGTTTGTATACATTGCTAACTCAAGATTTTGTGCATTTTAATATACTTGATTCCCTCCAATTTTAGAGGAAAACGCCTTATTATCATAAAGATTAGATGTATCGCAAGTCCAACTCATGAAGTGTTGAACGAAAATTTACAAAGAATAACTTGTAAACATTGCGTTCGTCTGTTCAATAACTGGAACTTGCATGAGATGAATTGACAGTTGTTTTCTTCCCCTTTGCATGTAAGTTCGTTGCAAACCTCCAATAACTGTCAAGAATTGACCACAGGCGTCACTGCTACCGAAGAACTGTAATTCTGTCTACCGCCGGTGATAGCCAGGAGTAAACAACTGCTTACATATCAGACGCAAGTTCCACCTGCAGATTTCAATCGCAAATAAACTAGAATTCAATCTGAACCACATTGAAAAATGCAATGGTTTTGTTATTCTTATCCTAACTTTGTCTTTTCTTCCCCAGGTTGGAAATTATCTCCGCCTCTTCCGTGGTTCCTTGTACAAGAAATACCCTGGCATGTACCGCCGTACCATCGCCAATGAAGAAAGGAAGAAATTGTTAGAGCTAGGTAGTCCGGGTAATATTTTTGCTGAATTTTACTGCTGTCCTAAAGAAAAGAGTGATTATTTCATTTCAAGCTATCAATTTTTTAGTCTCCTTTGAAATTCAAAATTGAATCTTTTTCATGGTATGAACATTAAGAATTTGTGCAGGATGCAGTTTAATAGTTTTAAAAATGTAAATGTAATGGATTTTAAACATAATGTAGGTAATACTCAACTCTTTTGCTCAGGACAGCAGTATTATCCGGTTCTATCCTGATTAGTTGTTCTACTTGTTTTGAGTGATTTTATTCTCATACTTATCAGTCAAAGCTGCATTGATGCTGAAGTAAATGTGCAGGAGGAAAAAAACTTGTTTGAGATGTTTCCAAATATTGTACAATCGAGCAATTTGACACATGAGACAAAATTTCCTAAGGTGGTCACTCTCTCCCCTTTTAATTATACTTTTTCCTTTTAAGTATGCTTTGCTGTTTAGAGGTATGCCAACCAAACCAAGTGCAATTTAAGATAAAGAATGCAATGAGGAGCAAGACCTCATGCAGTGTGAGGATACAATTTATCTACCTTTCTGCCAAGTATTGCTGACGTACATGCATTGAATATTCTGCGCCATTGACGTGCCCCTGGCCTTGCACTCTTTCATTATCTGGAAGTTTAAATCTGTGCCACTCATCCGATTCCTGTATTCATAAGTAATGGTGACCTTAGTATTCACACCCCTGAATTTTAAAACTAGGCTATTTCTAATGAGAATCTCAAAAAATTGGCCCTAAATTGAATGTTAAACTTCGGTTTGTTCCTGCTTATGAAGGACTATGAGTAAAATTTCAAAAAACTCCAGATGAGCAGTTTAACTACTCAAATTATCTTTTTTTAATCTTTTTCTGAGCTTTTTAAATTTTTAATACTCCTCCACCAATTCTTTCCTTTCATACCGTCTTTTTCTGCATTACCTAATATTTTTGTATTTTTATGCAGGATTAAGTGCTCACTGCCTCGCATCAAGTGTATCTTTGCTCCGCGCGTCAGAGGTTGAAGACATAATAGAAGGAAATGATGACAAATATAAAGCAGTTTCTGTTCATACCTCAGAGCCTTTAGTTCCAAGGTAATTAACATTAATTTTTACTCTCATTACACCCTATTTAAGCAGTTTCCCACGAGATTACTGCTTAACTCACTTGTTGCTCACAACTTAAAAATTAATGTATTGGTATCTTGGAACACTTCTACTCCATGATACGTCCTCTTCAAGCCTTTACAAATATTTTTACATGAAAGACTTAAATGTTTCAAGCGTAAGCAGAATTATAGTGATGCAAAGTTTATAGTTTAAAAAACCTAGTTGCAAGAAATAGCTGTTTAAAATTTTAATCTAACACGCTTGGTGCTCAAAATTCTTAGATTGATGCCCTTCGTAAGCACCAAAATGTACTGAAATGTTCAACTGCCACTTTGAGATACTGAAGAGTATATTCTGTTGTGAGCAGAATTCAAATTTTCAGTCCATAGTAGCAAAAATGGCTCTTCTTTCAATAGCACTGTCATGTACCGAGGTCCCCTCTCTCAAAGACGGCCTTGTGGGATGTGTATATCTGTTATATGTATCCAATTTTTAAAAATAAAAAATTAAAGAAAGTTGAAAAAAAGCAAAGAAAATAAGTATTTAAAAGGTAAATTAAATTTAATTGTTTTTAAATTATCACTGAACTTTTCATGAGTTCAAATTTACATTCTTTCTTTGCCTGATTTCCTCAAAAGTGGCAGAGTTTGTAATGTTTTGAAATAAAGATTTTTTCTTTACTCTCCCAAAAATTATTTTTTTCTGTCTTAAAAATTGCAGGCGCTCAAAGAAAAGAATATGCATCTTGCGAACACCATCGAAGGAAATGAAAAATAAAGTGACAGAAACTGTTAATCATCTATTTCATTTTTCTTGACACTATTCCTTTGCTAGGCCTAATACCCAGAGAGTTTTTATGTATTTTCTTTATCTTTTGCAGAGATAATAAAGCCAAAAAATCAGCGCCATGGGTACCATCATTGCCGAACAGTTCTCATCTGGATGCTGTACCTCAAGCAACACCCATAAATCGCAATCGAGTCAATATGAAAAAGGTGCGCACGTTCCCACTTTGTTTTGACGATGCTGATCCGGTCGCCTTCCACGAGAATGCAACGCAACAGGAACTACTGGTGCCGATAAGGCTTGACATGGAGATCGAGGGCCAGAAACTTAGAGACACTTTTACATGGAATAAAAATGGTACTCATTTTCTTCTTTTAATCTTTATACATGTAGAATTTTCAATGGACGTCTTGAAATATATTACCTTAATTACATATTTATTGGGTCAAAATAGGGACATTACTGTTTAACCAATCGATATAAATTCAATCTCACCTGTTTGATGTATCGGATACGATCTATCTGAGTACTGCCTCAAAAAATCCCAAGACGTAGAACTTCTTGTACCCCAAGGTAATACTTAATGTTGATGTGTGGTGCAGCAAGGTATGGAAGCTTTATCTCAGGAAGAATAAGATGAAAATATGTCTTCATGAATTTCTTTTCTTTTTTTACAGAATCATTGATTACACCAGAGCAGTTTGCTGAAGTACTATGTGACGACCTTGATTTGAATCCTGTGGTGTTTGTACCTGCTGTAGCTGCAGCCATTAGGCAGCAAGTTGATGCATTTCCAGTAGAAAATATTTTTAAAAATCAGTCTGACCAACGAGTAGTTATTAAGGTAAGGACTCTGGATGGACAGGAAATATTCCTGCCTTGCCCATCGTATTTGTAAAAAAAGTGTTGTGTTGAAGAATATGCGGCCTTAAATTACCTCCTTTGTGTAACCCAGAGGCAGTCTCCTCCTCACCTTGTACTGACTATCGCTTTTCATTTTTTCTACCTTTTACTTGCCCTTCCGATATTTTTTGCTCTACCCCTGGCTCCCTCTTCTGCACCATTCTATCCTTGTCATACCACCTTTCCTCCCAATTCCTGATTTTCCTCTTTCAACAGACCTTAATGTGGTGCCCAGTTAGTTTAGGAGGCCATATAGTGTCTTCTCTAGAACTCACTAGAATTTTCCCAGACTTTGAGGAGGTGTTACTAATTAACAAACAATGCATGTTTCTGGAATTTTCTAACCCTTTTCATATTTTTTCAAGGTGAGCCACAAAAATAGGAATATGGTTTACAAAGTGAAGCACATCAAAAAGCCAGCATAGTAAAAAATATTGGATTATTTTCTCAAATCAATTACTTGTATGATCACAAGAATTTTTGGTTTCTTAATTGAATGTCTACTTGTCAATATTTAGTCCAGTTTTGGTTTTATCTTTAACCAAACAGTTTTGGTCATGTATCTGATAGATATTATTTTAATCAAGACGTATTGAATGAAAGGGTAGTCTCATTTTGAAAGTTTCATTTTCTCGTTTGCTGAAAACAGTTTTTTCTTAGGGCATTGCTTTAAGTGTCTATTTTATTATTAGTTATTTCTTAATATTTTCCAGCTCAACATCCATGTTGGGAACACTTCTCTTGTCGATCAAGTTGAATGGGACATGAGCGAAAAAGAAAACTCTCCAGAACAATTCGCTTTGAAGTTATGTGCGGAACTTGGTTTAGGAGGAGAATTTGTCACAGCAATTGCTTATTCTATACGGGGTCAACTCAGCTGGCACCAGAGAACGTACGCCTTCAGGTTGGTCCAAATTTTCTCTTCTCTTTTCGTTTTTCATCCTAGGTTCTCTTTTTCTCAATTTATATTGTGTAAATCTATAAATTGCTGTGAAGCTTCTTTTATGAACTACTGTAATTGAAATCAACCAAATTCCTCTCCCTCTGGATTTTCACCAATGATTGACGGAGATATCCAGTTGGGGATCTCTACCATTGATATATTTAATATATGACATGCACACCGAGTAGAATACAGAATTTAAGATTAACAAATGATCTACTGTACTTCTTTTTTTTTGTTAAAATGTTTACATTTGCTTGGGTTTTTTAAAATGGAACAGCACTCTACACTCTGAAGTTCAAGATTATTCAACAAGCACTTGACTTCTTAATGCAGCAGGTGTTACCGAACATGGTCTGAAAAGTGCCAATTAATTTTTTATGTACATTGCATGTAATGTTGGACATTACGAGACATTTGGTAATTAATTTTAGATATCTGTGTCTTAACCCAAACAAACAAGCAGCACTTGAGATAGCGCTACACGAAGCTATCTGAGTGCTGCAATTTTATGAAGTACAGGATTACAAGTCAGAGATTTACAGCGAAGTTGAGAATCATGGTCAAGGTCGAAGGAGAAAGTCGAACAATTGAAAAAGTGATTACAGGATTAGGAGTTTGGGTTATGCTGTCAAATTAAGCCATGTGCATAAGCACTTGAAAAAATCTAATTTTATCAAGCTAAGTTTGAGAGTTTCTTTGAAAAAGTATAGAACCTATGGTCATAGGCATGGGCCGTGTGCAATCAGATTTGTTTGATTTGTATCAATTCCAACTTGGCTGGAAATTTTGATTTATGGAATCCCAAAGAGCCTAAATTTTGTGACAGCAGATTTACTCAGAGCATATTGATTTGCAAATCATAAAAAATTGATCAATAATGTAATAAATGAGCAAAGCGGCTTCTCTGGGCAAAAAAAAAGTTTCAGAAAATAGACCATTAAGAAAAATATGCTGAAAATCCCTCATATTTTTTTAAATATTTAAAGCATCAGTTAAAAGCACCGATTTCCACATTTTTTTCCTCTCCTTATTCTGCTGTTTCCAGAAATTGTGAAAACGGTCCTTTTGAAATCCCCAAAATAAAAAGAAGTTAAGGTAAAATTTGAAGAACTGTATGTTCGTGGAATTCATTTTAACCTTCACTTTAAGATTTTTATTCCCAGTGTAATGCCTCCAGTTCTCAAGATGAAAACTCTCTTCTAACAGATGAAAAGAATTTCACCAGTATAATCATTTGAAGTATCATGTTTTTTTCCAAATTTTGTCAACAGTGAAACACCACTACCGGTCATTGAAGTGCCCTTTAGACCACCATCAGAGTCAGACCAATGGTCGCCATTCTTAGAAACACTCACCGATGCAGAAATGGAAAAGAAAATTCGTGATCAGGACCGAAACACCCGGTATGCTTTCTTGTCATTTTACATAATATTTTTTTTTCTGTTCTTTCTTTTGTGACTGGTAAAAAAATTGTGAAAGGATGCAGCTATACCCCTGAATCATGTGAACCAAGCTAGTAAATCCCAGCTATTTAATTTATTTTCTTGAGGACTGATGTATGTACTTTGTGGAGAAAGCACCTGGAAATCCTTAGCCTTCATTTGTTTTGTTTGTGTTTGTTGTTTTCTTTTATTTTCTCTCATTGGTTTTGTTTGACTCGTATGCTTCAAGTTATCAGTTTGGCCAGGGATGCAGAAAGTTCTTAGCCCTCCTAGTTTTTTCATCGGCCCTTTCATTGTATAAACTCCCTTTTTCTCCAAAAATTTTCTCAGTAGGGAACTTTCTTGCCTGTGTTCGAGAATGATGTAATTTTCCCTGCTGACGTCAGCAGTTCTTCCCATTTTCAAGGTCTTTGCCCCTCAAAGGTCTCCAAATTTTCAAAACCCATTTCTAGGGCCTTCTTATTTTTGTATGCCACTTGCTGGCTGTGTGGTTGAAAAGTTTCTGCATCCCTGAGTTTGGCCCTTGGAAAGTCAAAAAAAAGTTTCAGATAAGTCATATTTCAATTCGAAGAAGAGAGTTGTTAGTCCCTTTAATTTTTGTAATTTTTTCCTACCAAGCCAAGCGAATCCAGACAGTCAAACTTTTTGTCAACTGTGCTGTTCAGTGGAAAAAGTTTTAGCTAAGCTAAATGTGGCTCATCGAATTAGTTTTACAGAAGTTTGACCGATAGTCAGGTCCTGGACAAGGTGGAACTTGCCAGTTTTTTTTTTTTTTTTTTGTCATTTTTTGAAAAGAGAAAGAAAGGACGATTGATGCTTTTTTGTAAGTGCTAGTAGATTTTTAATTAAATGTCTCGCCCAAAGAAAGAAGTCTCAGAACTTAGAAATGGCTTAAGAAATATTAGTTAAGGTGAATCTTCAGTGTTGGATATGGTAAAAACAACCTTCTTGACTGCTAAAATCTGACTCCAAAAGTAGCGGTTATTTTCACATTATGACAGATCTGTTGGAATCTGATACTTTCAAGTTCTAGCAGCGCATCTCTGAATCTGTATATAAAATTAAAGACGAGTTTCAAACATTCAGCAGTGAAGACTAGAAATTAATCTCAGTTTTTCTATAGGGACTCTATAAGAGTGTGAGTGCCATGAATATATCCATTTCTGCTAAGAGAGATGACTCATGAATGTTTAAATCAAGATCATTTCATTCAACTCTGTTTTTTCTGGGATAATTTTTTGGAGCTGCAAAGATAGCATTTCTTATTCTTTCGATGTCAAAAGGAATAAAATTGCTGGAGCTCTAACTTATATTTCTTCAATTTTAACAAAACTGCCTCTAATTTTTGCATTAACTGAAGGACTCATACCTAGTAAACTCAAACATCATTATCGCAAAAGTCACAACATAGTGGTGTCCCTGAATGAAAAAATTTCTTACTTAGAGTTTTTGAAGATTCACATTAACTGGTTTTCGCCATGTCTTCACAGAATTGGAATATGACATGATTTTTTCCGAAACTTTTATCTCATGTGATTCTGAAGCCATCATAATATCCAGGAGTCAGAGGAAAGCTGCAGCTTGTGTTGTGTTTTTCAAGCGTTTTAATGTTTATGCTATTTTTATTATTTCTGTAGGTGCATTACAGATATTTAAAATGTACCAATTTGTGTGACCTTAATACAGGACTGTTTACAGAGGAAACGACCTTAGTGTACTGAGTTTTTTTGTGGTTTTTTGCGTTTTTTTTTTTTTTTTTCTCTCTTTTCTTTCTTTATGGAAATTTTGTTTAAATCTAAAATTTGAATATTGACTTTATAATGGGAATTCCCTGGTTCCTCAAAAAACAATTGTAAGCAGCTCTGTTCTCTTTTAAGCCAAGTGAGCGCTTAAGTTCACACTATCACTTTGGCCCAGAAAATGGCAGATTCTATCCTCAAAAAGCCTTTTTGAAAGCTCCATTATTTTAGTTACAAGCGTCAAACTATCCTAAATCCAATTGAGTTTAACATTTTTGGATGGTTTTTGTGCCGAAGTGTTGTGAAAAAGCTTACACAAGTATTGGTTCAAGTATCTCGATTTTTAGTTTGCCAACATTAAGGCCCTTTAAGGGCAATGAAAAAAAATGAACACAAACTAACAGAAAGAACTTAATGAAGGCACTATTTCCTGTAAACAGTCATTTAAAAGCATGCTTCTCTAAAAATTTATTCAGGTTTACAATGGGGATGAAATCTGGTGTTTTGTTCATTTTTATATGTCAGTAATTTCAACTTTTTTGCAGATTTTAATGGATGAGGTTAATTTGTACCTTCCTTAAAGGCATTAAGTGTATTCAAATGATTCGCACAGCCTGGAAATTTACTTGGATATCATTGTTTTAATCTATGTATTATTTGTCGCAATTTTTCCTTTTATTTCCATTTCCATTTTGTTCACTTGTCACTAGCCGACCTATCCATGTTGGAGTTTTGCAGAAATCTCTACATGGAAATACGCACTGTTTCCCTCATTTCATCCCCTCGTAAATGCGCAGTTTTATAATTTCTTTTTTTCAGGATCATTGAATAATCTCTCGAGGTGATTAAGAATCTCTTTATTTTTTTTTCTTACTCTGTCTACTTATATCAAAGTTAGTACACCCACAGGTAAAATAGTGGCAGATTCTGAAGTTCATGTAAAAATCAGTGTTATTGCGAGAGATTTTTCATGTATTCAAAGGTTTCGTCTGTTTTAATTTTGATTGATTCTGCATCAGCAATTTAGGTGTCTTTGTGCCTCTATCTTGATGCCTTTTGCATTTCTGATTTTTTTGCTGTATAATAGCCAATCTGAAAAACTGTACTCCGTGAGTAGTATAAAATGGAATCAACAGAGAAAAAAACAAACTTTTAGTAACTTAGTTGAGTGTTGGGCGAGGGTATAACTATCGAGGTGCCTGGGCCCCCATCGCCTTGCATGTCTACAATTTTCAGTGCTTACAATCTTGAAAATTAAATGTGATATATCATTGTTTCTCAAATATATGAAAATAACTACATCTCTTAGCTGTAAGATTTTCAATCACAAATCGTATTTTTACCAGGAAACCGGACATTTTAAGCTGAAAATTTTATTGATTTTTCCTTCAATGATTCGCAAAGATTTGCAAAATTTTGCAGTCTTTCTCGTATTGCTTGGGTTAGTTTTGAGATGTTAGAATGTAGTTATTTTCCTATATATCGTTTGGAAAACGATGATACTGTCTTATAATTTTGAAAGGGCAGTTTCTCTTTTCTGGTATCGGTGTCTGTGTGAACAAGATGTGTCAAGAGGAGCATAACATAAAACACTTCCTTACTGCCTGTCATGCCTTAAAATTCTTTAAATAACAGAAATCTTTTCAATCAGGTGCCTCACAGACGGAGTGACACGCCTTTTTTGAGACCTTTCACGCATGTCACTATTGCAGTGGGAAGCCTACTCTCATGTCTCAGTAATTCCTCTCATTTCATCACAGGAATGATTAATTTCTCTTTTTGTGTCATTCCTCAGAAATCTCCCCAGGAAATAATGATTTGATTTACTCCTTATTCAGTGACCAATCTATTTTTCATTAATTGGATTTATTCAAGGTTGAATACATGGTAGAAATTCACATAATATTGCTACAAGATCTCGGAGGGTCTATAACTAACTTCAACGCTGAGAAATTTTTTATATTTGTGACATTTTTCTTTCTTCCCCCTCCCTCTTTCTCTCTCTCTTGTACTATTATTTTACATCAGAGCTCTTCTTTTTTTTTTGTCAGTAAAAACCCTCAAATTCTAGGGATTTCCCCCCCCCCCCTAATTCTTGTGAATCCTCCACACACTCTCACACAAGCAAATATCTAATAACAGATTTAATTCTGATTACTAATGATAGAATTAATCCTGTAAGGTGCTCTGAAGCTTTTTTTCCAGCATTTTTGGGGAAAAAAAACCTCCTAGAGAGTGTCTTTCTTCTCCCATTTGTTATCAGTCTCCTTGAATAGTTAATTTTTATTGCATGTAAGTTCAAGAAAGGATATTAAGCATATTTATCTTGTTTCTTCGTTTTTTCTTGTTTGTGTGTTTTTTTCTGCTTGATTTTACAATACACAATGCTTTGAATGTAGTAGATGGACACCTGCTATTCTTTTTAATGAATGCTAATTTTAGTAGCTGTTTTATGTTACATTTATTCAGAAATTCATGCATTTTTACAAAGATATGCAAGCTCAATACTGATTATTGAAGTTGAGGTATGCACAAGCCACATCTATCCACAGTTGTTTTTGAATGTCAGATGTGTCCTAAAGATTTTCTCAGTTCGTAATTCAAAGTTCATAATTGTGCGCCTCTTAATTAAACGTTAACAGAAGCAATCCTCTCATGTACTCCTTTGGTAATGGGTCCTCGTTGTGCATAGAGCAAAAATAGTTTGGTTACGTGAATTATGAGCTATCAGTGTCTTGTTAATTTTTCTAATGGAAATAAACATCATCACAAATATCATTGCAACTGAGATTCTAATAGATAGATTATGTAATAGATGCAACTATATAATGCTTAGAACTAACATGAATAGCTTAAATGCTTATCCCTGCAAATAATAACTGAGTAACTTATCCCTCACATCTTTTACTTTTTCCAAGCACTTTCAATATTTTTTTACTCACGTCTGATTTCATTCAGTAACTTTTTTTTTCATGCCTAATCCTGTCCTCCTCTGGACATATCTTTTGTGCAGATATTCGATGGTGGAAGCTCAAAATCAAGTATAACACTAGAACAATTTCAAAATTCCTGGACCTACTTTATTTTTTCCAACTGAAAGGAATTAGCTTGAAATTTCCCCTTATATTTCTTCACCGTTCTATGACCATGCTGTTATAATTTTAAATCATAATCTAACTGCCAGGCAAAGCGTTTGCAGAAACGTTGCAACGATGTTTTCACACATCGTTTATGGCAGCACCCTTCCATCTTTTTTTTTTTTTCTTTTTTTACTGAGCAGGCATTCTCTAGTTAAAAAGTAATGTTGGCAGAAATTTTGAATTTTTTCAACCAAGATTTATGGTCTTGTTGTTTTTGCCATCGAATTGCAACACACTCTCTTCAAAAGCCTTGAGGATGAGTCACTGATATCTAATATGTAGTAATAACTAACACTTTGAAAAATACTTAAGATATTTTGCAAGTAGTTACCCTCCACTATTTCTCCTTTTGCATGAAATCAAAGAGTCCTCTCCGTTCAAGAGCTAATAATTGTTTTTTTCTTTGTTTTCAGCCGAATGCGAAGGTTGGCTAACACCACACCGGGATTTAAAAAACCTTAATTTAAAGGATTAATTTCATTTTTTCCTTTGATCTCGCTCTTTCCTAGCTAGCGCTACAAATTGATCATTCCTATTTTTTCTCTTTTGCAGCCGAATGCGCCGTCTGGCAAACACCGGATCAGGATGGTGAGTGGAATATCCCACCGATAACTTTATTGTTGTTGTTTTAACTCAAAGTTGCTTGAACCTGTTGGATTTTTTAGTTTTTCACACACCTACAGTCGTTTGATCAATTTTTTGATTCAATCGAATTATCTCATGGAGTAGGTAATGATTCTGAAGTCAAAGCTATTTCTTTTAAACCATTTTACACTTTAACCTTGTATTCCGCTATGATATGAGTAGTCAAATGGTCAAATTTAAATAATGGAAGTATCAGCCTCAATGATTGAAGGGTAGTGAGGATATAAAAGTTGAGTAACAATTTTAATAAAATTATGATATTGGGCATTTCAAGTAAAACTTATCTCAGGTGATCCTTTGCAAAGAGCTTTATTTTTTGCCCGAGTATTTAGGTCGAAGTGTGTTTGTGCCTCAAGCTTCCTTGTAATTTTTTTTACTTTTAACACAAAACAAAAAAGAAAAATAAGTAACTCTGTTACCCGCAATATCCTTCGATCATCTCATCTTTTCGCCACTTAAATCGTGAAGAAAGTCCCAGAGAACCTCAACTTTTTTTAAGAAAATTTCGTGTAGTTTTAATCGTAAGGAACTGTTTTCACTCATTGATATTATTGTAAAAAAATTTAATTTCTCAATCTTTTGAAGACATGCCTTTACTTGAAATTGTTTGTCTAGAATTTTAAAAATGAATAAAAAAATAGCTCCTGAAAATGGGTTTCTAGTACAATGCTAATTGTAAGTTTTCAGGGACCAATCTGCAATCAAAATTAAATTTTCCTCTTAAAGTTGGAATGTCTAAAAGACTCTGATGTATTGTTGAATTATTCAGTTTTGAAAGTCAATTTTCCTCAGTAGTAGGCACTCAGGATCTGCACCTACAACTGTAAGGAAAATGTCTCCAAAAATAATATTAAAGAATATTATTATTAATATTAATAATATTGTCTTTTAACTACAAGATTATCACTAAACTAGGAAAAATAATTAATTCAAAATGGTAGAACATAAATGTAAGTAAATGTTTACAGGTAAATTTCTGTGTGTTAAATAATCAATAAGATCTACAAAAACTGTTTATGACAGGGTAACTTCTTGAATAGTAATTGACTCTAAACACCGATAAAATCAAACTAATTACACATTTTTCAAATCCTCTTTCCACAGACCTAAAATTAACAAAAATTTAATCTTCCATGAACATTTACGATCAGGATATAATGACAGTGTAAAGGATACAAATTCAAAAACCAACCTATATTCCTTATCATTCAGAATGAAAATAGTTATTCATGCTCCATTAAAGTTTAATTTAGCATGATCTTGTCCAATAAGAGGGTAACTTAAACTCAAAATATTCAGTCAACAGTCCTACATATCATTGTAATCTGAGTATTGAAAAAAAAAAAATATTCCAACATGAAATCGATGTTTGCTTTGTCACCATTAGCAGATAGAACATTTGTATAAAAGTCAAAATTTACATGTTAATTTTTGTACAGATTCCTAGCTATACATTGTTATTTTCTTTCTCAATTTTTCAACAAAATATAAATGCTTCAATGCAAATTTTCCCTGTTATTTCTCTTTTTTATTCACCCTACTGATTCTTGCATAAGAGTCTAATTTTGCAACAGTAAAACTTTGTGCATAGTCTGCAGGGTCACCACTTACTATATAATAACTGCATAAAATAATAATCATGTAAGTAATACCTGCATTGAATTTTTTCTATGGTCAGGCTGGTGAAATTTTGGAACCTTTTTTGTTAATAAATAACTGACTACAATTGAACATACTTTTGCCACATGGCCCCCGAAGGGCTGAGGTACATTTGAGACATCTGTAATTGCAGATTAAAAGAACAAATCAAATGTTACAAGGTATAGTTTTCAGAGAATAGATGTGCTTTAAACTTCCAATGGGCCTAAAGGGTTATCTTCAAGTAAATGCTCCTTAATGAAGGAAGATATTACTTTATTATTCAAGTTTAAAATTAGTTTAGTAGGTTGTATTAAGACAGATCTCGGAGAGAGTTAAATTCAGATTTCCGCTTAAGTGGCCGCCGCTTCTATACTCTCCACCTGTTACGCTGCACTCCCTCCAAGTTCAAGATGATATTGCCAGATTTCATTAAATGATCTCAAGAGCAGCTTTGGCAGTTTTGAGGACCCCTTGTACTGGAGCTGGAAGAGTAAGACGAAACCTGGGAAAATCGAGAAATTCAATTCAGTGGTGGAAATTCAGAAAATATTCTCATTGAACCTCGAAATTTTACCCCTAGGTTCTGATCATTCTTTATACTCTTTTGTGATCAATTTATTCTTCAATAAATATAACTCAAAAGTTTGTCAGATAAAAATCTAAATCAATATCAGAACAAGACAAATGAATTGAAAATGTCCTCTTCTGCAAATGTCTTATTTTATGTATACCAAATGCAGGTTTGTGAGAAGCAGCTTCTGCCTCCAAGCACCGAAATTTTGCATTTCATTTACTTTTAAGGGACTTGACTTAAAAATCCGTAAAAAAACGAAGAAATAATTTTGCTTAACCCTCTTAACAAGCGAGAAATTTTCAAATTCAATAAAAGTTTTCAACCATAATGGACTTTACGTTTCAAGACCGAAGGACAAAGCACATGTAACAGCAGGAATCCCGTGCCAGTTAAATTTTTTCATTGACTTCATAGGTCTACAGGGTTATTCTTATTCAAAAGTCACGCACCACTGGCCATGAGGGGGGCGGCCATTTGAAATTTTTGAGTTGCATCCCGCCCCCCTCCCTCCCCCTGAGGGGGTCAAAAACTGGAAAGTACCTGAAAAAGTTTGCCTTTCAATATGAGGAAAAACGCCACAAACCGCATATCGATATCTAAATTAGAACTTAAGTTATGGCCAGTGGTGCGTGACTTTTGAATAACCCTGTATCATGTCTACCCTGACCCCTGAGCACGAAAGGTCTTAATCGGACTTAACAGGGTGCAAGTGGGGTCTGATTTGCGTTGATCTCCATACCAAGTAGGAGTGATCGCGATAAATAGCGATTTTATCGGTTGGTTATCGCGATTATATCGGTGGTAATATATTGAAATATTATAGCATTAAAAATTGCGACATACCTATGGCGATTAAATCGCTACACATCGCAATTCTTGGTTCGATAAAATCGTGATCAATTTTTGCCGATAAGATCGAGATTAAGTCGCCATTTATCGCGATTTTTATTTCGAAAATATCGCGATGTATTGTTGGGCGATAAAAGCGCGATAAGATCGCGGATAGGTAATCACTTAGACGTTGATGATCCTCGATCCAGGGGCCGAATTTTTTGAATTTTGTCGGCTCTTTCGCACGGAGTGCTGCAACATCCATCGATGAGTCCAAACCGCACCACCGGCCAATCAGAAGCGCTAAGCCGGACTTAAGTGCAGTCGAGACCCATCCTAAGTATATTTAAGTACGATGGAGGGACCGATAAAATTCGGCCCTTAGCGATTTTATCGCCGATAAAATCGTAATATTTAGCGATTTTTCTGTTGAGAAATGCTTCTTGGGATATTGTTGAGCTGAAAATCAGTCAGTAGCGCTTCAATTAATTTTTTCGCATGCAAATGCGACATCTTCACGCTGTTAGCTCTGTGGACGATCCAGTCATTGTGCCGCTGAGCATTGCCATCATTTAGAAAAATGTCGCTTTTATTCAAAAAGCATACTTAAATAATAACCGTAATTTGAGTGAGGGCGGGCCGTTCATAAAACACGGAACGATTTCAGGATCTTTCGACACTCACCCTCGTGACGATTTTGTGACACATAATAATTCTTGTATACATAAAAACAAAATGGACCACTAGACAAGGTACGAAGTTAAGCATTTTTATACATATTTCTAAATTAAAATTAAAATTTAACGTAGAACATGATTTGTGCAACGAAAATCACTGAAATTGACTCCTAACCAACATATTTAATGTCGGTTGAGCACAGGGTAGAATTTCATGAGCAGCCACCAACCCGCGGCGCACTATGGTCCAAAACTCAAGAATAGGAAGAAATAAGTCGGATAATGACTGAAAGATCACGAAAGTTTCCAAACCTATATTGTTTTGAGTTGCTAATTTAGAATTTGATGTCAAATTGCCTACATTTTAACACCCTGACCTATTATTAACTGACGGAAAGTTTATGGCACGCTGCGGCGCGGCGTGCTGCCGCTACCAGCTCGAAACCCGCACTGGCGCCTACAAACCTAAGGGGATACTTCAAGCATTGCGCAATGCGTGAAGTATCCCCTTAGGTTTGTAGGGGCCAGTGCGCGTTTTACGCTGGCAGCACGCCACGGCGTCCCAAACGGGTGGGTGCCGAACGCTTTCTTGTGGGGAGAGCTCCCTGGCGGAGAAACTCGTATATCGTGTAAATTTTCCTTTTTATTTTCGACTTTTAAAATTACACACTGGCCGTGTGAAGTAATTAGTGAACTCTCAACGCTAGTTAAAGTGTAATAATGAAAGGCGAGTCGTGCGCTATGCGTGCTGCAGACGGCGCAGGGCGGCTCATGGAATGCTCCCCTGTGCTCTGCCGATTTAATGTTTCTCGACGCGTGAATTCAAACCTCCCGCCCATGCCCATGAAAACGCAATGGTCTACGTGGGTCCATAATCGCACACTTAACGTTAACGTGGCAGTCTCTACGATACGAAAATATCATAATCTCAATCCATTGACGCTTTGGCTTGGCAAATAACTATTAACGCCGATCTGTTCTTGATTAGTTTTTCTACCTTTTCTTCCAATTCTGGCATGAAGTAATTTGCAATATTTCTAAACAGTCTGTATATTGTCGTATCCGGGTTATTTGCAAGTTTCAACTTCAGGCATACGATTCCGGTGCTTCGAAATTTGCATTGCTGTTTTTTTTTTTTTAATTGGAGGGCTTGGAGGACAAGGCGCATATGTGAAGTTTTCGAAAAAATTGAGGTGTTAATGATTTTAAGTAAAACTAGTCTCAAGGCATACTCTGTGAAATATTCGCTTCCAAAGTCCAATCTCTGGTAAAAATTGGCGAAAGGAGCTGCGTTTCAAAATATCATAGGAGATCTTATAGCCGACTGAAGAGGGCGATAGAAAATCATATAAGTGGCTGTAGAAAGTGGAAAAAATCGTACGGCCGGGCTACACGAAGCGATAAAAATTATATAGCCGGGCTATAGTTATCCTATCGCCGGGCTTTACACTTTATCGCCTGGCTGTTGCTTTTTCGCCATCGATTATAAAAGGCTATAAGAAATTGTGTAGAAATTCTTGTACTTTGTAAATCCTTAAATTTGTACGGGATCACCTTAATGTTTACAAAACGCACATTATATTTTCCTTTACTACATATTTTTTTTTTCATCAATTAAAATGAGAATAATCCACACGGAGTGTGCAAACATTTCCAAGTCATGAGTTGAAAAACGCTGACTCCGCGAGATTAAATACCAGAGCCTAACACAAAGCGGAGCGGCGACGCACTAGCGCCTACAAACCTAACAGGGATACTTCACGAATTACGCAATGCGTGAAGTATCCCTGTTAGGTTTGTAGGCGCCAATGCGCGTTCAGCGCTGGCTCCCGTCCGCGGCGCTTGAAGCAACTATTTCACACCAGAATTATTGCACAGTATCATACTAAATTGAAGGCGCTCCAACATATTAGGAATGGCAGGCATCCTTCAAAAGTACGGAGCGCTCCTCGCAAATTAAATCAAGATGCGGCCTAAAAAGAGAGCGGTAGTCCAAAAACTCACTAAGTCCTAGCATCCGTAATTAATAACGTTTAGCGTAAACTTTGTCGCCAGGCTGTTGCTTAATCGCCATCGGCTATAAAAGGCTATAAGAAATTATGTTGCCGGCTATAGAAGCTATTGGAAATCTTACAGCCGGCTGTAGGTCTATGGTATTTTGGAACACAGATTCTACTGGCAATTTTTACCAGGGATGTTTAAGTATCAAAAAGTCAGTTTGAAATTTCTTTCCGCCATAAGGATACGTGTAATTTCGAAAATTCAAACACATATTTCAAAACGTACACCAAAAACTGCACTTATGTGCCTTGTCCTCCAAGCCCCTCGATGAACCTTTTGCTTCTTTATTTTAAAAAAGTCAGGGAAATGTCAAAGAATTTTAGCGTCGTTGGTTACAATCCAATAAGTTAGTCATAGAGAATATCAGGGAAAAGGCAGGAAATTTTGAAATTTGGTTAAACTTGCAACCCTGGGATGGCATTTGAGCGGCTCAATTAAGTATCAAATAGTTATATCTCGCATTTTAGCTCAGTGTGATGTCCAGGGACGAGTGGCTGTTGTAATCCTCGTGTTAATTTTTAATGACCATCGCAGCGAAACGTCCAATAGCTTTTACTCGATTCTCCCCACAGAAATTTTTTTATAATTGACATCGAGATAAGTTGCAAAAGTTAAAATGTAGACCCTTTTACACGCTCCGGAACAATTGGAAACGGGAACGAGAGATTAAGTTCGCCTTCAACTCGATGAACACAATTTGAGCGGCTCAGGAGTTGATATAGTTGTATCACGCATTTTAGTTCAGCGTGATGTCCGGAGGACATTTAACGGAGTGACTTTTGTTACGATCTTCGTATGTTTAGTTGCAGCGGATCGTCTTGTAACTTTTACTCCATTCTCCACACAGAAAAAGATTTTGTTACTGTCATTGAGATAAGTCGCAAAAGTTAGAATGTAGCCCTCTCTCGCGCTCCTATTCTAATAACTAAAAACAGTAACGAGAAATCAAGTTCGCCTTCAATCCGATGGATGCAATTTGAAGTGATGCCTCCTAAGAGGCAAATGAAACACTACCTCGGAGACTAATTGAAAACACTGAAAAATTGAATATCTTTATTTCGATCGTTAGAAAATGTAGTAATAACCAAAGAACATCACTTGTAATATCAGAAAATCCGTGGCTGAACTAATTTGATTCACACAGAACTATGATAATATTTTTTGTTTTATTGATGGACGTTAAATATATTCCTAACGTATTAAAATTTTGAACAAATCTTAACATACTTACACTATGAAAACCACTAGATTAAAGTAATAAAATAGATAATAATAGTAAGAATCGCAAAATCATAAAAAAAAAAAATGTTACCTATTTGTTCTACAATAAAATGTACCACTAGTTACTACAGTTCCTGGTTTAAAGAAAAATAAAAATAACTAATTATATATTTTTTATACCTAGTAATACAGGATTTTCTCTTATTTTACTTAAATTGTGAATCTGTTGTTAGCCGAATATATGATTCCCTCGGTACAATCCACTTATTTTTACGTAGCGAATTTTTTTCCAGCTCATTCATTTTTAGTTAGGTACCTATGGATTTAAGTGATACTTTTCAAGATGTACAAATATTATTAGACTGAGTTTTCTTTTATCGTTATAGATTATTGATTAAAATTTTAAGTTGAGATTTTAACTTGTACCTAACTCGAGGTTCTCCGACCATATCCACTCGATAAAACCGCGTTTAACGGGTTTCCCTCAGATCAGAGTCGTGGTAAGCTCTGCAGGCATGCATTCCTCTTTTTCGAGGCCAAAGTTCTCAATTTTTAGGGTTGTTAATTTAGGGATTATTTTAAAGTCGCCGAACTGCTTGGCCCACGTCTGGAGGACCCATAGAGTACATAGAGTCGTAGTGTAAATGGGAGAGCTGGCACCACTTTCAAGCAATTTCCAGGTCCCGAAATTCCGAGACTCCTGTGTGACGCCGGGTTACTTTTTCGATACATGATCGACTGTTTTCGATACACGAGAGTACCAGCACCCGGCCATCCGATGTAAACAAAGAAGGCAGAGATCACCACGTATTCCGCACCACCATTTTAGATCTAACATGTATTGAAAAAGTGACCGAAGCTCGGCGCACACCGGGCTCGGAACTCGTCGAGCAGAACATGGTGCCAGCTCTCCCAATTACATTACGACTCAAGTTACTCTATGGGAGGATCGGGAAATTCGGAGAATTCTCAACGAACGGGAGAAGTCCGGGAATTCGTGGAAAAAGTTTGGGTGATCTGCTCAAGAGCAACGTGTCGACTCTGGCAACTCCAGCCGGTGCCATTCCAGTACTTACAGAGTCAGGGGCGTGATAATCGACTATTGATATTTTCCCATATTTAAAGCACCACCATAGAATCGATTCGTGTTCGTCACGGACACCCTGATAATCGATTCTTTTCCGTTGGTTCGAATGACAGATCAGTCAATTCATCGCTAAGTCCGCCACGCTACAGGTTAGAGTGCAAACAACTTCAGGGAGCTTATTCCCATACTTAATTTAAATCTCCAGAGCCGAAAATGTCGTGTGAAGTTTAGCGAAAGTCAACGTTGGTAGGTATTAATAATAAAAAAAAGAAAGAAAGAAAAAAAAAAAAAAAAAAAAAAAAAAAGGGCGTTCGAAGGCCAGGACCAGAGTTCGAAACTCACCTTTGAGTTTTAGGAGCCATGTGGCGCATCAAGCTCGATTTTTAGGGGCCATTGAAGATTTTTTAGGGGCCAGATTGACTTTTTGCCCATACATCACGGCGCATTTAGTGAAATTTAGACGCAAGATTTTTCAGTCACAGAACTAGTAACTGTAACTTGGGGGAAACTTTCAAAATTCATCAAAAAGATACATTAGGCTTTTTTT
>NW_017566833.1:1163439-1211218 GCF_001854935.1 Bemisia tabaci
TCGTAAAGTGGACTTTTTGAGATAGGTGCGTGTTTACCGAGTTTAGCCATTGATATTCTTCTCTAACGAATATTTGCTTGGAGAGCTTGATTACCGTTTGCCTCGAAAAACGCCATGAGGAGGCGCCGGTTGAGGCATCGTCGGCGGCGGCCACCCCCACTGCCACTGCTGCTGAGGCGGAAGATGCTGCTGCTGCTGCTGAGGCGGAGGTTGCTGCTTCTGCAGCCGGGCCTGTTGAAGGTACCAAGCTCCCAACGATGGAGTTTCTTTCGGTGGCGCAACCCCCAATTTATTATAGTCGTACGGCCGGAGATCTTTCTTACCAGTTAAGAGCCTTTTAATCCATCTCTTCCCTCTATGGAGCAACCAGAAGGCATTTCCCCCGTGAACATGCCCGTTTATCACGGGTTTGTGTGTAGCTACGTTGGTGATTCCGTTTAGGGCGTCTCGCTGCAGGTTATTACTAGCCTGATGTACGCGTTGTATCACGGGGCTCAGGTTGGGCACGGGAATATGGACTTGTACGATGGCGGTCCGCGCTGCTCGCGGTTCCAGACGATTTCCTGCCTCAGGTTCCTGACTGACTCCCTCCTGCTCCGTTGCAGTTGGAGTTTTTCCGGGCTTCAGCTCAACCCTTTGTCGCTCGATTGTAAATCCGACTTGTTGAACCGGGCTAGCGTCCATACGCATCTGAAGAAAGGAGGAATGTTAGAGAATCAGTAGTGAACGTATATAAATCAGCCTCCATAGCAACCTGCGGGCTGATTATTGAAATAGAGGGGCTTGGAGGACAAGGCGTATAAGTGCAGGTTTTGCTGTTTTGAGAAATACGTGTTTGAAGCACTGGCGCGGCGCAACTTGGTGCGAGCAAGAGAACCTAGGGCGCCTTCAAATTTTTTCATGCAACACGCGCATCCATGGGGTACGAATAGTTGCATCCAGGCGCTATGATCAACTTTTGACTCCTTTCGCGCATCTGTGGGCTGCAAAAGTGAGGGAAATGGAGAACAGATCGATGGTGAAGGTGAAATTACCATACCACGTATCTCGTTGCGACTTTACATATCTCCTATCACATTTCACTATATAAAGAAGGCCTAATTGAGGGGCTTGGAGGGCATAAGTGCAGTTTTTTCTACTTCGAGAAATACGTGTTTGAAGTTTCGAAATTACATGGATCCTCATGGCGGAAAGAAAGTTCAAACTGACTTTTTGATGCTTACAAATTGGAATTTGCGAGCGAATTTTTCACAGATATACATCAAGACTAATTTTACTTGAAATCTTTAAAAGCTCAATTTTTTCAAGAACTGCACTTATGCACCTTGTCCTCCAAGTCCCTCGACTGATAGACAAGATTGACGAAGAGGCTTATTGCTTTGTCAAAAAACTTCAATTATTGATGCGTCGGGTGCAAAAAGGGCATTTTTGGTTGCGGTGTTTCAGAATCTCGAGTGCTAATTTTTATTTTAGAGAGGGAACTGTCGGATGAATTTTCTGGACTTTAACGTTTCAGCAGTGTGAAATCATGGAGGATATTCAGTAAAAGTTAGAAAAAATTACATCAATTTTCTTTTCAATTTCTTTTCTTCAATTTTCAAGTTTGACCGTCTGAATTGCGGACTTTAGAGTTTTCGTGGAACCCAGTTCCGTGCTCTCTACACCTAGAAAGAAAATATATACGGAGAAAAAAAGTTTGTGCGTGGGACCCGAAGTTGAGGTCATATGGATCTCTGAAGGTTTCGGATCACGTATCTGAAAACTTGAGGTCCAGCTGTCGAAGTTCGGGTCAGACATCTGAGGTACTTCGACATTTGCCGAAAGGTTCGGGTCACACATCTGAAGTAGGTACTCCGATATTTACCGAAGTGCCTCGATGTCTGACCCGAACTTCGGCAGCTGGACCTCAAGTTTTCGGATGCGGATCTGGAAACTTCAGAGATCCATATGACCTCAACTTCGGGCCCCATGCACGAACATACCATGTATGAACCGAACCTTTCGGTCAAAATTACCTTCAGATCGCTGTTCGGTTCCAGCTCCGAGCGGGTGTCTTCTTGCTCAACCAGACCAACCGCAGACGTCATCGAATCAGTTGCTGCCCCTCTGTCAGGGTTCCAACTAGTTTGCTCCGTCCACAATTCAAAATCCGGTTTCAAACTCTCCCTCTCTGGTTCCGCTTGGATTTTTTCGGGTTCCACTAGGAACCCCAGGGTTCCTTTCAGCCCTCCGATCTCAGACACGCCCGTCTGCCTCAATGCTTCTCCGGCTTCTCGGGGCTTGGTTCGTGATCCGGCTTCATGCTGTTTAGCTTCCGACTCGACGGATTTGTTTCCGGATATTGCTGAGTGTCCGATTTCCACGGTTAGCGGGTCGTTGCGAAATACATCCGCGTCGGGGAGAGTTTGTGGTGTCCCCTCGCCGGTATCGGAGAGCGTTTCTGGAAGACGAGCGATTGACTCTGATGCTGGATGACCGCGAGTCTGTTCGGAAGGGAAATATGATAACCAATAGCCTCAATATATGTGCGATTTTAGAAATTAAGATTAGAGTCAAAACTTAGCCAATCTACTCTATATAAAAGGTAAGCTCAGATAGCCGCAACACTGAAAAAAAAAAAAAAAAAACACATCGGATCTAGAGTCCAGACTCTTAAAAAACATCGACGAGAAAAAATACTCTTGATTCAATCAGATTTAAGCTTAAATCAAGAACCTAGCCTCTTAATTTGAGCTTAAATCAGACTGAATCAAGAGTATTTTTTCTTGTCAATGTATTCAAGAGTCTGGACTCTAGATCCAATGTGTTTTTTTTTTTTTTTTTTTCAGTGAACGCCTGAAATCCTAACCAATAAAGCTGGGGGCGTACCCTGACCCCTAGTTTCAGTAAAATCTGATAATTGTTTTCAATGTAAAGGCCGCCAATCTTTCGGATTTTGGCTACTGTGTCAAGTGCGTACATGAGTGGAACTATTAACTTTTTGTGGAGGCGGGGGGCAGAGGGACACCTACTCAAAGAAAGTCTGGGTGGCACCAAAAAGCACCCCATCAGAGGGGTCATTGGGGCTCCTTTAGCTCTTAAGGAGGGTTGGGGGGATTTTCCGAACTCCTAAGGGGGGTCTGGGGGTTTTCTTTAGCTCCAAAAGAGGGGCCGAGATCTTCGGGAAAAATGTGTAAAATTGAATAGTCTCAGAAGCAATTTTGAGCGGTTCTCGCCAGTGGCGTGGCGTGCTTTGCGATATATCGATTGTTATGCCATTTAAACCTATAGAAAAGGATCGATAAACAGGGTGTTCGCTGCAAATACCTTAATAATCGATTCTTTACCATAGGTTCAAATGGCATATCAATCGATATATCGCAATTCACGCCACGCCACTGGTTCTCGCTAAAAAAATCGATCGAATTACAATTTTAAAAATAAAAGTAGTGTGACGCATTCTTTCAGCAAACCCCCTCCCATTTTTTGGAAGAAGCCAAATAGATTTGTGGGAGGGGAAGGCCCTCCCATGGGTGGGCCCAAATTACTCTCATGAGTGCGCATACAAAAGCATTTGACAGGATCATGTCCGCATCGTCGAGATTTGTTCTTTGCGTATTGAAACAAAAAACTCCAGTAAAAATGGAACGAAAGGGCAAATGCCCATTACGGCCTCTCGTAGAACTGAAATTAAAAATGCTCGAACAAAAAGTTTCTACGTGTTGAATTTCATTTTTTAGCATCATGACCTTGAGACTCTGATTCAGTTTTTAAGCAGTTGTATCGCATAATGAAGGTAGCACTGGATGATCGAAGTTAGGAGTCTACTCCTATCGTCGCGCGCCCGACTCTCACTCTCTAATTTTTCGACGGACTCGATATAATTTGATTACGAGCGCAAGATTTGCTTGTTTTCCCCTATATAGAATGAAAAATCAATCATTAAAGTGCCAAAACCACATAATTCGGTTTGAATTCATGCAAATCTTCTAACACATTTGAATTTTCTAAGGTGGGCCTTATTATCCTTTTTGCACACAATGTCTTCGGGGTTTTCCTCGCCATGTCTATAACGTAATCTTGAAAGGACCCTATGCACGGACCCCCCAAAATCGCCCATTTCAAAAGTTAACGAAATTCATACCAGTGATAGAGGGGCACTTCCGGCCTCCAAATCCGGGTTTGGTTTAATGCCCAGCCCCCCGAGTGCGACGTTGCCATTTTTTGAACTCCCCTGTTTCATGTAATATTCAATAGGACCTGAACCGCTACGGTGAACATTGAAGGCATGTATCTCGCGACAAAATTGTTTCCTCGGAAAAACCAATATACCGTTTTTTTTTTTTTTTTTTTTTTTTTTTTTTTTTTTTTTTTTTTGTTTAAACGGAAGTGAAAATCTGCTTTCTCCCGCACTGGATTGAGGGGGAACCAGATCCGTGGACCCAGCGTGGACCCCCAGATCCGGCGGGCCCCGAGGGGGAGGTTCCATCCCCGCCCCCGAGTACCAGATGCCAATCGCGGCCCAGACCGAGTGGAACATCCCCGGGCATTGCTGCCCGAAGACCTCGGCCCGAGAGTGTGACTGGGTATGTGGGTTTGGCCCATGACGGTGGGCCCGCCAAACACTAACGACACTCCCCTTGAGATGCATCCGCTCTACGCATCCCCTTTTGTCCGAGTTTGCTTCCCACCCGACGGTCAACCTACGGTCATTACCTCGTCAGGCGAGAGGGCCCCCCGCAACAGTGTCCAGCCGGGCCCCCATCCTCATAGGAGCACCCCGATGCCTCCGGCGTACCTAACCCCCGCCAGGAGGAATTTAAACCTCCCAGCAGCTCTGAGGATGGGAATCCGTACCCCAAGGGGTCCGTCAGCACTGGAACCTCTGAAGCGGAAAGGTTACCTCCCGTGAGTGTGTGGGGGATTCCAGGTGGCCCCCGGCCAGGACTCCGAGGAGTCCTGTGTTACGCCGGCGCTCCAAGTCCTACCCACTCCACCCATAGGACCCAGACTTTGCGGCGCCCCTCCCTACAAGTAGTGAGGGGCGCGGCCGGCCATCCCCGTCCGAAGCACTAGTCAATTTGACTTGCCCCTCCGGTCCAGCCCGCTTTCAGCCCCCGCCAACCACCAGGGACGGATGCGCGGACTCAAGGTCCGCATTCCGAGATCCTGGGGGGCGCGGGAATCACGGAACCAGACACGTCAACGGTTCCGCTTGATCTGTACGCCGTGGATCAGACAGGATATGGGCAAACAACCGAGGACGCAGGCACAAAGGGGCGGCGACATCAGGGGATGCCAATCCCACCCTAAGGTGGGGGGAGAGGCCCGAGAAAGTCACCTAGGTGGCAATCCACGGGGTCAGAAGGGTAACCGACTATCACTAGCAATTTGCCGGCTAACTCGGGTACGGGGGAGCGTCAGACCCCAGATCCACAGACAGATCCCCTGCGTTAACAAGGGGAGGGGAAGAGAAATCTCTACCCCTCCCCCTAACAGGCGCTTAAAAAGGAAACCAGCACAAAGACTACATTAGACACTGCACTCAACTAAATCACGATACAACTCACCCGATAACGCCTTATCAAGCCGAGGGAGCCCCGGTCGTTGAAAGGGCCCGCAGGGCCGTCTCACTTTGCACGTGTCGACTGTCGTTTCCAACACACCACTTTCTCACCAAATATAAAATAAACAGCATAAAAAGGGCAACTATAAGAAAACTATGTACAGTTAGTGAATCTATCTGAAGATAAACGTTTCCGTTTTTCTCCGAGTAGGTATTTTCAATACGATTGTCTAAGATGCCCATTTCGAGAGACTTAAGCACACTGCACACGCACATCACTTTACTCACTCACAATCAGAGAACCCGAAACAGACCATGATAAGAAAACTTGGAGTGGTGACTCACCACGCATTACTCACTACTTGTTTACATAACAAAACCGCACAGGAGCAATTAAAGCTCTCCGTGAGGAACGAAAGTCAAAGCGGAAGTCGCAATCTCTAGCGAGCACCCCCGAACATTACTGTAAATATTTGTAAATATGTATAGAAGATAATGTAAATACACATAATGGTCCAACCGTGGAAGGGAGCAAAATCCTTACGGGTAAAATCTCCTGGTCTCCCATGATCCGACCACCCTCAAAAGTATTATGGGTAGTCAGAAACATGTACAATCAGAATACAAACCAACTTAACCTAAATTTATGTTCTGACCAACCATAATTCGTCTGGACACATAATCGTGTCTCTTCTTTGATAGAACTGTCTCCGCAAAAACTTCAAAGGCCCGCCAGAACCTGCGCTCCCCCAAGAGAACCCCAATATACCGTTGGAAAGCTCATACAAAGGGCTTTCATTACATGTAATTTTCATTTTCCTATGTGCGTGCGCAGTACTGATTTTTTGAGGTGCGAATGACGGGAGACCTCAAAAAGTACGCCAAGTCGGACTATTTAGAGGCCTGTATTTCGCGATAGAATCGTTTCCCTGAAAAAAACCAATATACCGTTGGAAAGCCCATACAAAGGGCTTTCATTACATATGAGTTTCATTTTTCTGCCAGCGTTCGCAATACTAATTTTTTGAGGTGCGAATGACGCGGGACCTCCAAAAAGTACGCCAAGTCGGACTTTGAAGGCCTGTATCTCGCGATAGGATCGTTTCCCCGGAAAAACCGATATACCGTTGGAAAGCTCACATCAAGGGCTTTAATTACGCGTGTTTTTTATTTTCCTACCTGGTGTCCCAATACCGACTTTTTTAGGTTAACCGCATTTTTGCACCTTGAAAAAATCGAAAAATTGCCGATTTTTGGGTGAATTTGGCAACACTGGATAAAAACTATATACGAAATGATAGCTCTTTTTATGTTCTATCAACTCAAACAAACCGCACCTTCGTATCTTTAATTGCTCAAAAGTTATGGGGTTTAACATGTTTCAACTTTGGGCATTAAACCAACCCCGGATTTGGAGGCCGGAAGTGCCCCTCTATCACTGGTATGAATTTCGTTAACTTTTGAAATGGGCGATTTTGGGGGGTCCGTGCATAGGGTCCTTTCGTGCAAAAATATCGAGCAGAATTCCATTGAGGACATAAATTAGGACGAAAATTTTCAAACGCAGCAATGAACATCAGTGGTTTGATAGTTTCACCACCGGTATCTTGCCCGTCCGTGAATCAGCTACGGTAACCCTCTCCGAAAGGATCTTTGCAGGCGCTGATTTTCTTGAAGCTCTTTACTATTACGACATAAACCCCCACCCTCCCTCCCAATCTCCGCGGTTTTACTGGTTTTCCTTGAGAACGCTTGCTCTGAGTACAAAACTGGTAAGTTCTCGGAGCTCATAAAACTTCGATTCGCACAAGCATGAAGAGAGATAGGTATTGCCGGACCATTATTTGAAGCCCAAATATACACAAGGATGGTCAAAATCTCAAAATGTCTCTACTTTTCGCATGCTTCAGGCAGTTTTTCCACTGAAATTGCTTCTATTGGAAAATTCGCGAATTAAATTCAGTTACGTAGTAGTAAAATACTTTGCAAGCGACGCGAATCAGCAATGAAAGTTCCTGGCGTGAGTGAGAGAAAGAGAAAAAAAAGTATTTAACTTGAAAAATTTGACAGCTCTCTACCACTGGCCTGGTGTGATCATGCTTTCAAACCAAGGCAAGAGGGTGACTCTTGAGGTGGAAAAAAAAATAAAACGAGAAAACTATGCATGGCTCTGAGGAGTTAATTTCCCTGGTAAAAATTGGCAGTAGAGTCTGTGTCCCAAAATACCATAGACCTACAGCCGGCTGTAAGATTTCCAATGGCTTCTATAGCTGGCTACACAATTTCTTACAGCCTTTTATAGCCGATAGCGATTAAGCAACAGCCAGGCGATAAAGTGTATGCTAAACGTTACTAATTATGGATGACGTGACGGACTTAGTGAGTTTTTGGACTACCGCTCTCTTTTTGGGCCGTAGTATCTTGATTTATTTTGCGAGGAAAGCTCCGTACTTTTGATGGATGCCTGCCATTCCTAATATGTTAGCGCGCCTTCAATTTCGTATGATACTGTGCAATACCTCTAGTATAAAATAGTTGCTTCAAGCGCCGTAGCACGCTGCGGCGCGGCGGGCGGGCGGCCAGTGTCGGCGCCTACAAACCTAACAGGGATACTTCACTCATTGCGCAATGCGTGAAGTATCCCTGTTAGGTTTGTAGGCGCCAGTGCGTCGCCGCTCCGCTTTGTGTTATTAGGCTCTAATATTTAATCTGGCGGAGTCAGCGTTTTTCAACTCATGATTTTGAAATGTTTGCACACTCTGTATGGATTATTCTCCTTTTAATTGATTAAAAAAAATATGTATTAAAGGAAAATATAATGTGTGTTTTGTAAGGTGGTTCCGTATCAAACTTAATGATTTTCAAAGCACACAAATTCCTACACAATTTCTTATAGCCTTTCATAGCAGATAGCGATATAAGGTGTATAATCCGGCGATAGGAACTATAGCCCGCCTTCATAATTTTTTATCGCTTCGTATAGCCCAGCTCTATGATTTTCTCCTCTTTCTACAGCCAGCTATATGATTTTCTATCGCCTCCTTTGGCCGGCCATAAGAATTCTTATAGTACTTTGAAACGCAACTCCTATCGCCAATTTTTTCCAGGGTTTGCATCGTTTGACGCAAAGAACATCTAAAAATTGTCCCTTTCCAGAGGAATTCCAAGACGATAAACGGAGAATTTATAAATGGAAATAGGTAAGTAAATAAACAGATCGGAAGTTTTCCCATCGTGCCGTGTTCTGCTGTGCCAAAGAAGAACGCCGTATAAACATTCGAGAGTTGCCAAATTTCCTTCGATAAAATTTGTATTTTTGCAGAAGGTTATGCATATTTTTCTTCGAAATTTTCAGGAACTTCAGGTAATATTGCGAACAAAATTATCCGAAAAATTGGAAGGCAAATATTCATAAGTTTACCAGGAAATTCCTGTTTTATTAAAGGCATTTTGGCAACGCCTGAAGGTTCATACGGCGTTCTTCCTTAGCACGGCAGTATTGGCTTTAGAAACGAATCAAGATCTTCAGTAGGGTAAATTATAGTATGAAATTCCGACTCAACGTACTTATAGGTAATTGTTGGCAACGAAAACTGAAAATATATTTTCGGCCCCAAATTGGATTTTTCACTGACCTTTTTAATCTGAATTTCTTTTTAAGGACCCTTTAGCCCGACATTATCACAATCAATGATGTCTCTAAAAACAACTCACCGAAGCAACGAAACCCAGCGCGAGGAAGATCACAGAAACGGTCCACATGGTTGACTGATCCGTTGTGTCGTGATGAAGCTCCCCTAACTTTTTCTGATCGTGACGCTTTCCTCACCTCAGTGTCACTGAGCTCCACTGCAGCCCGATTTCGTCCTCCTTGCCATTTCTGGAAACCCTCTTTTCCTTCACCAATTTCGCATGTCGCTAACTGCCTGAATTTGTTTCCTTACGATTATCTCCGGCTTAAATTCACACTGATTGTAAGCGAAACATGCGCACTGACAATGTAAGAATAATATTCTGATACTTATCTGATGATTAGCTACTGATTTATAAATCACTGCAAAAATATCAAGGTATGGTATAGATTCTGGTTGAAAAGTTGAAGCCGCGTTGAGAAATAAGAAAGAATTATTTCAATATTTCAGAATTATCAGAATATTTCAAGAGCACTAAAAGGAGCGCGATCCTTTAAACGATCAGATCAGTATAAAGTTTCGCTTTTATAAGACCGGAGTTTTTATGAGCCGCGCGTTTTTTGAGCTCTCAAAATGTCAGTTCTATCGTCAGTATGTATGCGGATATCGAAATTCGAATGTCGTCAACGGAAAATTGCTGCGGAGTAGACTCTTGAATGACATCAAACCTTTTTTACCTCTCTTCACTCCTCTGCCTCTTTTGCAGTTTTTTTTTTTTTTTTTTTTTTTTTTTTTTTTTTTTTTTTTTTTTTTTAACCCGGATGACAAATCGCGCACTTCTTACTTCCCCTCTTTTCCGTAAAAATAGAGACGCACGATTGATAGTTTCAGCAGCGTGTAATGTATTAGGGAGAACAAAAATCATTCTGCCGTGCTAAGGAAGAACGCCGTATGAGCCTTTAAGCGTTGCCAAATTCCCTTTATAAATCAAGAATTTATAGGAATATTTTTAAAAAAATTTTCTTCCGATTTTTCAGAGAATTTAGTTTGTAATTTGATCCAAAGAGTGTAAAAATTTCAAGGATAAATATTCACAGCGTTCCTCAAAAATAAACATTTTATCTGAAGAAATTTGGCAACGCTAGAATGTTCATACGGCGTTTTTCCTTAGCACGGCAGCACTGGTGACGATCTGCAAGAAAAATGACTGCAACGAAATGCTCGCAATGTGCATGTTGCGCCCACCAGTGCTTACCGACAACAACAGTGCCGAAAATCAAAGCACGGACCTCTAATACGGTACATATGTATTTCGGTTTGAAAATCTTCACTTTTTCCATATTTTCATGACAACACTGCTCGAAATTTTTGCGGTCAATTTTTAGAAAATATCGTCAAGAAACGAAGAAAAACTAATTAATATTCAGAGAAAACGATAATTAAGGGGCTTGGAGGACATGGCGCATAAGTGGAGTCCTTGGAAAAATTGAGATATATCAATGATTTCAAGTAAAACTAGTCTCAATGCATATCCTATGAATAATTCGCTCCCAAATTATACTTTTTAAGCCCTAAAAAGTCAGTATGAACTTTCTTTCTGCCATAAGGCTCTATGTAATTTCGAAACTTTAAACACGTATTTCTCGAAGTAGCAAAAACTGCATTTATGTCCTCCAAGCCCCTCAATTAGGCCTTCTTTAGATCGTGAAATGTGATAGGAGATATGTAAAGTCGCAAATCGAGATACGTGGTATGGTAATTTCACCTTCACCATCGATCTGTTCTCCATTTCCCTCACTTTTGCAGCCCACAGATGCGCAAAAGGAGTCGAAAGTTGATCATAGCGCCTGGATGCAACTATTCGTACCCCATGGATGCGCGTGTTGCATGAAAAAATTTGAAGGCGCCCCAGGTTCTCTTGCTCGCACCAAGTTGCGCCGCGCCGGGGCTCAATGACCACATCGGTGGCGAAAATATCGAATCGCAGACCTCGAATACCATAGATTTTGGGTTTAAACATTTTTAACTCGTTTTATCGTTTTGTCATGTACTGCTCGACTTTTTTGCGCTAAATGTTTAGAAAATATTTGGTCAAAAAACGAAGAAAAACGAACAGTATGTTGGGAAAAAACGGTAATTTGGCCTTCTTCGGATAGTGCAATGTGACAGGAGATTTGCAAAGTCGTAAATCGAGACACGTTTTTCGGTCATTTCTCATTCACCATCGAATTTAAACATATGATTTTTCGTCCCAACTTGACTATGATCGCTTTCCTGGAAAAGTTCCTGTGCCCGAATATGTCCACGCAGTACATATGATTGTAGACAGCTACATTTTTTCCACGAAAATATCACACAAAAGAACTATAATTATGTCTTTCGCATATACTAACGAAGTTGTACAGTTTTTCCGTAGTGATTTATACTGTGCGTGAGAGGTGAGAACTCTTCATTAAACTCGCGATCAGACTAAATTTTGCAGTGAGAAAGACTTGCCAGAGTTGGTTAACTCGACAAGTCATCCATAAAAGTAACGATCTGCAAAGAGAAACTATTGTTGTAGCTTCCTTTATGCTTTTATGACAATGAGTTCTTTACGAGCACTTACGTGCCTTACGTGCCATGAGTTATACCATGCAGATACCTATATAGTGGTTTTTATGCAGATAAGCCCGAAAGCCTCATAGGAAGTGCAGTCTACTTATTCCTCTCATTGCATCGAATTGATCTAATTATAAAAATGGCATAACTCATTTCACCTATTCCACTGATGATAACCAATATAGTATTTACAGCTTTTCTACGTTTTAACATTAATATGGCTGTGCGGTATCGAAGAGACTCGTTTTAAGGGAAGATGTTGTTAAATTTCAGTTTCCGATTTCGAGGAAAGGTGTTTTCAGTATAGACGGACTGAATAGTTCTTCGAACAGCCCATAAATTGGATACATTTTGCCACGAGGAACCAAAATTTCCGGCTCACCCATAAAATCGTCTACTTACACAGAGAATTCAATCGCACTTAATGGTTTTTCCCCATTTTTTTCTCTCTTTAACGTGAACCAGAAATAGTGATTCCTGATCGCGGAATGTTTTAAAGTTGAAAGATTAAAACATTTTAAAAAAATTAAAAATGAACCATTTACATAGGGTTGCTCTGTAGTCTGAAAATTATCATTTCCATGCTAGTTTCCCTCGATACGGAAGCGACAGAGCATGTTTCCTGTCAACGTTATCTAAGCACGTTACGTTGCTCCATTAGCGTCAATTTATTTCCTTCTCCAATCCGTCTTTTTTTCCACCCTGAACGACGCATTTCTCCTCATCAATTAGTCCCATAGCTTCGAAGTATTGCATGTCAGCAGTTGCGCGTCATAGGGTGAGGGAAATTCAAAAAAGTTCCGGATCGAGTCTTGACTGTATTTTCGTGCCTTTGCTGACGTAAAGGCCTAACCCCGTTTTTACGTGAGGCACGAAAAACGTGAAGTCATAGGTACGCTGCCGTTTAGAGGAAGAACGCAACGTCGCAGGAGCATACTTAAAAAAACTTAAAAAAGTGAATTTTTTCTGTGAAATTTTCAGATATTTTAGGTTGAACCACAAGTAAGACTTGCTGCAAAACAGTTGGAGGAAAATATCAACAAGTTCTCCGAAAAATGTTTCCTTTATCAAAGAATTTGGCTGCATCGGAAGATTCATGCGGTGTTTTTCCTTAGCAAGGCAGCATGTACAACTGCGGGTCGATTACTGAAATTGGTACGAGGCGATGGACAGAAAAGACAAAGTGAAAATGAAACAATCCTGTTGGTGCAAGGAAGCGCTGATTTTCGCAATGGACAAAGGAAGAAGTATAGGCCAACAACCACCCGTTTCAAAAAATAGGGTCACTCCATTTTCCCGTTGACTTCTTCATCGATCGCTCTGCCTATAAATTTCAAGAATAAGTCTGCTGACCTTATCAGGGCCGGATTTACTTACTTGCTGCCCATGGGCCGCCTGTATTTTGCCGCCCCCTTCTCATTCGTTTTGAGACATCAATAAAAACCATCAAGTGACCGAGCCGGAGGGGGAGAGGCGTATAAGACGCGTTTACTCGTGTTGGTCACATTTTTTGCGCAAGCCCTGTCAACATACATACATACATAAAGTCGCGATTATAGCGCCGCCTCGCGCTCTGCGACGCCCAATCGCCATTGCCCCCTATCCTCCCAGAGATCATCAGGCAATTGGCACCTTCTGATCTCCTCCTCCACCCCTTGTCGCCAACCTTTCACAGGACGTCCACGCCGTCGCCTTCCGGGAGGAACCCAATCGAAGACCTGCTTGGGCAACCGATCATCTGCCATCCTTCGCACATGTCCATACCAGACCAACTGCTTGGACCTGATATCGTGCACGATGTCCTTTTCCACACCCATTATCTCGCGTACCCTTTCATTGCGGATACGCTCTCTTCTCGATATCCCAGCAGACCTTCGCCAAAAGTCCATCTCGGTTGCCCTAAGCATGTCTTCAGTTCTTTTCTTAAGTTGCCAGACCTCACTCCCGTAAGTTACGATACTCTTCACGATGACGTTGTAAATTTTCCTTTTGGTCTCCTTGGAGATACTCTGGTCCCAGAGAACCCCATTTAGCATCGCGATAGCTTTCCTGCCTTGCACATTCCGATCTTTAATGGCCCGATCCAAATTTCCGTCCTTAGTTAACCGAACTCCGAGATATTTATACTCTTCACAGTCCAGGATCTTCCGGCCATCCTCCAGTTCAATGCTTTGCTGATCACCACCGATAACCAACTTCTCCGTCTTAACCACATTTACTTCCATTCCCCACTTTCGGTATACTTCCACTAGCTTCCGCGTCATGTAATTCGCATCTTCTTCGTCCTGAGCTATTACCACCTGATCATCAGCAAAGCACAGAGTATAAAGGGTGCCATCTTCACGTAGCGGGACGCCCATTCCCGAAAAGCATCTTTTCCATTCCTTTAAAACTTCTTCCAGGTACACTTTAAATAAGGTTGGCGACAAACAACACCCTTGTTTCAGTCCTTTAGTAATTAAAAACCCCAACGATAACTCCCCATGCGATTTAACCCTAGAGAAAGCCCCACCATAAAATTCCTTAATAGCACTAATTAGTCCCCCACTAAAACCCCTTTTGTTCAAGGCTTCCCAAAGTTTCATCAATGGCACACTATCGTAAGCTTTCTGGAGATCCACAAACACTAGATGTAATTCCTGGCCAACTCCCTTCTTTTTCTCTATGACGTGGATGATGGTAAATAAGTGATCAATCGTTGACCGACCGGCTCTGAAACCTGCTTGCTCTTCCGCTTCATGTTCTTTCCACTCCTCTTCAATTTTTGCTTTCAAGATTTTTCCATACACTTTGCTCAGGGTACCTGCAACCGACAGTCCTCTATAGTTATCACACTCATCTTTTCTACCCTTCTTCTTGTATATAGGTGACACCCAAGACTCTTTCCATTCTGTCGGTACCTTTCCACCGTCCAAGCAATCTTGCATCAGGTATCTCAACCGTTGAAACAGCTTGCAGGTTCCACACTTGATCAACTCAGCAGGGATATTTCCCGGACCTGGAGCTTTATCGTTCTTCAGCTCTCGTACGGCCTTTACCACGTCCTCCATATGGATCTCCAAGTTATGATTATCGTTAGTATACTCCAAGCTTACGCCTCCATCTTGAAATTCAGGTCGCCTTTCTGTCAGTAAATTTTTAAAATACCCCTCCAGTTTATCAATGGATATCGGAGATATTAAGTCACGCTTCATGTCCCTTCGCAGCCCTTTCAGCAACTTCCAGCTCTCAGTGCTTTTCCTTCCTCCTATGTACGTGTCTATTTTGTTACAGCTCCTCTCCCAAGATTCGTTCTTTTTCTTGGTTATGAGCCTTCGTACCTGCGTCTGAGCTTTTTTATACGCCTCTTTGTCTTCTGTTTTTTTAGAGGAAAGGAACTGATGATATTTTTTCCGTTTCTCCTGAATCTCCTTCTCAATTTCTTCGTCCCACCAGTAAGGTTTTTCGCTAACTTTCCTATCATCAGCGACACCAAGAGCTTCCATTGCTGCCGAGTGAATGCAATCCTTCAGGAACTGATACTGCTGTTCGGTATCACCGTCCCTTGATTCGCCCAACTTCTCATCCAAGCGCTTTCCATATAAAGCCCTTACACTTGGATGCTGCAAGCTGTCAATGTTATAGTTTACAAGCTTGACACGATCTTTTTGTTGGTGAACTTCTTCCTGTGCTTGCCTGGTCTCCTGGCTCCCTTTCACTGGGAAAGCTATTTTTGCCCCGAGGAAATAATGATCACTGCCGCAGGAAAGACCTCTCCACACTCTAACTTGCTGAATCTTCATTCCCGTGTCTTGTCTGACAACCACATAATCAATGATTGATTTCAATCCGCGAGTAGACTGAACCCAAGTAAATTTATGGATATCCTTGTGTTGGTAGAACCCATTGAGCACCTTCATGTCCCTTTGCTCACATACGTCAATGATACGGGCTCCGTTATCATTTAGTGCCGCCTCTCCGAAAGGGCCGACGATCTTACTTTTAATTTGACGTCCTATTCTACCATTGAGATCTCCCACCACAATGATTTCCCTCCTGGATCCAATCTTACCAATTTCCTCGTTCAATTCTTCGAAAAATTGGTCCTTCACTGCGACAGTGGCCTGTCAACACTACTAGCAAAAGTTCACGGAACTAGGCGCGAACGTTAAGTTCCGTAAACCTATCTCTGTATGGACAAGGCCCTCCATTTATAAAAAATGAACCAAAAAATTATGAAAGAACAAACATAAATGTGGTTTAATAATTTTAACCTCCGCCGCCGCGCCGCGCTGACCGCACTGTGTTTGGCGCAATGCGTGAAGTATTCCTACAGCTTTACATGCTATGCGTTTCGGGTTCGGGCCGACCGCTGCTGCACGCACTGCGTTTGACGCAATGCGTGAAGTATTCATGCAGTCTTGTAGGCGCTATGCGTTTCACGCTGACCGCTCCTGACCGCAGCGACTGCACTGTCTTTGGCGCAATGCGTGAAGTATTCATGCAGTCTTGTAGGCGCTAATATGTGTTACATGCCGACCGCCGCGCCGAGGGTCTCTCCTTTTCATCTCACGTTCTAGTCATCATTGCTCTCTGCGCCGCGCCGTTCCAGGCCAAATTCCGGGTTCGGTTTCTCTCTTAATCTCAACTCGACTAATTAAAGGTGCTGTCTATTGTATCACAGAAGGACGACAAAATTAGAGATATACTCTCAGGAAATGAGAGATTTTGTCACCTTTTCTCGTTCGTATTTTTTTTTTCTTTTTTCTGAATCCGATTTTTCTTTATAGCTACATTTAAAAAAATTGCAAAATTTGCCGCTTCCTGAATTTGTCGCCATGGGCCACGGCCCATGTGGCCACCCCCTTAATCCGGCCCTGATCAGATTTTCAGATAAGGTCACCTTATCTGAAAAACTATTTACACGCTTTTCCAGTAAGCAAACGTAACTGAAATAACCGTCTGTACTTTTTTCAAAATTTTCGACGATTTTGAATTTTTGCTTCTTTTTACCGAAGTATGGCAAAAAAATGGATAAGTGCTCCTATAAGACATACTTTTTTTATGCAATCACCATGAGCAAAGCCACACTTTTTTCTGGAGGGAAAAGGTGCTTTTTGAGCCGAATTGTAGTGGTATTGAAAGTTTTTCAGATTGAATCTTGTCAAGTTGTGTCTGCTAGGAAAAACGAAAACTGAGCACTGACTTTTAGAACGCAAAAAGGGTGCTCGGTGTGTATCGTTGTTATTCTTGTTTCGGCACGTTTACTCGCACTATCGAGATTTGAATAACGAGTTTCAATCATTAATATTCTAGGTCCGCTGCAGAGGAAAGGAAAAAAGTCAGAACTTTTCCCTAGCGGAACAGCTTAAAAAATGATTGGAAGAATAAGAGACTGATGAGTTTTTTTAGTTTATAAGTTACACTTGAAAAAATCTCATGAAAATGTCATCAATGATCATTCTACAAGAATTTTACGTATACATTCGTGAGTCAGGAGATAAAAATAGTTGAGAGAGAAACAGAGAGCTAAATTTCGTGCTATATATTCTGAAAAAATATTGCGAGGCACCTATATTTCTTTTTTTTGTCCAATCTACAATTTTTTCACGGGTCTGTTGGTAAAAAAAAATCTTTGCAATTCACGACGTGTGCACCTATGGGGTTTCTCAATAAAGCATTTGCAAGGGTCTGAAATTTGATGAATTGCCTGTTTAAGTGGAATCCTCTGAGTGAACTGAACACGAAGATACCCTTGATTCATAAATTGAGCAACTATTAGAGGAGATATAACAAAATAACCGATTCTGCTAAAATACATGTGTTTAAATGGGAAATGCCGCCAGATGACGTCACAAGGCGGCACATTTTCTCACTTTTAAATCAATTTTTCTCCAATTTCCCATGTCAGAAAAAAATTATGAAAAATATTGCGAACTCAGCTCATTAGGCACTTTCAGATGAAGCAATAAAAAAATTGCGTGCAAATTCTCCATTGTATTATTATTTTTATTTTTTTCATTTATGAATACCTTCACCGAAAGTAACACAATAGAAGAAATATTCAATAAGAGAATAGTTGAAAACAAATGTATTTCTTTTTCTTTTTAAAATTATATTGTTGTATAAAAACTTAAGTCTAAGGAGACATGTATACATGTAAGATCGCTGATACTTTTTCCTTAAATTTAGGTAGAGTAAGGTTACGGGATGATCAATTTAATTGGTGGCTAGTTGTGATTGGTCCAGGGAAATTTAAAATAAGGTCGTAATGCAGAAACAATCTACACAGGTATAATTCGACAAGCATGCATAGTTTTGTACAAATGATCGGAACGGTTGGTTGGATGTACTGGGTGGAGGTACAATATTTTTCACTGGTGTATGTTCTCATACCTACATTCAAATCTGCGTAAATTTAACTCTAGAAGTAGTGATTTTTTTCGCTTCCATGCTGAATGGTCTCACAAGATGAGACATTCGAAATGGACCAATCCACATTACATTTAAATAGATTCAAGTCCCTAATTTTAAATGAATTGAGGATAAAATTCAATCGAACATATTTGAATAAGCCAATATTATCTTCTAAAATTGCAACATCGCAATTTTTTATAGAAACTGATTTCAATATTCTATTCTGTGCTTAATATATTTTAAAACCTGAGAGGATTATTTTTTTTGCGAATTGCGTCAAAGAAAATAAAAGCTTTCCTTTTTGATGTTGACCCAAAAAAATCTCTGTCTCCAAAATCTGACAACCTTTTTCCTAGAAGTGATTCGTTAGAGGCGGTATCTATTACTTTCAAATAGCAGACAACCTTTAATGGGGCTTGGATCAATCACGAATGATCTGCGTGTGAGGTTTTAGTACGTCAAGAATGATGAAGAAAAAAAGACTTCTAAAGTTCACATGTTTTTCGTGGATATGACACTGTGCTTAATGTTCTGCGAGCGCACATAGAAACAGAATGCGTGGGAGGGGGTTCCTTACGCCCAATCTGCGTGCGTTTTAAGTGGTTCCTGGAACTGTTGGTGCTAAACTTCATGTTCCACTACTCTGCTGAACATATACGCATCGTCGGACAAAATGAATTTTCTTAGCACGGCATATACAATACCGTTTACACCTAACGTAACGAAGCCGATTATTGTCAATAACACCCACGAAGGGATTCCCAAACTTCCTGCAAACAGATAAATACACACAAAATTATCATCATACGAAAGGACTTCTCATTATCATTCAACAAATGTTGTACGCTGATTATGGCCTACTAGGCATTTTGTCTAATAGTGATCAAATTCTGAAGAACTGTTAAGTTTTTCATGTGTGGTTTTTTTTTTTTTTTTTTTTTTTTTTTTTTTTTTTTTTTTTATAAAGGTCTCTGAATGTACCTATCAACGTTTTGAATAGGACATTCAACAGGGCATTTGGGCATTTTAAATCATGCACAGTGTGCTTTAATCCAAAATGTTCTATTGACACGAAAAAAGTATTTCGAGATTGCGCTCATCGCTATTTCGCCTTCAATTTTTTGGATAGGCAAAAAACATCATCCGTGCAGCAATAGTTATCTCAAGGGTTTGCGTCCCTCTTTGTCTGCAAATCTCGCCGTTCTCACGCGGGATCATTCGTGCATTGTTGAGTGAATCTCTAAAATTTCCGCTGGATTAGCAAAATTTTCAGCAATTGATAAAGATCGAAAAAGCAACAGCTATCAGTCTTCGTGGATCAGAAATGCAAAATTATAGGTACATGGAACTTTATAAAATAAAATTTTATTATCAAACTCTTATGAAAGTCATAACTTCTGCATTGGACTCAGTCGGTATGCAAAGAAACGCATAGAAACAGTAAAATCTTAATTTTGAAGAAAAAATAAAATATCATGGGTCAAATTTCGAAGTTTATGACGAATTCTAGGATTGGCGTGGGTTGCATATGCAGCCCGGGGAAATTCGTTTAAATTTCACTTTTCCTCAAAATGAAATGTCTTACTGCATCTCTGATCTGGACCATCCAAATAAATTTGATTCAAATTCTGATTATATGGAATCGAAAAAGAGGTAGAAGCGGAATTAAAATGGATTTATGTTAGAACAGGGCCCTTGCAGTAATGTCTATTTTGATTAAGTTTAACAGGATGGACCCGAGATTTTTGAAAAACATCAGTTCTTCTCACAGTGTAACTTTCATTTTTCTTTTTTTCATTTCTTCATTTTTTCGTTTTCTCGTTTTCTCGTTTTTGCATTTTTATTTTTTCATTCTTTTTCCATTCTCATCATTTTCGATTTGAATTTTAACATTTTAATTTCAACAAATTGCACGAGCTTTATTTATTCGTTATGCAGGTACACGACCAAGAAAGTTTTTACGAGCAAAATGAATTCCCTCTGAACTCGGAAAGACACAAATCAACTCGGAGAAAAAAAGAAAGTGCACTGCTAGTCCAGTTCCAGCTCAGAGTCAGATTTATTGTTCATTAAAGCGACGAAAAGAAAGGAAACAACTGCATAACGATGCTTTTTGAGTTCTGTCAGACACTTACAGCGAAAACCCCTATTTTTCTCCAAGAAAAACTGTACTGTCGGACTCCTTCCCGTCAAACTAGATCCACCGCTATTCTGTATGCTGAGGAAGAACGCCGTATGAACCTTCAGCCGTTGCCAAATTTCCGTTGGTAAATCACGAATTTTCGGGAAAATTTGTAAATATTTTTCCTCCAATTATTCAGATAACTTTGTTCGCAATTTTACCTAAAGCTCTAGACAATGGGGACCTGTTGCGCCATTTTTTTTATTGCTTTAATCGAAAGAACTAAGGCTCCTGATGTTACAGGCATTTTCCCGGAGTTTTTTGATCACCGGAAACCCCCAAAAAACCAACTCAAAAACGCCTCAAAATTTGGATTCTCAAAACGGACACTATTACGCGGTAACGGCATCAATTTGCAAATCCCCGCACCTTGCAACAGGCCCATTTATCGGAAAAATATTCACAACTTTCCTCAAAACTAAATATTTCACCGGAGGTATTTTGGCAACTCTCAAGTGTTCGTACGGCGTTTTCCCTTGGCACGGCAGTATTACCCGAAGTGAAACGTGCTGGGGATAAAGGATAATTCCAAACTATTTACGTGAGCATTTACGATGAGCAATTGAGCATGCATTAAAGTCGGGAACGAAGGCAACAAGTTGTCTGGCCGGCTTTTCCTGAGCCCTCCCCTCCCCCCTCCCGCGTCTCGCGCCCCGCGATGCAGCGCGGAGGATCCCGATGGCGGCCTGGCTCGACCCTCGCTCCACCCCTACCCTCCGCCTCCCGCGGCACCCCTGCAGCGGCTGCGCCCACCCTTCGCCCCTCGCTCCACGCCCCGCCGCTTTTCACAGCACACACGCCCGGCCCCGGTGTCCACACCGTCCACACACGACACGCGACATATGCAGCCGCCCACGAATCGGGAGCACTCCGCTCCCAGGAAACCAGCGCCCGTCAGCAGGTCGCTCGATCCCAGGAACCCGGCTCCCGCTCCCCCTCGCCCCTCTCGCTGCATCCTCGCGCCCTTCCCCGCCCCGCCCAACCCTCACAGCTGCATCGTAGCTGTGTTGTTGGAGTTGCAGCGCCCGGCTTTGAAGGCGTTCCAGGATTCGTTCCTTCCGCAAGCCCGCTGCACTGCGAATGGATTTAAGTTACGCTCAAACCATCGATTTGTTGATATCTGAACCAAACGCGATTAAGAATCAGACGCAACCAGTAAAATAAAGTATCGAATTAAATTGAAAAAAAAAAAAAACTTTAATACATTTATTCCTTTGTTATTATTTCTCAACTCAAGAATACTATGGGAAGGCAACAGCCTTCCCATAGTTTTTCAGGCATATAATCATTTTAACAAAATGAAACCAACTTGATTCTTTATGCGTGCATAATTTGTTTCAGATACTGCTTATTTTGATATAAATGTTGACAATATAAAGAATTTAAATATATTTTTTTTTCTTCTTCAACGCTCGTCGTAAAAACAATGATATTAGTTTCTTAATAACTCGCACAGAATGGGTTTTTTCTATTTCCATTTCTATCTCGTTTAAAAATCTGAAAACTACTGTCAGGAGAGCTTTTTTGAACAGTGACTAGAATATGCTCTCAGTCTGGCTTTACAGAACTTGATGAATTCAACCAAATTCAGTTTGTGAAAAAATCCAAATGAAATCCTATAAAAATATGGAGCTTGAAAAAAAGCGTCCCGTATATCTTGATGAGTGCTGCAAGGACGAGAATGTGTATGCTTTCTCTATCGGCGACTGGATGTCTTGGGTTAAATGGACATTATTTTGCAAGGGTAAGCACTATACATGACTGTATTTCATCAAAATTTTCAGCCCGCTCGTTGGCTCAAGGAATTTTCAGTGGAAAGCAAAGAGAAGAAAAAATGCACCAGTATCCTGTGCGTTTCATACACCGCTCTTGTGCTTAGCTGTTACCTACAGAGGTACCTACGTTTAAAATTTTCCGATACCATAACTTACTACCCAAAGTGTATTTAATACGTACTTACGGTAATACGTTCTGGTGATGGTTTTTCTTCCACGGAGTATTTTGCGTCTACCTTCAACCTCCGTGAACATGACAGCCATGATAACTGAAATTATAAAGATGTCAATGCTAGATTCATAGAAATATACCCTAAAAAAATAAACATGCAAGCAGCGAGGGAATCAATTTGCATTTCCATTACAATAAATTGCATTCCTTACCATGATTTATTTTTGGTAATGTATCTTTCAAAAATTAGTTTTTCAATTTTTTGAGAAAAAATGGTCTTGGTTTTAACTTCGTTTTTTTGTTTGTTTTTGCTTTGTCACGTGTTTCAGGTTAATAATACTTTATTTTCACTGATATCATTTATACGTACATCCAAAAAAACTATCTAAGCTCCACAATGAAAATTTAAATTTAATACAACTCGCCAATGCACCTACCTAAATTGTAAAAATTTGATCGAAAACAAGGATAAGAGTGATAATAGAAGAGGTAGGATCAACAATGCAAAAAGAACATATGTTTATGGGAATCTACGTTTTATGGGAGCCAAGAGGGCAATAAAACTCTAGAGGTAAATTTCTTGAAAATTAATGATTTTCAACGGAGATACAATAACCCATAGATGCCCAAGGTTGGTCATATTGACCTGAGGCTTGCTGAAAACTATACGAACTATAAATATAGGTCTACAAATACATCTTAAAAAAAAAAAAAAACCAGACGCCAAATTGAAAAAGAAACAACAACAATTGAGTGTCGACACAGCCAAATCGGGCCTCGTTTTTTAACTTTTTCCCCGAATCTGAGCAACACCTTATTAGCAACAAAGAGCGGAGCATTGCGAGTTCACGCCTAGCGCCATCGCGCCTTCAATTTTGCAGATGCAACACGGACATCCATCAAGTACGAATAGTTGTATCTCTACGCCGTCATCAACGCGCATCCTTTCCCTCACTCTATTTCCATATTGCGTTTTTTCTCGTTAGTTTTAATTGTGATGATGCTTCAAACGCATCCGTCAAGCACGAATAGTTATATCTCTGCGCTGGCATCAGTCGCGTAGGGGCGGTTTCTCTTTTTTAAATTATTTAAGAAAAGTTAAGATCGAGTTTGCTCAAAATATACTATGATGTGTTCAAAACAATAAACATTTTTAAGAAGAAAAAAAGGGACTAAAAACACGTTAACGCGTCTCTCTAAAGTGCCCTAAATGGCGCTCATCTAAAATTGATATTTTGGCGAGAGTTGTGTCGTGTTTGGGAATTTTCTGACTTGCATACCCCCAAGAAATCCCATGCCGGGTCGAATGGACCCTTCTATCTCTCCTATCTACAGAAGTTACATATGTCGGATGAGGAAGAGGCTGAAGAAGGGTCAATATGTTACCAAGAAGGTGAAAAAAAAATTATTATCTTCAAAAACATGGACATAACACAAATGATACTTCAAAAACTGCCAAAATCAATGCATTTCTACACGGCTCAATTTGACCTGATTTAGCACCTCGTATATGAAAAAAGTCTGGGGTATATAAACGTTAAAAAAATTATTGATAGGTACAATCAAGGAGTAAAAAAATCCGTTAACATTTAAGCATTTCCTAGGTAATATACTATGATCATCATTTCAAAGTAGAGTGTGAGCTACTTAATGATTAATCCATTTTCAAGTGAAAGTCCACACGATCAACTTAGACAATATATCTTTATGGTTGATCATAGCTTTAAGCCGACATCATAACACAAGATCTAATCCCCTTACAATAATACCTCTTTATTTTATCACACTAATTTTTCCTTGTTAGTTCCGTGCACCCTCTCAGAAAAGTATTAATTTCAAACAGTAATTCAGGGTCACACAGATACCGCAAATCTGGATCAATATATTTAAGGAAGACTTAAAAGAGCATGCTGTTTACGAAATTTGTACATTCGCTCGAAAATCTGTCCCCGTGGTGATCGTATATTTATTTCTCAGCGAGTGCAGCATGGTGTCAAAATTCAAAAGTTAAATTTCTGTTTTGGATGCTATTATTTAATCTCTTTCTTTTTCATTGCTTTAATATTTTCCATTTAAGCCATAAAATTGATTCGCCAGCATTCACAAATCCCTAAGCAACCAAGAGGAATCGTTTGAAAAATTATTCTTTGTGACCGATTAAAAATAAAGAAATAAAAGACCAACGTGGAGGACCGAAAAGTTACTTAAATTTTTGTTTAGGTAAAGTTTACAGTACTTACCTACCTCGACGCATTTCACCGATGAAGCGCTTATCCAGATAAAATTTAATTTCATCGTTTGACCTCCTGCATGCATGCTCAAATCTTTCGCTCGTGTAAATAATCTTACTCTACTTTCTTCTTTTTTCTGCGTACGGATCAGTTTACAAATAGAAGAGATTTCAAAATGTAAAAGGAGAATCGTTTTGTTCATGGGCCGTTCATAACATACGTAACGCTGAAAATCGGATGTTTTACCCCCCCCCCCTCTCCCCCTCTAAATACATCCATAGAACAGGTCTAAACCCCTCAAAAATTACAAAACGCTCAGTGCGAACCCCCCTTCCCCCCTTACATTAGTGTTTTTCATTAATTTGGGATGAAAATTGGCCACCTTGCGTTCCCTTCCCGGTAACGCATACACAGCCCTCCTCTCTTCCCTCCCCCTCTCTCTCCCTAGAGCGTTATGTGTTTTATGGACGGCTCCTTACCAGCCTCCTCATTGAAACTCATCGTCTGGCTTTCAAAGTGTGTCTGTTGAAAATAAATTAATTTTAAAAAAAAATGAAAAAAAGAAAGAAAGATACGAGAAATTCAGTCATGTGCAGTTTTCATCGAAGGTCACGAATGTGCAAACGCCTGACTGTTACCTGTGCTCCGACTCATCCCTAAAGCGCGTATTTCCGCAACACGTTTGATATGGATATCGCACTCCATACTTCCTGAGTTCCGGCCCTGCAGCACAGCATGAGAGGCCACTCCTCTCATTGAACTGTGATGAAATGACTCACACTAGAATTTGTTTTTATCTCATTTCGTCACTTTTACGTCGTGCTGTGGTGATTAAGCTTATAAGAATCTATTGTGTGTGTTTTTTTAGATTGAATTTATTTTGATTAATTGTTTTAAAATAATGCAACTGTTTACTTGTAATACAGCAGGAGACCACGTTTTTCCTAAGATCGAATTCCCAAATATTCCGCAAAACATAAAATTCTCAGAATAGTATTGGAATTTCTTAAGAAAACATTCGCGATGCTGATAATAGGGACTACCTACTTAATGTTTATGCGTCCATCCAATGGAAGAGAATACGCAAAAATAGTGCACCCTTTTCAATCTGTACCGTTTTTATAATTTTGCAGAGACAGCTGGCTTTTAGATAAAGGTTTATATCCACCTCAGTAGGTGCAGTTTCCTTCCCTCTCCCTCTAAATAACATTATGATCGATTTTTCCTATAAAAACATAGCCACGCCAGAGACAGAATTTTTAGAGTAAATCGGCAAGAAATCTATATACGTCATAAATGGTAGGTAATAGTTAAATTTTGGACAAAAGAAACTTGCAATAGAGCTAATCTCACGAAAATTTACCCAGAAAGAAGGTGCAATGAAAGCACAGTCAATATGTCTAATACCCTCTCTCCAGGTAGGGAATCAATTAGATAAAAAAATATATTTTTTTTTATCGAGTAGCCGACTGGTAAAGGGATATCTCCTTTTTGTCATCAAGGTATTCTTGTCACTCCGCCATTATTTATTCAGAGACAATTTATGAGAATTTCCTATGAAGAAAAAACATGTTCTTATGCATTTAATGGGTCGTGACAGGCTAGGCATTTGAAGTAAACATCTCACCCGCACCTACACTTAAGCTTTTTGGAATTTTTATTTTTAAAAATTTTCGATTTTGTCTCATTTAAACGGTTACTCCAAACTACTCAAAAATTCATTGCGAGAGGGGAAAATGTTAAATTCAACAATCTGAGAATTTTTACGAAAAATTATCATCAACCATTGTGTGAATCAAACGGCACGAAAAAACAAACCTGTTATACCATAACCAGGATCCTTGTTATCCACGCTAAAGCTAGACTGCCTTGTTAGGAGCATCTGAGTATTGTTACCTGCGGTTATGGAAATATCGTCACTCTGAGATAGCCCTAGAGTGTAGGATATCTGCATATGTATATACTTAACGTATCTCTTAAATCTCCTCGCGAAGTCCCGTGGAACAAATGGACTGCATTTTGCGACAAGGGACCAAGATTTCTGATTTAAAACCACCTACCTGCGCAAGGAAACTAAAGGCAGACTGACAGAAATGTTGTTTCTAAAATGAGTTAAAAATGGTACTTCCCTCTTGCGAAATGTAGTCCAAATATGACAAGGATCTCTGTGATGGCAATACGGTAATTGTTTCCATGATATTTTTATATAGAATATTCCGTCAATTAATTAGTCTACCCATGAAAAAGACTTTCTCTGGTAAGAGCTCTTAGATACCTGAGAATGGTAGGATGTCTGCGACTTACTTGTGACGATGACGAAATAGACGAGGAATCTACGCATTTTGTCCATGGTTTGAAAGTGGGTCGGGGAGCGAATCGGATGCGATGTCGTCAGGAAGAGCGCGGTCTACTCGAATGCATCTTGGTTCCAGGTGACATGACGGGCATCGGCGAGGCGGGACGTTTGAGCGCCGTCACCCGAATATTTACCCGCCGAGGTGCGCCCGTTGCCCGGTTACTATCCTTATCACCCGAGATAGCGCCGCCGCCTAATCCCTCAGAAGTGGCTCCATCGGCAAATCGTCGCCGCCGTCGGAACCACAGCATTCTTACCATGGTAGACCTGGCACGAGGTGGGTATGCTACGCTCGACGCATCAATTCATGCAGCAAGGCTGTGGCAGCTTGAAGTTCCCGAATCCAGGGCTTCGCAGTCCGCAGGGACGAAATCGCTGCAATAAGCACGTGGGGGAGGCTGCGATATAACTTTGGTAGTTAGTGGTAGATAACTAAATCTCGGAAGACTGTTCATTCCCCCCTCACTTCGAGCATGTCTCTCTTCGATGGATAGCCCTCGCAGCACGAATGGCTCAGAGAGCTTTTATAGAAATTTAAAAAGTAAACTAGGGGCCTGAAACCACGGAAAAAAACCACACGTAAAAGATGTAGGCACTAATATGCGTGTCACGCCAACTGATCGACTGCACAGCGTTTGGCGCAATGCAAGAAGTATTCATGCAGTCTTGTAGGCGCTGGTATGGGCTTGACGATTCAATGTCTTTGACTTGACGCCGCGCGCACTGTTTAGCGCGATGCTTGAAGTATTCCTACAGTCTTGCAGGCGCTAATATACGGTTAACGCCGGCCGCACTGTGCTTGGCGTGATTATTTGAACTCTCGTTAAAATAATCGCGGCATCGAATTATAGAGCTTAAAAGGCCTATGTTGTGTTTCGACGCAGCATTCCAACGTTGCCTCATTTCTCCCAATAAAATATTTTTTCCAAGAAGAGTTAGGAAAGTTCTTTGTATCCACGACCATTATTCAATCTTTTCACTTCATTTATCATCAGAAGGTCAAAAAAGGTATCGATGACTTGTCAAAAAACTAACGTAAACTAGCGTTAACATAAGAATGCGTTTATTTTCCAACCGTTTTCTTTTTTGCCGAACTTCTACCTTAAATTAACTTCATTTTAAATTCGCGCATTCCTGTAGCAGATGTTCAGGTTTCTACTCGCGCAATGCAATCCTCATATATTTTCTTGGACCTATTTCGCGTGATTCTCGATTACCGGTAGGGACGTGGGGGGCAAGAACAGCACAGGTGATGGGGCTGGCCCCTCTCCTTTCGTCAAAATTTGTCGCCATTTCTTGGTTTTAAAGTCCTCTTTAATATAAAAATGAAGCAAACGGATTTCTACATCCTCCAAGTTGGCATGCTTTGGAGGATCACTTATTTCTTACAAATGATCGAACATCCTATTTAACATTTATCTTGCCCTTATTAGTTCATCATTCTCAGTTACAGTTCACCTCAGAAATTGTTTAAGATAAATACTTAGGTACATGTGTGTGTACGCTGTACGTTCGCCGTATATAGGATACTCATGCACCCAATTTATTGATCCCGTTTTTATTTACAAGTAGATTACATGATTCACCATTTCTATAGCGCAACACTATTGATCTGTTCGGGTAAGTAAGTACATTCACTTCTTAAGTGGATACCGCAATCTGCCTCGAAGTTAGCTCACATTGGGTAAGGTCAGTTTGAATTTATCAGAACACTCCGCATTTATATTCCTTGTGGGTCTCTTTATGCTGCACAAAACATTTAAAAAACCGATCGCAACCCAATCCGTCGAACCTTGAAGAGTTTTCCGTTGAAAAATCAAAACCTAGTTTTCCGATTTGACCCGAGAAAATTGCGCACAAACATGTTGAGCAGTAATTATTGTCTTAGAAAAATTAAATAGGAGAGGAAATTTTCGAGCAACGCACACGAGGCCTATTGTTTAGTGGTTTCACTCGATACATCCGATGCGCAAGGGAGGTCTGAAAGAAGGTTGTTCGGCATCGGCTCACGCCTCTATTTTCTGTAAGAGGCAACAGGAACCGGCGGACCATGCAGTCGTTAAAATGTTGAAGTAATTGACAAAACTTTAAAAATATCAATATCCTCCCTGGTAAAAATTGGCAGTAGAATCTGTGCTTCAAAATACCATAGACCTACAGCCGGCTGTAAGATTTCCAATAGCTTCTATAGCCGGCAACACAATTTCTTATAGCCTTTTATAGCCGATGGCGATTAAACAACAATAAGGCGATAAAGTGTATGCTAAACGTTACGAATTACGGATGCTAGGACTTAGTGAGTTTTTGGACCACCGCTCTCTTTTTGGGCCGCAGTATCTTGATTTATTTTGCGAGGAAAGCTCCGTACTTTTGAAGGATGCCTGCCATTCCTAATATGTTGGAGTGCCTTCAATTTCGTATGATACTGTGCAACACATCTGGTGTGAAATAGTTGCTTCAAGCGCCGCGGTATGCTGCGGCGCGGCGGGCGGGCAGCCAGCTGAACGCGAATTGGCGCCTACAGACCTAGCTGGAATACTTCACGCATTGCGCAATGCGTGAAGTATCCCAGTTAGGTTTGTAGGCGCCAGTGCGCCGCCGCTCCGCTTTGTTTAGGCTCTAATATTTGCGGAGTCAGCGTTTTTCAAGTCATGACTTTGAAATGTTTGCACACTCTGTATGGATTATTCTCATTTTAATTTAAGAAAAAAAAATTGTGGTAAAGGAAAATATAATGTGCGTTTTGTAAATATTAAGGTGATTCCGTACAAACTTAAGGATTTACAAAGCACAAGAATTTCTACACAATTTCTTATAGCCTTTTATAGCCGATGGCGAAAAAGCAACAGCCAGGCGATAAAGTGCAAAGCCCGGCGACAGGAACTATAGCCCGGCGGTATAATTTTTTATCGCTTTGTTTAGCCCGGCCGTATGATTTTTTCCACTTTCTACAGCCAGCTATATGATTTTCTATCGCCCTCTTCAGTCGGCTATAAGAACTCCTATGGTATTTTGAAACGCAGCTCCTATCGCCAATTTTTACCAGGGCCCTCACGTCCGGGGAGCGAAATTGGACGTATGTATGCTAAAAGGAACTATGTGCTTAGGATTCGCATGTAACATAGTTCCTTTTAGCATAAATACGTCCAATTACGTATCCTGCATAAGTTCTACCTACCTTCCTATACTGCCGTGCTAAGGAAGAACACCGTATGAACAATGAACATTCGAGCGTTGCCAAATTTCCTTCGATATAATGTTTATCTCTGGGGAAAGTTATAAATATTTTTCCTTGAAATTTTCACGAACTTCAAGTGAAATTGCGGAAAAAATTACTTGAAAAATTAGAAGGAAAATATTCATAAGTTTACCAGGTAATTCGTGTTTTATCCAAGGAAATTTGGCGACGCTTGGAGGTTCATACGGCGTTTTTCCCCAGCGTTAGAGAAGGGCTCTAAAATCCTTTTTGTCGTGGACCCCGCGTTTCCCCAGCATTGAAAGGGGTCTGGAAGCCTCCCCGAGGAAATTCTCATTCGTTTCAGGAACAATTTTGCGCTGTTCTTGCCGAAAAACTTATTGAAATAGAATATCAAAGATATAAGAAATATCACGCAATAATTTTGCTGAATCCTTTACATTTCCTGAAAGGGACGAGAAAAATGGACTGTGCTAAACAGAAAAGAACCAAGCCAAATCAGCTATTGCCAAATTTCATTGGGCAATTCAATTTTTTACATGAAAACGGTTGTGCGGATTTTCGTGCTTTCAGTGGATTTTCTGCATAATACGAGGCAAATTCCTTAAAATTTTCAACGGAATGCACATGAACGTTCTCTCGTAAAAAATTAAATTGCCCAGTTAAATTTGACAATAGCTGATGTGGCTTGGTTCCTTTCTGTTAAACGCGGTCCAAATAGGGGTAGGATTTAGAGCAGTGGTGACTCTCATGTTCGCAAAACTGGATTCTGTCATGTTATATGTGCTCATTGAGAACAAGAAATATTTATTAAGGCTGGCTGTTTTACTTTGAATCGATTATTTTATCAATAATAGATCTGAGTTGTGACAAAATAGTGCTGCTATCTTGCCAGAGACATTATTGATTGAAAGGGCATTGATGAGAGTTTGTCGATATCTAAAAAAATCGGGAGGTAAAGATCCTTTGAGATTCCTAAAGGTTGATAAAACTTGTTCCTGGTACCTCAAGGTTAAGTGGCAGATAATTAAGATCAAGTACTTTGGGTAAATCACTTCCATTAAAACAATCAAGGATTGTATACCTTTATGCACACTTTTATTTTTAAATTATTATTATTCGACTCGCGGCTGTCATTGGACAGACCGGAATGAAATGGGAATCCAAGGACAATAACCGGCTCTCAGAAATGCAGTGGATTCTTTCAATACTTTCTATAATATTTACAACATATTATTTTTACTTTCAATTATATTTAGAACATTTAGGCTTCATTAAAATATGTCTGCTCGGAAAAAAATCTGAAAAATATTGGCCTGCAGCTCTAGTAACGAGAAAAGTAAAATGAAAGTAAGATGGATAATTTCTACCAAAGTAAATCTCACCAAAAATGAATTAAGGACTTGGATGCAAAAAGGTCCTTCCCCACTACAAGATTGAAGAGTTTCCGCCAACGATTAGATTTTTTAATAGAAAACTACTAGATCATTAAACTTGAAATTTGCGTTAAAGACATCATAAAAGTAAGAGGGAAATTCAGTTATAATTGGACTGAGTTAAGCAGAAAGGAACCAACCCACATTTTGGAAAAAATTGAGTTATGAGTGGTTTTGAACCCAATCACTGCTTTACTCTCTATTGCCAAAAATTCAAAGTTTTTGTTGGAGCAAATTTTGCAGAAATTGAACTTGAAGTTTAACTTATACATTGAGTCTTATGCAGGAGCTAAACTTTAAGTCTCTTTTTCTCGGTTCAATCCCGATGTGGCTTGGTTCCTTTCTGTTTAACTCCGTCCAATTCTATCTCTCTACCAAATTGTTTTGTTCCTTTTAAAATTGAAAGTATAAAAAAAAAATTCTGAAACTGTGAAGAGCCCTTTTCGCACCCATGATGTCCATTGAGTAAGAGTGGATTGAAATGAGTTACCAATTAGCTGTTGAATTAAATAACAACAAAAGTCTTAAAATATACTATTTATTTTCTGTATATCTATATAAAAATATATTCAACACATTCAACAATATTTGAGAATTACTTGACTAAAACTAAAATAAGAGCTGAAATTTATTTATAAGTTAAATATCACATTTTAAGAAAATTACTACACAATACTCAATTTCAGCCAATTTATACTGATTATTTACAACAATTAACTAAACGAAAATCAGTATCACAATGGAGAGTAGTTAAAATCTGTATTATCTAATAACTTCAACAAAGCATTATATTTACAAAACTTAATGAGAAAATAACAGGATATTACAAGGAGTATTATTTGAGTATTATGCTACCGGAATGATGAGCCTGGTTACTAAGTGTAAGTAGCGAAAAATTTCTTTCTAATAAATAGAACCTACTTAAATCATATTGTATATCTTGAGCAAAATTATATTTACAATATTTAGGCTTCATTAAAATATGTCTGCTTGGAAAAAAATCTGACAGCATGTTAGTAAGTTTATTAATTTTGTCATGAACTTATGAGGGATTTTAGACAAAATTGAAAAACAAAAAAATATTCAGCTCGAGTGACAATATAGCTTTAAAAAAAATTGTATAAAACTAATGAAACTAAAAGAAAATTCCTGAACATGGGAGATTTGTTCAAATTAAAAAATCTGAGAGAACCTTTACCAAAAACAGTTAGTTACACGTTCAAGGAGCTTTTTTATGCTATTATAATATTGAAAAATACAATTTTTGGCAGACACTTTGAATAGGCATTTTTGACAAAAAGAGGTCGCGACTTATTACTGAAAACTACTTATTTTATATGATAATTCTTAGCAGTAAGGGCTTAGCGGAAAAAGAGCTGACATTCATAAGTATGTTTTCATGGTAGTGCAGCTTGATAATGAAAGCATCTTTTCATCTCAAAATATTCTTAAGAAACTGAATAATAACTTTCTTACACAAACCATATAAGTGCATTTGGTATAATTTAAGAAAAGTGCAAAGATGAACTACTATCACAAACTGAAACTGCAGAAATGCGTATCTTGGTTTGCAGCATTGCAGATTTCCTGTCATATTTTATTTTCTACGTCAAAAACTACCAAACATCATTTCCTGACAACTTTGGTGAATTTTATTCTCTGTGTGATGAAGATTCTGTGAAAATTTCAAGCCATAATGTTGGTTGCGTCTCCTTTTAAAGAATAAAGTAGAAACGGAGATTTTAAAACATTGCAACCCAGATACGTATTTTTGTAGCTTCGCTGTTAATATGCTGATGAATATTCGCTCGTTCACCGCTGAGCTTTTTACACATGTGTCTGAACTTTAACAAAAAGCATGTTTATTTGAAAAAGACTTTCCAAATTTTTCTTCTGAACTTGCATTCATTTTTGCAAAAAAACACTAACAATCAATAAAAATACAAACATTAACATATTGCACCTGTTTAGCCTCATGCCTACATTTATTCAAATAAAATCCTCAACATGATTTTATCCTCAATCGTCTGGGAACAGATGTCCTCCTTGAAAAAGGAGAGGCAATTTCTTTCAAAGACTCAAAAGAGTTTGACAAGACAGTGATAAATTTCTGCCACAGCACAATCATCAAAAATAGTTTCATTATTTGTACAAAAATTTTATTAAGAAAGTTTGCGTCATGAGTTAAATAGTTTGTTTGAGATGCACAGCAAAATGCCCGGCTAGAATTTCTGGTCAAATTTTGATCAAATCAGAGGTAAAAATAAAAGCTGTCCAGGCATGAAAGTTCGAGGTTTCTGCCAAATTATCGCTGGATGAGTATCCAGCGAATATGTCATGAGCAGTCACTTCAGGATTGGTAATTTTAATGGTTCAAATTAAGAGAAAAGTTTATTTCATTCCTTTTCACTGTGAATGAAAGGTAGACGGTAACGGAAGGTGCATAACTTTTGCGAGTGAGCCACTCTACATATAATGAAAAGGGATACCAATGAACTTCACAAAACAGCTTAGTTGTAACACACTTTGTAACAACGAATTTAAATTATTTTTTCATGAAAATGAGTAAAAATGTAAATTGTCATGGGGAGCAAAATCATTACAGAGTCTCTTATCCCCACGTTGAGTCTTATGCGCAATATTGCAATACATACTCGGCACCAATAGACTGATATCCTCTCTATGTCCAACTTTGGAGTCATTTTACTTCAAATAAACGAATAAGTCAAGCAAGATAAAGAATTTAACCAAAAAATTAGAGTTTCCATTAAAAATGTAACTGTCCGCTACCAGACGTATTAAAATTAACAGGAGCTGCTCATCACTGTGGCAACATGGGCCCTATTATGCATGTATTCCTATTGGTCTTAAGAGCCCAAGTTACAATAGAGATAGTTCCTTTTGATTCATCTATTATCTTATAATCCGTGAAAAAAAGGAATTTTTAACTTGTTGATCTGACTAGCTTATCATCGCGGTGGAAGAAAACTAATTCAATTCAAAGTTGCAAAGCGCTCGATTCTGAATGGTCACCAAACGCAACCCCAATTATGAAGAAGTCAAACAACGATCCATCGCTGATTGTTGCAGCATTAGAAATTTAATAACTTCATCTCAAGAAAAAAATTGAAAAAATAGGGGGTTAAGAATTTGAGGCAACTGGATCAGTAGGAGCTGAACTACCGATTGTTGGTATGTTTCTTGTTGTGAAACATTGTCTTCAAGTTATCAGATTATTCATGAATGAGAATGGGTTCAGACATTAGAAGCTATGGTAGAATATTAAATATTTAAATCTTATTGAGGTTAAATTAATGAAAGAAAAAAAATAAGTTGAACAAGCAAGTTTGGGAAAATTAGAATGAATCCACCCCTTGATTATTCTGTTCGAGCCAAGTCCAAGTTTTTTTAGGCTGCGAAAGTGACACTTTAGTGGAGTCAAATGTAAGTTACGTAGGGTTGAATTTGAGGTTTCCTTTCAGGAAAGCATTTTTGAACACTAAAAGAAGAGACAAAAATTATTTTGTAGCGCTGTATTGTTCTGCATAGACCTCTTCTATATAATCTGTTAATCCTGATTACAAATCATTTCCTGGAATGAAGTATGTTTCATTGCATGTTCCGTCTAAATTTAAATGCATTTGCCTTTTTCCAACCAGAACCTGACCTTCAGGCTAGATCAAGTAAACAGGCACATTGTGACTAAACTTGAAAGCGTTGAATCTTTCACAGCTTTGTGAAAAAATAAGAGAAAAATTTGAACTAATCGTAAAATTCTACGATTGGAACACTTGGGATTAAACTCCTAGGACAAAAAATCAGTGAAATGATCATTGAAATTGATACATAATAATGAGAGTAAAAAAATAAACATTTTTTTTATAAAAAATAAGAGGATGGACAGAAAAAGAAAAAAAAAAGCTAATACAAAAATTCTACATACTTACAAGTAAAAATTATTAACAATTTGGCAAGAAAGATAAAAAATTACAGCCGGCGAATCATACTGGTCAGAAATGAAGGTTTCAAATACTGTCCAAACCTCCCCCGGTTAATTTAGCCGCATACAAATTCAAAACCTGAGGACATGAGAAAGAAAAAATGAAAAAGTCTGATAAAAATTTGGAGCCTCTTAATTTACCGTGAAGTGAGAAAATGCAGATTTGACTGATAACATTAGACAAAGTCGGAAAGCCATGAAAAGAGCTCAAACACTTGAAGCTTAAAACCTATGAAATGAGCCAGATAATTTTTAAAAGCTACATTCTTCCCTATTTGACAGAAATTTTGTTCCAAGTTTTATTTTATCTCAGGTGTTATAATTTATTCTTTATACTTGGTTTTATCTATAATCTCAGATTCAGCGTTTGATAATTCAAACAACTGCATACAGGTTATGGTATCTGGATTTTCTGCTGAGATTTATCGAATGCACAATATTATTAAGATTTTTCATCAAACAAAAAATTCGATTTTCAAAGCTTTTAATGATTCCTACGACTCTAGAGTTGTCAGCTGACACTTAAATGCCACAATAAAAAATGAAACCTATCTCCATTTTCAATTCACGGTCGAAATATTAACTTGGTATAAGAGGGGCAAAAAATTTGGACTAAATACAACAAATGAACAACATTAAACAGAAAGGGGCCAAGACAAATCTTGGGATAGATGAGTAAGGCGTAGTTTTGAGCTTCAGAGGCCGCTTAAGTTTTTTTGACAAAATTTTGCTGTTGAAATTTCACATCTTATACGTGAAAATCGTCCCTGAATTTTATCTCTGATATTCAGTCTTTGGGAGGAATAAAACTTCAAACCTCTTTTTTTTTGGCTTCATCTTTTAGGACTTGAATCCTTTGCGTTAAACTTGGTCTAAATTATATGGATTCTTGGAAACACACTCTTAATCAAACCTGCGGAGTACAATAAAACTTTTCTACATGCGATCAGTCATGCTTGCATGCTTTAAAAAAATAAAAAAGTCATCATGCTCAGTCATTTAGAGGTACTAAGTTTAAATCTGTAAGTGATTCGATGCACTGTTAAGGCTTAGACGACGTTACAGGCATTCACTCAAGGGACAAGCTTGAGTGGATTTGATCAGCGTTTGACTCGTTTTGACTTTTAAGAAGACAGATTATTTGATTGTAGGACTGAATCGACCAGGAGACAGCAAGAGATTGAAAGGTTGTTGGGGGTGCCAACACAGTGCAATAGAAAAGAATGGCCAAGGGAAACAATTAAAATTCTAAAATCATGCAAATGCGATGGACATAAAAAATTTTAAATTACTCAATTCAAGTAGTTAAGACAGTATTAGAGTGAATTTAGTTGGAAAAACTTCAAAAAGTTTTTACTATTATTGAAACGCTATTAAAAACTTGCAACAATCTCTGATCACAGTTCAGAGACTCGTTAATATGAACTGTGCATTGAATGAATATACACTTAGTGAGCTCAAAGTAGAAAAGGACAGAAAGCTAAGATAAAAAGTTCAAACCTCAGTATGAAATACGGCTATCAACGAGTTTGAGATGAGGGTTTTTTCAGATCATTCTTTCTCTGTAATCGTCAGCGGAAGCAATCTGCTTACAAACCTTGTAAATGAACGCGTACTGCTGCTTGGTCTGAACGGCTCCAGCTCGACAGCGTCGCAGCATGTAGACGCACTTAGGAACATCGACCATCCTGGTTAGCTCGAAGTCGCGGATGCACAAGTCACAGGCGATAACAGTCCCCGTTCGCCCTGTCCCAGGGCTACAGTGGACTACGTTTGGACCTGTGTTGTTTTTCATGTAGACTCGTGCCTCTATCAGGAACGCTATTATCGAGGACTCTTCATTGGGCACTCCAAGTGGAGGCCATGAGGTGTACCATAGATGGGTCACTTCTCGCCAAGAATTCGTTTCCAAATTCTGAAACAAATTTTACCAGATCCTAGTTATTCAAGCAGTTAAGAATACATTCGTTTCAAAAACAGCATTAATACCTTTGGGACAGTGTGTAGTTTTTACAATGCCCAATTCTAGGGAAAAGATGAAGAGCAAAGAGAAATAAAAATTGGTTGGGCTTATCAATGGTTTTGTGTTGAATGTTGAAGGCTCACCATGAAGAGACTAAATGGCAATGATAACGAAGTGTACGCTTTAATGTTTAGAAATATTGACGTCATAAAATGCAAAAGATGGATTGCTTTTAGAGGGATTCAACTTCAAAGATGAAAATTTCAGGAGAAGATGACAATAGTTTTTTTTGGGAGAAGAAGAAGAAAGTTATAAAAGACCTTGAAAAACATACTCATTAAGGGAGAAAGTTTACATCACTTAAATAACTTTATGATTCTTGAAACAAGAAGAAAACAATTCTTTACCTTGAGTTGAAGAGATGATATGATATATTTTTCACGATTTTCTCGCTTTTTCAAAGTTACTTGAAAATCGCCAAAAACTCTATTGCAATCAATAACTTCGGACGGAGGAAGATAATTGGCACATTTTTCCTGCACAAGAATTAACAAGGTTAAAAAACAGAAAAATTTGGGAGAAAACTTACGAATAAAATAATTTAGTATAATATGAAAAAAGTTATACAATATCAATTTTATCAACAATTTTGTCTGGATGCAAAAAACTTTAGCTAGGTATTCCTTGCCATTTTGCAAGCAAAAATTGTTCAAAGAACAAATAATTTATTGTTAGGAAGACTTCAAAAACACTCATCTTGCATTGCAACATTGAAAATTTCCCTTTATGTTGTATTATTTTGACGCCATCTTTCACCTGTCAAGGTGGGGCTTTTCTGGAGGCTGGCATCTCTCTATCTCTCTTTGGGTACCATCTATCCACCTTTTAGCTGGACATCCTCTATGACGCATATCTGAAGGAACCCAATCCAAAACTTATTCAGCAACCTAGTATCGGCCGTTCTCTGCTTATGCCCATACTATGCCAATTGCTTGGTCATGATATCAAGCAAAATTGAATCTTTGAAGCCAAAAATTCCTCGGACAAGATGATTATTACAGACTGAAAAAAAAATATTTTCTCTGTGCTGTACTTCTTAAAGGTCTTTAATTCTTAATTTTAAATGCAAAAAAAGTAGAAAAGAAAAAAAATAGAAAGGTGGAAGGAAAAGTATAGGGGCAGACTTACAACTCCATTTTCAAAGAAATCTGTCAGCATGAGAATAACTTTGCTCTGCTGCTCCCAGACCATGCGCCAAAAATCTTCGATCGTTGATTGCAAAGGGGCTTGGCAGGCTATGTAAAATCTTTCTTCTCTCTTTGGACCCTGAAAAAGGAAACACATTTAACTATATTAACCAAAGAAAAACAAAATGAAATAAAAAACCAGTTTTCAAAGTTATGATTTCTATAATCTCAGAGTAATAAGAGAAAAGTGATTTTCAACCAGTGAAGGGGCACCGGTGCAGAGAGGATCATTTTTGATAAAGTTATTGAGGTCACTACTGATAGGAAAGTTTTAAATAATGCTGTAGAGAAAAAAAAATCAAACCAATGGGCATTATGACCGTATGAAGTTTACAAAAAGCCTTCGGAAACATAATTTTGAGGATGAACAGACTGAAGTCTACATCTGCTTTGTTCATGACTTAGAATTTTCAGATTAAAGCAAATTTACCCTAACTTTTGGCAAATAAATGAACTAATTGCTTGTAACTTATCGTTATGAGCAGCGTTCTGCATTTAGAACTCAAGCATTAATTTTTTAAAGCTAGTTTGATAAGAATTACTCTCCTAAAAAATTTACTTTCAAGCCCTACAATCAAGGAAGTTTTCGATTTTCAACATGCTGTTTGAGGTTCCATTTTTAGGAGATGTTTCTGGACAGAAGGTTCTGAATATTCGCCTTCATTTGGTGCATTTTATTTCAAAAAATCAACTTGCCTTGACGTAATTTGCATTGATATAATCACTGCAGCCTCCAGTCTTGGTGTTGAGAAGATGGACTCTAGTTTCGGGAAGCGGAATAACATTTGCATAACGATTTTTCGTTTCAGCAGAGGGTGGCAATTCATCTGGTTTCACTGCAACCACAGGAATGGAGGCAAATTCTTCATCGATTGCGTTTTGATCGGATGCAAAATTTGCAAGGCCAGCAAAATTTATCCGATGAGTGGGGCCATTCTGAAAAAACAATTCTGGATTAGGACAACTATTTTCAAAATAAATTTGAAAAAATCGATTACGAATACTGCAAAATCCACTTCCTTAGCATATTTGTGAAAAATCCTCTGTTAACTAACTGGTGCTCAAACACAGAGTAGCTCAGATTTCGATACAAACATCCCGAGCATTGATTTTTGTGGTATAAATAAGAGTTCCTTTTCTGATAGAGGTAATTATTTAAAAATATTCCTGTTTAGAGCTAGAATTCCTTAGAAAAGCACAATACAATACTCACATTATTTTTCTTCAAAGGAAGACAATGTTTTGTTTGTTTGTTTTTTTTTTTTTTTTTTTTTTTTTTTTTTTTTTGCTGACAATTCTGTTAAAGAACCGGTTCACTCTCTTTCCTTCATTTTTTTGAACATCTAACACTTGACTAGCCGTAAAATAAGCAGGAACGAATTTTGAGGAGTTGGGAGAGACAATAAATCTTAAAATCCGTGAAAGCAAGGGTTCTTGGGGCAATTTCATTAGGGAGAGCATACAGAAGGGCAGGGCTTCATAATAATATCTTCCCTAATGACTCACTCCATAGCTGAGAGGGTTATATGCATGGAAAATAACAAGTGCAAGCTAGCTTACAGGGTCATCAAAAGCTGGATTTCCGTAAGATCTTTTGGACGCCCTCGCATCGCCTTTTCTTCGCACACTATTGTAAACTGAAATATTGTCCAAACTGTAGTCATCTAGCGTTACTGGCACACATCGTTGTCCATAATTGAATCGTTTTTGCCTCTTGCGAATGATCATCTGGAAAAGGGATTTAGAAAACATTATAAAACAAAAATTATGTATTCAGAAATAATACAGAAAAATTACCTTTCGACACACACACACACAAAAAAAATACTAACTAAACAATTATGTTTATGTTTATAGTAAACTACTAGGGGGCCCTGCCCCCTGACAGCTACGCAGCCCAACCCCCGGGAGAGCGCCTCGCGCCCTCAGGCCCGCTTCGCGGGCTCTACACGCCTCTTTATAGGCAAAGATGTTCTTCCATTTTAATACACCATTTTGTGTTCGAGCTGCATCGATTTCAAAATTTTTGACGTAACACTCAAATTTGTAAATAATGATGATGGAATGTAATATTTTTAAATACTTAATTTAAAAAAAAAAAAAAAAAAATCTTGTATCTGCTGTAAATATTAATTGAAATTCAGCAGTCAAGTAAATTGACCCATGCCGTAAATCGAAGCTGGAAGAACGCAGGAAAAATTGAGTTAAACCTTATACCTTGGACCTTGAACCTTGAACCCTGAGCGATGCACCGTTCCTCAACTCTTCGAATGAGGAGCCCTTCACGAGCTTTTCCATTGTTTTATTGTTTATTCGAGTCACTCAGGTAGAATCCCACACCTTGACGTTTCCAGCGGAAACGACATATCTCTCACGCTATTAACATTGGACTTAAGTGACGTGAGCTTTAAAAGCTCTACAACATTAAAAGTTCGGGGTTTCATAATTTTTGCACATCTACATCTACTACAGATGACATACATGTAAATATCATCCTTATCGGTCCGGCAGTTCGTCAGAAATAGTGCTTCCAAGATTTTGCTTGTAGTTGTATAATATAGATATTAGAAAAAGCAAACATTAACAGTCATACAACAGCTGTGGCTAAATTTCTATTAGGTATCATCATGTCAGAGATGAAATGAATATTAAGAAATTGTAAAATGTAAAGTTTATAAGAGTCTGTCTTGAAAATATCACACTTCTGCGGAACAAATATTGAAAGCTGGAAACAGCCCGATCGGACATCAAAATGCAATATATTACATAATTAAGACTAGGTCTACAGACGCTATGCGTAGACTTGTCGTTCCGGCATAATTTCTATGTTCAGGCTGCTGTTTTAATTACACAAATAAAGTATGAAAAAGAGTGAAAAAAAGTTGGAATCGACGATGGATGGTTGTGGCGCATTCTGTGACAAAACTGGGCACTTTAATTGCCGAACCTTTACATTTTCCAGCTTCCTCTAGCTTCAGTTGCCATAATTTATAATTAAATTTTAATCTTTCACAGTTTCTTAGTCAGAAAATTCTTCATGAATTTTTGTTGGAACTCTTTTATTTTAAGACTAACCAGCAATAAAATGACTAGGATCAAGCAAATGACAGCGAGGCAGATGATTACAACCGCTGCAATGACTCGAGTTTTGCTACCATCCATATCGGATCCCACACTGACTTCCTTGTCACTTCCTTTGTTCATTATAAGGTGTGCGCTTTCAACCTGTAAAAAAAAATTGTCATTGTTTACAAGGTGAAGAGCTAAGCTAACAAACAAATTTTGAAAACAAGAATGCATAAGTAAATCAACTTGAGCAAAACCCTTTCATGCCTTTACTACTTAATATTGAGAAAACTTGGAGAACTACACAGAACTTGTGCAGTGCAGAGTGGAATAATGTTCTAAAGGTACATTGATAAAATCAAGTAAATTATACAATATTCTTCTTCTACCTACTTTGTAGGAACAAAATGACAAAAAAGAAAGACGTAATACATTATTAGAGATTTTGCATGAGTCATCTAAAGTTTTGGGTTTTGGAGCTATATAAATCCTTCAAAAAACATAAAAAAGGGATTGAAACATAAGAATACAACATGATATGTTGAAAAAAAATGGAACCCAAAAAAGTGAAGCACGCAAAAGTATGAGGTTACATGAGAGAGCCAGTACAAGAAAAAAACAAAAAAAAAACAAAAAAAAACTTGACATTCCTTTATTTTGTGATATTCTGTTGATAGAGAGGCAAAATTAGGGACGTTTCAAAGGAGTTATGCTAACTAGTTTTCTAGAGAAAAAATCAAATATGACAGGAAGTCTGCAACGTAGCAAACAGTGTTGAGTAAAATCGCACTTTGGCCATTGACAGGGTAATACATACTTTTGGTTCGTAGCCTTGAAGTCCCATTTTTCCGTAGAGCTCAATGAACTCTTCATTGATCGACTGCTCAAAATCACCGATTCCATCTGCCAAATAAAACTTAATGTCAGTCTCCTTCCCTGTGTCTTCTTTGGGACAATGATTCGAATTTAGGTCGATGAACTTGATTTGTTCAGACTGTTGGACTCTGAAATCAGAAACAGTGAAAATTGGCATGAGCTGATACGACAGGAGAAAATATGGACCTGACGACTGAAAAAACAAGTCTGACACAGGTTTAGGTTTTTTATTTACATTATAAAATATTTACGCACGTATTACATATTTTATTCAGATGACTGTAGCTTGTAAATTAGCAAAAAAAAAAAAAAAAAAAAAAAAAAAAGAAGTGAGATTATACCGAATTGAATGTCTTATAATCAAAATCTTGACAATTAACAGTTATTGATTTCAAAATTTGCCTATATTGTCTCAGTTGCTTCACAAAACGAAGGAGTTATTTAATCCTCTACAAACTCTTGAGATGATGACTTTACAATAAAATTATTTTCAAATGATAACTGAATGATTGATTTCGAATGGGTAAATTGAATAATAAAATTATTTTTATTAACTTTCTGAAATAAACTCAAAAGCAGGCGTGTAAAAAGTTAAACAACACTCACTGTTGATTGATTCAGATTATTACATCACAAAACAAACAAATGGAGCTGCATTGCAGCTCTTCATAGCGAGGAAAATTTGATAATGAGCTGATGAAATGTTTGCTAAAAATATCTTCTTGTTCGCACATCTTGGTCTATAATGAGGAAGCTTAATGCGTGAAAACATTTCAGCAGGTAGGCTGGCTGTCCCAGAGTTTAATTTTACAGAGACTCCTGGATGACTATTTGTTTTTTTTTTTTGTTTTTTTTGTGATCAGAGCAGAGCAGAAAAAAATGAAGGGTAGTTGTACAGAACAGTCTTTCAATTTCAATTACGTAAGGCACTTTCCAGCTTAACGAGTTTTCGATATGCTGTTGTGGAATACCACACAAAGAAAAAAAAAGTAGAAATAAAAAAATACTCCTCATTACCTACTGGCAATTAATTTCCCTCAATACCTTTGAATGAAGCAATAAAAAAAGTTCACTTAAATGATTCATTGCTTAACAAATAAAAAGAGAAAAGAAATAATAGTTTACCTGGCAGTCCCTGTCCGGAACATTTTGATGATTGAAGTTTTGAGCTTGCCCAAATTTTTACAAACTTTCGCAGGACTGCTTTCAATTCGAAGTTGAATATGGAGAGGAACCGGACAAAGCATGGTAGATGGACATAAGTCTGCCTCAGTTATTTCAGTTGTCCCGTTCGATGAAAAGGGTTTCGCCGTCGTCACAATTTTTGTCGGGGTTGGTGAAAAGAGTTCTTGTTCACTGTCCGTTTCTAAAAAAGAAATCAACACTGTAACCACTGTGGCAACCAAATTATACAAAATTATCTTACAAATTAAATTGTCGAATTAAAATGCGACTGCAATCTCTTCATCGGCACAAAAACAAATAGACTGCGTACAATTTATTCTTTAGAATTGTTTGTCTAGAATTCAAATTCCTATTTTCGACTCTAACTTGACAAAAATTACTCATCTAAAAATTTACATTGTTGCACAATCTCCTTTTCCATGGCTGATAAAAAAAAGGAATTTCGCAGCACTTTCTCAAGATGAGATTCTGAATTCTTTCATTGATAGAAAAAAAGAAACTGTCTAAAACACCCTGATCCCATTAGCACCACATTATTTCATCTCTCCAGCTGAATTTTAAGTTTACAGGATAATGATTCACATTTTAATTGGAGTCTACTGAGAATGAAAACGGTTTTGTATGAGGCAAACTAAGAACTTACCGATGTAGGCGTCTTCATCAGTGGCATTATTCTCGTCCAATTTATCAGGCACTGGAGGTATAATATTCTCATTTTTCTTGGTGCTTGTCACCACTTTCATGGTGGTAGAGAAAGGTGAGGTTGTGATTGAAGTTTTCATGGTGGTTAGCTCAATTTTGCTCGAGGGTTCATGGGTGGTCTCGGAAGTAGCGAACACAGGCCACTTAGCTGAAACAGGTTTTCCTGTTTTGTCTCCCATATTAGAGGTCACACTAGTAGTTGTGGTGCTCTTTTCTCTGCTAAAAATGTCTTTCTCCGACAATGAAGTTTTTGCAGAGGCCGGAGTCAAAAACTGAACACTCATTGTGGTAGTCATGGGGGTGCTGGGTGAGGGTGTTATGCTCTGAGGGAGTCCGCCTTGAGGTGTCATTTCAAAACTAGAGATTGAGCTTGTTAAATTCATCACAGATTGGACCATGTCTTCTGTAGTAGATAAATCAGTGTTCAGTGGGTTCTCACCCAGTTCAGAGCTGTGGTGAGGCTTCATTGATGAAAACTCAAAATCTGGGATATCTTCCTCGGAAACATTGGGTACATTCGTTGAATACTGGTATGTAGTTTCTTCATTGAAATGACTTGGTGATGAGTGACTTGAAGTCTCACTACTAGAATACGGCTCACTGGCTGTTGACTGGGCGTATTTCTTAGAGACACTTACGTCAGGAAGCTTGCTTCTCTCAGTGGACGGACTAACATCAGCGGGCAAGTCGAAGGACACCTCGAACATTCCTTCTGTTTCTGTTGGGTATTCGTTGGTTCCTTTTATCCTGTTGAGCATGTCTAAGGCTGACTGGTGACTTTTATTCAAGCCTCCCTCATGATATTGCTGGGTTTCTTTGATCCCGTTAGGAATATCTGAAGTCGGTGGGTGATTTTTGGTATCACCGAGGTCTTGACTAGACGCACCTTTGAGAGTACCAAACTCAATTTCGGTATTTAATTCATTTGACTGACTAGAATTGTTTTGGTAATTAGAGATAGGTGTGGGAGTAACAGAAACTTGCGTTTCCGAGCTATTAACTTTCGAGGTGGAATTGGTTGAAGAAACTTCCGACTCTTTGATAGAATTTACTGGCGCAACAACTTCTGGCTTTACATCGGTGAGATAGACGGTTTCCAGAGGTTTTGGTTTGAGATCATTTGATTCGTCCAACCCGTGCGCATTACTGTCATTCGAAGCTTCAACAAATTCTACCTCGTCATTTGCAATTGAAAACTTTTCAGTTGGTTTCCCAAAATCGTCACTGGCAGACGATTCTTTAGGATTACTGGGATTTTGTTCTGCCTCAGTGTATTTGTCACTCATCACTTCGTTTTTCATTTTTGAAGTTGACGATACTGATGGTGATGTAGAGGTGACATTAAAATCTTTGGAGCCTTTGTTTTCGTTTGCAACCATTTTGACATCCATATCACTCAATTCATGTAAACCCGTGCTCCCTTCATTTTCTAAACTGTCCGTTTCCTCCGTAACTTTTTCATTACCATCAGGGTTTGTAACGTCTTCTTTCATTTTTTCATCATTCCTATTACTATTGGCAGGGTTTTTGTCATTTGTACTTATTCTAATAGTGTTCGCTTCTTCTGTGGAAACTGTCTTGTTTAGAGTCAAATTTGTGGAAGGCACTTGGTCAATGACTCTGCTGCTATTGAATGAGTCTTTGAAGGCACTGATGGTGCTTGGCGAGCTGCTCACAACACTAGCATATTTCAAGGTGTCAGGGGCAAAAGTTGTCACTTCCATTTCATCTTCCATCATTGTGGTCATGTCTGAAACATTTTCCAATTTTATAATTAGGTTGTTTAATGACACTGGAAGTAATTCTATTTTAATCTTGACTAGGTCAGTTTTGAGACCAACTATCAGAAAATTTATATTAGAAACAATAAAATCATAAGAAATTAAGATGAGTAGACAATTAAATGATTTTGTTACTTGGCATGCTTGTCTATTTTTGATTTTCCACCTTTCATTTTCTACAGGAGATAGTGCCTAAATGATGAGCACCGAAAATTTACGACAAAAATGGATAGAAGTAAATTACCTCGATTAACCAAAGCTCCAGTAATTTGGATAAGAACTGTGTCTGCAACTTAATAAATTATGTTACTTCGATAAAACTTTGGGGGACCTATCCCCCTTGAAATTTGCTCCAAGGGAAAAAATACTACAGAGTAAGAGAGGTTCATTATGACCTATAATATTGGCCCTATCCTTTGATGTGTTAAAACCAAATGGCATTATGTTCTCCTTGACCCCCTCCCCCAGAGCGTAATGAACTTTAAAAACGGCCACTTTCCATTGTCCTGAACAACTTGAGTTTCCACCTCAAATGTCTTTTCAGATTCCATCAAGTATATGTATTGTGATGCTTGATTTTTTATCCTGAAAGATGATTATTGAGGTTGATGGACGAAGTGATGGACAAGAAAGACAATGAAGAGAAAATTGAGCGCTCCTAATGGTGGAAGCGGGTGGTTGCGATGGACAAAAGAGGTGAGTAATAGATAAACTAACCACCACCCATGAGAGACCCTGCGGTTAGTCCATCATTTTATTCCTTAGTCTATAGCAACCATCCTTTTCAACCGAAAAGATCGCTCCATATTCCCTTAGTCCTAAGTCGATAGACCTAGGTCTGTCCGTTAGGAGAGTTGAGTGTGATAATCTCTGCAAAACCAAGGGCGAGGGCTGTTTGCGTTGCCAACAGATTCCTCCGATTCTACCACTCTGCTGTTCCCCCGATCCAATTACATAGGGCTTAAGCAGATCGGGGAGATCGCGAAGGAGTAATGCAACGGGGCAGTGCAAATCAGGGAAACGTTTGAAAAGAAGTGAAACACAAGGGAATCCATCGCCAGATCGGGACATTCCAAAGAACATCTAGCTAACACACTAACCTAGGTCTATCGACCTTGGCTTAGTCTTCTTTGTCTATAAATTTAAATAATCAGCCCACTGTCCAGCGGCCCGTTTATTGAAATTGATAGACAAAGCTATAGACAAAGAAGGCAAAAGAGATATGGAGGGATCCTATTGGTGGAAGCGGGTGGTTGCAATGGACAAAGGAGGTAGGTAATACACTAACTAACGGCAACCCACGAGAGACTCGACAGTTAGTCCATCATTCTCTCCCTTAGTCTATAAGAGCCACCCGTCTCATCCAATAGGATCGCTCCTTACTCTCTATGTCTTCTTTGTCTATCGATTTGTCTTTTTTTTTTTTTTTTTTTTTTT
>NW_017566833.1:1211672-1222542 GCF_001854935.1 Bemisia tabaci
AGTTGAGAGAAATTTTTAATCGGACTGTGAAATTCGAAAAAAACGTTTACTTTTACATCACTTTTCAACCTCCTGTGAAAATCACTAAAAAAGGAAATTTCGAAAATACTGTGGTTAGTTGTGTAGAATATACCCTTAAGAATGTGTTGCATATCGCCGAACTTCCCTCCTATGGTCGCACAGTTGAAGTAAACTGATCGACGAGTAGCGCGTCAAAACACATCAAAAAAATCGCTGAGAAATAGGTAACTTCGTGGTCTCTTCGCGGGAAATTGAGCCACTCGAAAAATGGCACATACATGGCTACTGGGGTAAAAAACAGTGTATATTTCGAATATCACATTGGTTTTCCAAAAAAAAAAAAATTTAAAATTGAGGTTTTGGCCAAGTTTTTCGGTCAAATACCACAGTGTGCGGCGTACGTCCGCAATCACAAATCTCGTTGGCGGAGTCTGAAAATCTCCGCCTATACGTTATTTTTTTAAAGGAGAACAAATTGACATCATACCTTGAAGTTTATGCAGAATTTCCTTCGCACAGAGAAAAATAATCACGGCAGTTTTAAAGAATTGCCGTTGAGTAGTTTTCTGTTTAAAAAATAAAGTATGACATGGAAGTCTGCGACGTCCGCAAACCGAGTTATGTGATTGCCGACTTACACCGTCGATATATTTACATGGATCACAAGGTTTACGTAGAAATCAAGATACGCTCTAACGTCAGCGGAGCGACGATAAGGGCGTAACTCTATTCTAGCACAAGTCTTTATGTCCACACAACTCCTTGCTTCCTAAGGCTAACGTCTTTTATTGTCAGAGGAGCGACGAGCCATGTGCAGATTTTTATAGGTCATGCTTCCTTGTGATAATGAGACAGGAAATTGGTTAAAGCAAAATTGCAATACAAATTAAGACAGCCCTTATGATTTTGACGCCATGCTTGGCGTAACGCCTCGAATTGATAGTCGTATTCACCGAGTGAAATGTTATTTTAATCAATTCAATGAACAGAACATAATGAAACACTTTTTATACCTCCCGCTTTAGCTTCTTGAACTCTCAAACTTTGCATAGTTTCAGGAGCTTAAAAGTTTACTGGAAACCTGACGACAAGTTGGGCTGGATCCTCAATGTCCCCCTTGCCAGGTAAATACCGGGCACCGGGGATCAAGATCCCTTCCCCCTGGCCTCCAACGTCACTTATGGACAACTACCAACGTTCCAACCATGATGTCTCTATTCTACCCTTCTACCTCTTGTCTATTTATTAAGAACCCCGCACTGGAAAAAAAAACACATTCGATCAAGAGTCCAGACTCTTGAAAACATTGACAAGAAAAAGGACTCTTGATTCAAGCAGATTTGAGCTTACATCAAGCTTAAATTCGAAAATCAAATTCCGGAAAATCCGCAGAGAGAAAAAGGAGGAAAATCCGCTCAAATTAAGAGACTTGGCTCTTGATTCAAGCTTAAATCTGATTGAATCAAGAGTATTTATTCTTGTCGATGTTTTTAAGAGTCTGGACTCTAGATCCAATGTGTTTTTTTTTCCAGTGCGCTGGTTAATCTGACTATGGTTACCTTCTCGGGGGCTCCTGCGTGGTGGGCCGCTCCGTGGAGATGGTCGTGAGGATCTGCGGTCGTCGGAACGGGAACTTCCTCTTGGCCTCGCCGCTGGTCTCCTCGGAGGCGGGCGGCTTCTCCGCGTCGAGGATCGGCACCGTGTTGGCCAGCTCGTTGGGCGGCGGCCGCTCCGTCGAATTGTCGCTCGGCTTCGTCGTCGTCGTAGGTCTCCCACGCACGGACGTGATCTGGCTGATGATGTTGCCCGGCACGAAGTCCTTCGGGTGGAGCTCCTCGTCGGCGGGGGCGTCGTCCACCAGCTGGGCGGTGTTGCTGTAGACGACGTGCGTCTGCGGCTTCAGCTCGTTCGCCGCCGGCGCCGGCGCCTTCGTCCGGTTCTGGGCGCCGCGCTGCCCCGGAGGCGCCTCCCGCACGGCCACGCTGTTCTGGTGGAACTTGGACTGCCCCCGCTTGTTGCCGTGCGCTTCGGTCTCGTTGGCCACCGCGTTCTGCTCCGTCTCCAGCGGCGGGTAGCGCCCGGCGGTCTTGAGGGAGTTGAGCTTCTCGCTGCTCCCGGTCGGCGGGGGGAACTTGAGCTTCTTGCGGGAGTCGGCGAAAGCGTCGAAGGCGGGCGGCGTCGTTGGCGGCCGGGGTCGGGGCGCCTCTTTCGTGGGCTTGGGCCTCAGGTCGTCGAAGGGGCTGAAGGGCGGCTGCGAGTCGAAGAAGTCCTTGTTCGGGTTGTAGAGCGGCCCGGGGGAGTAGGACTTATAGCCGTCGACCGAGGACGGGAACTTGGGTTTGGGGAACTTCTCCGTGGTGGGCGCCGGCGGGCGGTTGAAGGGGGCGAGCCATTGGGGTTGCGGCGGCGGGTGGTTGGGGACGTTGGGGTAGCGGACGGGAGGGAACTTGGGCGACGGGGGCCTCGGCGCGTCCCGGTTGGCCGTGATCGGCTGCCACGGGCTGTTGTCCACCGGGATGTTGTCGAAGAAGTCGTTGTTCGCACTCCGGCAGTCCCCCAGTCTCCCCAACCAGAACGAGAAGGCCAACAGCAGAGCTCCTGAAACACACCAAAAAACCGTCGAAATTAGATTGTTATCACGAAATAATTGGTCTCAGAAGATAAACTGGACTACAATTTGCAATTAGGAACTATACATTTTCGCCCGGTTCAAAAACAACGTATGTGCCATTAGTTTCCCTATGCACATAAGTGTTTTTTCAGATGAGCCAGAACTTATAGGTCCAAATTGCAAAATGCAGTCCAACTGGATCTCGGTTAATCCGAGACATTGTTTCAAGTTTGTCGGAGATTCCATATTTTCGCTCATGTTTCACATTCTTGAGATAGGACCGACTGGCGTTTTTGTGCAAATTATATTAAGAAATATTCTTCATTATGTCAGAGGAAATCGTACCAAGAGACTATTTTTCTATTCTTACAACCATTACGTATCGTTGAACGCTGTAAACTCCAACGAAAAAGACAGTGTTAGGGCCGTATGGAAAGGGATTCATTTTGGACGAGGCATACGTTTTTAGGGGTGTCATTTCAGCCGAACATTTAAAAGCGGCTTTACCGGTGAAGGATTAGTCCCCCTTTTTCGTATTAGACTTGTACTTTTGAGGGGAGGCAATTTGGATGAATTGGGTATTGTAAGTTTTAAAAAATAATCCGAAATTTGTCGGAGTTTTACCTACTTCTTCCCCAGGCGAATTTATCAGCCTCCCCTCCTGAAATCCGACTGAAATGAACGAATTTCAAGTGTTGAACAACTAGATAGGATTAAACATACATACATACATAAAAAGCCACTTTTATAGCGCGCTCTGGCGCTCCGCGACACCTAGCTGCCAAAGTTCCCTATCCTCCCAAAGCCCCTCAGGGAGTTGGCACACCCTCATTTCTTCTAAAACCCCCTGTCGCCACCATTTTACTGGGCGTCCTCTTCGTCTCCACCCGGGAGGAACCCAATCAAGCATCTTCTTCGCCAGCCTTTCGTCCGTCATTCTATTGACATGGCCACACCAGACAAGCTGGATTAAACATCCTCTTTTAAAATACTTCGGTCTAGACAATACAAGAATCAGATACAGCACCATCGCGACAGGACACCTGCCTAGCGACGAACGAGACGATGATTTTTTTCTCAACGATGGAGGGGAGGGGGGGTAGGCGAGACGACGAGGTGTAGGGCGCGGGGCGGGCGGAAAATCGGGTGCCGGAGCAGTGGGTGGCTACCGGGCGCTGGCGGAAAAAGTGAAAGCAAAAGCGGCCGGTTTTCGTTCGGATTCTGATTCGGTCAATCATGGAGAGATCTAGCGCCGCGGATCGCGGATCCCACAGCCAGCCGCGGCCGGCGACATTCCTCGGACTCCGAAAGAAATTCGCCTCGAAATTCGAAGAACCGCGTCACACTTTTTCATCTCCGCCTCCGTATCCTTATTTGACGTCCCACTCGATCTCATCTCGAGTATGCACCGCCATTCAGATTTCAACTGCAGGTTGATGGAATATTAATTTCGCTTTTCATTCCGGCTAAAACGAGTGAATGACAGAAAGATAAACATTTGGACGCATTCGTGCAGAAGACATCTAAAAACTTCGTCAGTATGTGACTGTCCATGAGAAAATAGCAGGATGTCTAGTAAAATAAACTGGCCAAAAATCGATACTTTTACAGTGCTTTATCAGTATATTCCCAAAAAATTCAGTACTTTTTTAGTACCTCCATTTGACGAAATTCGAAAAATTTCGAAACTTTGAAATTCTCGCTCGAATCGCGACAAAAATGACATAACAGCAAAATTTCATGGATGACTAGAAGATTAACTGACTGCACAATCGCGATCATGCAGGCAAATACTACTCCGAGAATCAACGCGCAGGGGATTGAAAACTTTCTAGGCTTCATTAAAACACACGCATGGTATGAAGGAGAAAAGACGATCTTTGGATCGATTCAAATGGAGGTAGGTAGTCGCAGAGCATTCTAGTGCGCTTAAGTTACGGCTTGGTGTGTATGAAGATTAAGGAATTGGATATTGAGAGTTCCACTGGAAATTCACACCAGAATCCTAGAGAATAAGTTACAGAATCAGTCTGGAGGGCCAGGATTGCTCGGTGTTTGAGCGTGTTACGAGGGCGAAAAATGTGGTTTTCTACGATGGTGCCCGTATCCACTACCCAGTGGCCACGCCCGAGGTATGGTTGGAATATGGCTGCATCACATCGGTTCACTTGGCAGCTCATAACCCCGGCGTAATGGCCGCGCCCGCGCATGCACGGACGGTTCCAGCGCCGTAACCGAATTAACGGCTCGTCACTTTTCCACGGCTACACCTCACTTCAAGCTCTTATTTTTTCCGCGGTTCCAAGAGCTCTTGGATTTCTAAGACACGCTGCATTGCTGGGCAGTGACCTGCACCCGTCGAAGAATCTGGACATGAGCGCTGCCGTGCTAAGGGAGAACGCCGTATGAGCCTTCAGACGTTGCTAAATTTCCTTTGTACAATGACAAATTTCCGGAAAAGTTACAGAGTGTTTTCCCTCAATTTTTTCTGGGAATTTTCCTCGTCATTTCATCTGAGGTGACTGAGAATTTCAAGGGAAAATAAAGTTAACAATCCTCAAAAATTAATTTTTATTTTTATTAAAATTTACCCCAGGTATTGATTTCCAAAGCTACTTAGGTGTTTTACGCCGGCTATAGGTACGGAATATTTGCTACTTATAATTCCCGCTTAAACACAGTTCAGAGACACGGTCACATCTATAAAAATGTCAAAAAAATTCTAACCGCTCAAGTCCACCGTTGAAGCCATTTCAATTTGAATCTTCTACTGAGTACGGCTTTTTGTATTGAGTAACCACAAACCTAGCCTCCATGAGAATAAACTGAACCCCAATTCTTCCGCTGAACAGATGGGATATTTTTCAAAAGACCCCATGTAGATATGAGAACGATTCGGTTAAGCTATCCAAGTCGACTGCTGTACTGCCATGCTAAGGAAAAACGCCGTATGAGCCTTCAGGCGTTGCCAAATTTTCCCTGGCAAGGTACTTATTTTCAGGAAAATTTTTAAATACTTATCTACTAATTTTTCAGATAAATTTGTTCATAATTTGATCTAGAACTTCTGAAAATCTCAAAGAAAGATATTCATAATTTTCCTCAAAAATAAGCATTTTATCGGAGGAAATTTGGCAACTCTCGAATGTCCATACGACGTTCTTCCTTAGCACGGCAGTATAGTCAAACCGATCGACTTGGCACGGCGGTGGTTGGAGCGGTCGGTTTTTTTTCGGATTTTATGGAACAGAAAACCTGGTGAGAAACCATTTACGACACAAGCGATAGCAGTGACGTTGGCGCTCGATTTTGCCGGTCATTTAACAAATAAGTTTAAGAAAACTGGAATTGTGCAAGAGAGACTCAGCCGTAGATAGGAGAACCGTCACCGTGACACCTGTGATTCAACGGTAGTGAATGCAGAAAACAGATAAAGTTAGCAAAGTTACGGCGTAAATCTTGAGTGAGTTTAAGTAAACCTCTTGTAAGTTTCTCTGAGTACATTTAGAAATATGTACATGCCCGATGAAGAGCCCAATTTTTGGCGATAGCTGATGTGGCTTGGTTCCTTTTTGCTTGACGCGGTCAATTCAAACAGACGTTTTCCCCTTCTTGAATGGGTGCACCATCCAACACACTCGTGAGAGTGTGATGTGAAAACAGTGACTACCCCAGTTACACGGAAAAAATTAAATAGCAGATTTAACAATTCAATTGCTAAAAAAAGTGACTGTAATATTTCAACGTGGATTTCACAACACAAAAATGCTACTTTAACCACTATTGTAAGCTAATTTAACCAAGGGGCTGGTTAAAGTAGCATTTTTTTGTTGTGAAATCCACGTTGAAATATTACAGTCACTTTTTTTAGCAATTGAATTGTTAAATCAGCAATTTAATTTTTTTCGTGTAGGTTTGGTTCGGGTGGGCAACTAAACTAACTCCCAAGCAAAGAGTATCGCCGTGATTTGAAGGCGTTCCGAGCCGAGGTTGTGCGTTGAAATTCTTTACCAATGATACCTTCACAATTTCTGTGCAAATTATTGCAATTTCACGAGTTGGGACGCATGCCGCTTACACGGTGATGGCAATTGCTAAATGCCCCCGACGTATGCGACAAAAGCTCGATTTTGTGAACCAAATTACTGTGCCCCATTACATATCGGCCGAACTATTCAATTTTGTTGTTTATTTTATTTATTTTTTTGGAACATCTTCAATGTAAGCTGGACGAATGGCGAAAAGTGACAAAACGTCGGTCGACTGCGGCCCGTGAATCGTTGACGATTAATTGATAAGTCTCGGCAGTTGACACTTTTGCGGTTTCCGATTGGCCAAGTCGTGACAGGAGACCAGACTCCCCCTGTCCTCTTCCGTCTCCGAGCCGAGCATTACTTTGCATCCGGGTAACAACCCTGACCTGGAAGTGCACCCGATCCACGACTCAGCTGGTCTCTGAGAACTAAGAATTTCAAACACCCACCCAATCGTTTTCGTTTCCACCTTTACACAAATCGTCATTGATCAGTCACAAATTAAAATCACGATGAAAATACTGCCGTGCTAAAGAAAAACGCCGTGAGAAAGATCAACAATTGCCAATTTTTTCCGGGTAAAATCTGTACTTTTGAGGAAAAATGTGCTTAAATTTCGTTGAAATTTTTAGATAATTAAGATTGAATTGCCAAATTTCTCCGGGTAAAAAGTGTGCTTTTGAGGAAAAGTATGCTTAGATTTCGTTGAAATTTTCAGATAATTAAGATTGAATTGTGGATTAAATTGTCTGAAAAATTTGAAGAAAAACGTTAACAATCTTCCCGGTAAAATAGTTTTTTATTGAAGGAAGTATGGCACCGTCTGAGGGCTCATACGGCGTTCTTCCGTAGCACGGCAGTATAGTGAGTAATTTTTGAGGTGGTTCTTCAGAAATTTTCGTAGTTCCTCGCACGAACGTTGCAACGATTTTTCTGCGGTAATTACATTTTTGCTAGGAGATTTCGAGAATTTCTAACTGAAAATTTCACAAGGTAATTTTTCCGCTGATGTCATGCGAAAATCGGCCGAATTTAAACGAAAATTATAAAGAGTTTTCTCGTAAATAATTGAATTGATTGAGTCAATTTTTCAACCTTGGAATGGAGTTACGTCCCTTCGTGCGGGAAACGAGTTTTGAAAACGACGATGTGATACTAAAAGTTGCAAGTAATAATAATAACTTTAAATATTAAGTTCTTTTGCGAACCCGACCCTAACATTTGGGAACAATTCGGTGGTTGATCAGCCAATACCATCTACGTAGGTAGAATCTACGTTGTAAAAAGAGGAACGTAATGAGTCTTACCATTGATGTGCGGCGTTATGCTGGCCCTCATCTGGGCGGCGGGAGTGGCTGTGAATGCAAATCGTGTCGTTTGTCCCGTCGCTTAGACGGATGCATTTCTCCTATACGTCTTTCCAGCTTCTGCAACACACCAAAACCGCAAAAACAATTAACACACATTTTAACAAAGTGGGCAGGGGAGTGTGAAAGGGGGACGGGTTATCACACTTCCTCGGTGTCCGTGAACAATGCCAACATCTTGCGGTTTCTTTATTACCGCACTTAACTCACCGCAATTCCAGAAGCTCTGTCTGATCCTCCTTCAGCGATTGCCCAATACACTGTGCATGCGCATCCCCGAGTCGATCGACAAAGGTCGATTACATCGAGTACATTACATGGGAACGAGAATTGAGAGCTTGAAATGGGCTGCATTTCGTAATTGGACACATTTATGCTAAAAGGAACTATGTGCATGGGGTTTGCGCGAGACAGAGTTCCTTTTGGCCTAAATACTTTCAATTAGGAACTACTTTTTCCAATTCATCCATAAAAGTACCTATATCTCCATAGTGAAAGTAACGGCACTTATGCTGTTCAACGATTGCCCAGTACACTGTGCAAGCGCATCCCCGAGTCAATCGACAAAGGACGACTACATCGAGTACATTACATCGGAACGAGAATTGAGAGCTTGAAATGGACTACATTTCGTAATTGGACACATTTATGCTAAAAGGAACTATGCGCATAGAGTTTGCGCGAGACAGAGTTTCTTTTGGCCTAAATACTTTCAATTAGGAACTACTTTTTCCAATTCATCCATAAAAGTACCTATCTGCATAGTGAAAGTAACGGCACTTATGTTTTTCAAAACACTAACCAGAAATAGTGATTCCTCATTGCGAAACGCAGTCCATTTCAAGCTCTCAATTCTCGTTCCGCATTGAAAAAAAACTGAGAAATTGCAGGTGTCGAAAATTTGATTCGATTCTCGTAAGACGGTCTGCTTCGATTAATGTCGATTGTTGAGTATCAATTTTACTAGTAGGTATTGTATAACTTGCAAAAATTACCATTGTCTGACGAGGTCTCTATTTCTTTATATCACAGATCTGCAATTTTTTTTCAAGTTCGTCAGAAAATGATCTAAGTTTCCTCTTTAATTCAACAATTTTCTAGTAAATCGAAATTTCCAGGAACGCGTGTTTTTAACATAAGAGAATTTTTTGGAGAAATTGTTTATAGAACATTTGTGGGTGATAGAAAAAACTATGGACTTTTAGGGTTTTTGTGTACCCACGAGTAAGTAGAGGAATCCCTATGAGACACCTTATTAGAAAAAAATTCTCGTCCTTTCAGACACATAACGTATTACGCGCGAATTTACTGGAAGAACCTCATCATTAGACCTACCGGAGAAAATTGTATCATCATGAGCTATAAGTAAAGATTATCCCATGTAATTTTGGCTGCTAAATCCGAAAATTACCTTTTTTTTTCTCTGGCACACGCCAGTTTCCAGGAAAACAAAACAAAATAATTCTCGCTTTTCTGAACAATTTTTACCTACCACTTACGGTTTCAACTGCGGTCATTTCTTAGACTCAGCGCAAAATATTAAAAAGGAAACACTTAAAGAACCCTCGGCGTTTTTCTAAGACATAAACTTGTGCGATTATTCTTTTTTGGGCCTATTTTCAGAGTGTCTGCCGACTTGCCGAGAATATCTTCCATAATTTTTTCAGATTTCCCCTATGGCAAAATGATCTAAGTTCCCCGACTTTTCACATTAAAAATTTGCACGCATTAAACTGAAACTGAGACTGCAACATGTTTCCCTTCCTTCTCTCGCAAATGATAGAAATATAAGAAGCTTTTTCATCAGACTCATTGTCAATTTAATTGTAGGTAAGTACGAAGTTGAACATTTTTTTTAGTTTTCAAGTTTCATTATTGTTTTCAAATTTCCAGCTATTGCAAACATTCCCCTGACTTTACTCTATTCTACCTAGTTCCTCTGACCTGATATTTCCCGACACTCTCGGTTTTCCAGATTTACCATCACCCTGATTTATCTTATTTTTTATCTAAATGAAAATCTGGCAACCCTAACGGGTACTCGAAGCTGACAGCGTCGATTCAAAGCACTTCTCGAGTGAAAACCAAGCGCGTGGTTGTGGCTTGTGGCTCTTCCGAGACGCAGCTTTCGAGCCATGCGGCCATGGCGGGACCATTTTTCTTTTGATTTCAAAAGTAGAGCGGAGTGAGGCGAACCGAAATAGGCTGGGCTACGATTGAAAGCCGCCACCACTCCAAGAACAAAATAGAAGAGTCTGCCAGTCATCCCGAATGAATGACAAGCTCTTTAACCGCAGAAGTACAACTTGAAGATGGAAACAAACGCCGACTATTCATATACGAAGACGCACGTACGTAAGTATATTCGTATGTGTGTAGGACAAAAATAGACGCACTGGAAAAAAAACACTTCGGATCTAGAGTCCAGACTCTTAAAAACATCGACAAGAAAAAATTCTTGATTCAATCGGATTTAAGCTTAAATCAAGAACCAAGCCTCTTAATTTGAGCGGATTTCCTTCTGATTTAAGCAAAAATACGATTGAATTAAGAGTATTTTTTTTTTATCAATGTTTTCATAAGTCTGGACTCTAGATCCAAGGTGTTTTTTTTCCAGTGCGGGCATGGACCAAGAGAATAAATAAGGACCCCCAACTCCGGTTAGCGCTGACATCAGCGCTCCCTGGCAGAGGGTGTAGTGAACTAAACCGATGATTGGGTCTTCCTGTTTATATTTCCATGCACCACCTATTTAGGCTTATCACTCAGTAGTGCTCATAGAAGTTTCTAGATCCTCGTATCCTCGTGGTCGCCCTGCAGTTTTGAAGAGTTTAGTG